>JAVJIF010007062.1:0-206369 GCA_038442645.1 Agave tequilana
AAGACTAGACCCGTCGGGGATCTAAGTATTTCTTTACCGTCAGAGGTGTGATATTAACTTAACGGATCAGATTGAATCTTGTCAGAGGTGTGATATTAACTTGATAAGGATGTGAGCTAGAGTTGTACTGTTAACTTAGCTCCATAAGAACTTCAGTTTCATTGGGGAGACTGAAGATATATCTGTCATAGGTGGTGTTAAACTTGACAGTGAGGTATTGCTAGAGGTGTGATGTTAAACTTAGCATTGGTCATCTCGACTCTGATATGAAAATTCGAGGGAAAATCATTGTCATAGATGTATTATTGACCTTAACAATGAATTGGATGTTAGAAGTGTGATGTTAAACTTAGCATTGGTCATCTCGACTCTGATATGAAAATTCGAGAGAAAATCATTGTCATAGATGTATTATTGACTTAATAATGACTTGGATGTTAGAGGTGTGATGTTAAACTTAGCATCGCTCATCTCAGCTTCGATATGAAAGCATGAGGAAAAGTGACTGTCAAGATTTAATATTGACTTGGCAGCAACTTAATCACTGTTAGAAGTGTAGTATTAACGTAATAGTAGTTTGTTAGAGGTGTGAATGTTAACATGACAGTAGTTGGTTTGCGATATGAGCAATTCTGAGGACTTGTCATTTTATTGATGAGAATTGACAAGTGGAGTTTGAAATGTCAGAGGTGTAGTATTAACTTGACAATCATTGATTTGAGATATGAGCAATTTTGAGGACTTGTCATTTTATTGATGAGAATTGACAAGTGAAGTTTGAAATGTCAGATGTGTAGTATTAACTTGACAATCATTGATTTGTGACTTCATGTAGAGGAGCGACAAGTGAAGGTTGTACTCGCTGGGGAGTATTGAAAATTTCCATTGTCAGAGGTTTGATATTAAACTTAACAATGATTGTATTTGTGGACCTACCACTCTATGGAAGAGAATTGGTAGGAGATTTTTGGAGGAGAGGATGGGACCAAGGCCTTCCAAGGTTTTTAGCAAACCTTCTACTTAAGCTCGTGTTTCTACGTCTGAGAAAGGACGCGAGGTCTGCTTCTGGCGATCTCCGCGTCTGACTAAGAAAGGACGCGGGTCCGCGTCTGGAGACCTCCACGTCTGACAATAGAACGCAAGGTCTGCGTCAGGCGACCTCCGCGTTTGACTGAGAAAGACGCGACGTCTGCGTCTGGCGACCTCCGCGTCTGACATTGGAACGCGAGGTCTGCGTCTCTTGGAGGAGTTTGAGTTTGAAGCCTTACAGGCTAAAAACTGACAGCTCAGTCATCTGAAAGTTGCAGTGACAATCAAAGAGCACCGCCGAGATGAACTGCTCGCAATGGCACTCGAACCCATGGATGGAGCTTCTCAGTTCATATTTGAATATGGCCTTTTGGGGCCTGAACGCGAACCTTCGCTTTTCTGAAGTGAAACGCGATGATCTCATTCTGGCGCAGCCTCCTGCTAAACGCATGTCTTGCGCTTTTTGAATAGAAATGCCAAAGATCATCCTTTAACACTGTCAGCGACTCTCGCACGCTAAGGTCATGTCCTGGCGCGGCCTTAGGCTGAACGTGGGTCGCGCATTCTCACGTTTTTGCACAGCTTGAGCTGGACGCGAACTTCATGTTTTGGCGCGGAAACGCGCAGCTCGTGAACGCGAGCATCGCGTTTTGTTGCAGAAATGTGGGGCTGAAAGCAAACTTCGTGTTTGGTGCCGAAACGCGGGGGTGAAAGCGAGCTCTGTTTGCTGATGGTGAATTTGACGTCTTTGTCGACGATCAGCAATCCGTTTGGCTCGTAGGAGTTTGATGTCAACCCCCTGCAAATTGAGTTGCTGAGCCTTGGGAGGAGTTTTGCGGCGAGATTTGCCTTCATCATCATTGGCCTCGAGGGTCTCGTAGGAGACATTGATGCCGGGCCACATATGTTTTTGCAATCACTCCTGTCTGCTGACGATGAGTGCAACGCCTTCGCAGTCTCCGCATTCCGATTGAGTCGCAGAGGTTGTTAGAGAACCCCCGCATCCGGAACTGGAAGTGCCTTGATAAAAGATGGAGGGGAGATTGGTCTCTATTTCCATCTTAACCGTGGTCATGGCGCGGGTCTCTGAAAAGACGTTGGGGCTGACCATGTTATCTCCACGGGAGACTCCCGAAGCTTTGGGGGAGTTCAACTTCTCTTAGTCGAATTCAATCACAAGCGATTCGACTGTAAATCCAAGCATCTTGACGTCAGCTTGCGCTACCATTTTCTCGTTGGTTGAGAAAGATCACAATCCCCAGCGGAGTCGCCATCTCTTGTTTGACGGGGATAAGGTTCCTTGTAAAATTTTCTTGAATCAAATGAAAGATTACAATGGATTTACACTCCGATTACAAGAGAGGGAAGATGTTGAGACTTGAATCTCCCCTTTGTTTAATGCTGGGTTCTTCAGGTGGCGGTGGAAAGTGAATCTTATTTTTCGTTGATCGGGTGAACGTCAAGAACTCTTGGGGATCTTCTTTTTGAATGGCAGACGGAGTAACACAGCTCATATCAGTAATGGAATCTCAAAGAGATTTAAAGAACTTGAACTTAGCAAGTTAACAAAAAGAGTTGAACTCTTCTCAGGGTACAAGAGCTTCGAGACCGAAATTTGCTGCTGAGGTAGCCTCTCCTCCCTGCCCATGACTTCTTGGATTCCTCCATCGGGACTCTCCTCCTCAGCCTTTTAGAAGAGGTCCCTCCCCCTGAGCCTCTTTTAGAAGAGGTCCCCTCCCCCCGGGGGCCTTTTTTTCTCTAGCTATTCATAACTATTTATAGAGGAATTGGGGTGTAACCAACCCTTAAATCTCTCCATAATAAGAGGGGGTGTAACCAACTCCTTAAATCTCTCCATAATGGGAAGTTATTTCCTATTATGTGGAGAGAAAATTGGGTGTAACTGACCAAGTTCGTGGCTATCAGTTATAGCAGAATACGGGTCTCGCGCTGGACGCGGACCTCGCTCTGATGTTGAGACGCGGAGCTCACAGGCTCGCGTTTGTGTTGGAACGCAAAGCTGCTCAGGCTTGCGTTTGAGTTGAAACGCGACCTCCGCGTCTGACGACCTCCGCGTCTGACAAGGATGCGAGGTCCGCGTCTGACGACTTTCGCGTCTGACAAGGATGCGAGGTCCGCATCTGACAAAGGATGTGAGGTCCGCGTCTGGCGACCTCCGCGTCAGAGGTTGGAATGCGACCTCCGCGTCTGACAGAGGACGCGAGGTCTGCATCTGACATTGGAACGCGACCTCCGCGTCAGAGGCTGGAACACGGGGTCCGCGTCTAGGAGATTCGTGTCTGAGACTTTGTCCGTAGTAATTTTTTGATAGCCTACAATTGCTTTTAGGGCTTGAATGAGAGTTAAGTCACCTTGCTTGTGACGGAGATCTCCAGCAAATATTGATCAGAAAGGAGGGAGTTTATCAATGAGACAGGACACCTTATAATCATCAGAGAATTGATTTCCTTTTGATTGAAGGTGTCAGAGATAATCTTGAAATTCATGAAGTTGATCATTGATTGATTTACTATCAGTCATCATGAATTTGTTGAAGGAGGAAGAGGTGAATCTTCGTTCCAGCGTCATCGAGGCCATATTCATCCTCGAGTGTTGTCAACAGTTCTTTAGCACTCTTATATTCATAATAAATGTCATATAGATTATCAGAGAGTATGCTAAGAATTATATGAAGATAATGATAGTCAATTTCCTGAGGTTTCAAATAGATATAGGAGGAAGGAGTTGTAAAAGGAGTTTCAACAGAAGAAGATTCAATAGATGATGTTTTAGGAGAAGGTACAGGAATGGTGTCATTTATGACTGAAAATAAGACCTAAAGTGGTTAACCAGTACTTCATCTGGTTTGCCCATCTTTTAAAGAATGTGCCGGAAATTCTTCGGTTTAACACCTTTTGGAATGATCAGGGTTGGCCATAGTGACGAGATGGTGCTACCTGAATTCTGTATTTCAAAATTATTTGATAATGTCAGAATTTAGTTTATATTAGTAGCTTTTTCGATTAGGGTTTGCAGAAAAAATAGTGTGTAATCCTTCTTTAATTATGTGTCAAATAATTCAAGTAAGATATAACAAGATATAAACTTATCCTTTTAATTTTCTTAATTCAAAATTATAACAATAATAATTTCTAAGGTTATTTCAATTTTTAAACTAATTTACTTCGAGATTTCTAATCAATAAGCCCAATTAAAATTTCAAAAATAAAATAGCAGGATTTAATTAACAATTGACTATAAAATTTAGAGCAATTAAACTATGCAATTATAAACTAGTAAGGATTAGATAATTGTAAGGATTTAGATAATACTATTTTAGTTAACTATATAGTAGAAATAAACAATTAAATAACTAATGAATGTACTTAAAATCTTGTAATATGAGTTTATAAATAAGACAAGATTTAAATAATTTAAATTATCTTATAAAAGATTTTCTTTTCGTAACACTCTAAATAAGATGTTATAAAAGAAAATAATGAATAAAAAAGTTTTTGTAATGAAAGGATTTGACCTTGTAATAATTAATACAAATAGATTTGTAATGAATTAGTTATTAAGGTTTTTTTTTAAGATTTTCCGTAGATCTTGTAATAACGTTTTACAATGAAAACAATTAGATTATGAAAAGATTTTTTCCTTAGATCTGAAAGATTTGTCCTTCTCAAAATTTGAACAAAAAATTTACTATGCAAGAACTTGTAAAGGATAAATACTAAATTAGATATGAAAGATTCTTGCAACAGATAAGATAAGTTCTAAATAGTTTAGAAAGATTTTACAAACTATTTTGTAATGAAATAGTTTAATGAAATCCTTTAACCAATCAGGTAAGAGCTTGTAAAAAATAAACGGTAAGAATGCAAAATAAAATTCCTTTAAGAGTTTTTTTTAACTAATTATCTTTATTTGCAGGGACAATTTTACTTGCATGAAAATTATCAAATAAAGTTCTATCTTCTAGATTGTTGGTTACAATACAATATTTTCTTATTTTTTTAAAACATGCAACAACTTTATTTATAAATCTGTAACAAATTGAATAATTGTCCTAAAAATGCAAGTATATAAAAGAATTAAAAGAAAGAAGATTGCTGGCCTGGGGTGACAGTCGTGTAGAAGCACTGCCCTAAAAGATAGATGGTCGGTCCCTCGTTCGGACCTTAGAATAACCTCCTCTCCTAGCGGTAAAAGTTTACCCGATAGATCACCAGCACCCAGCTCCGAACGAAGAGCTAGGTCTCTGCTCAGATGGAAATTTTTGCCCGTATGTAAAAGAAATGCTCCAAAAAATTGCCAAGGAAACTGAGCCAGAATTTACAATAAAGAAATTTGGAGGAGGGAGACAGAGATTGTAGGATTTTTGCAGTGAACAGACTGAACTGCGAGAAGCTATTATAGATTCTCGGAGTTCATCTGTTGTAACAGTCCCGCTCCAAATCTGCACACGATCGTGCAGTTCGCGAGCAGATTCAGAGAGTTGGGTCAAAGCCGAATAGAAAATCCCAAAAAAATTAAAACAGAATTTTAAATAAATTAAAAAAAAAGTTTTAGATTCAAGAGCCCCCTGAATTGAACTACATTCGTGTCCGCAGGTCGTGGGCCGCGCGCCGACCCGAACCCGGCCCGGTTCGATTCGGCGTGTGTGCGCGTGTGTGGGGATGTGGCCATGGCCCATACTCATAACAATAGGCATGGGAAGAGTTGGTATATATACTACCAAACCTCACATCTCTTATCCAATGTGGGACTAAAACCAAATTCAAAAGAGGGAAACTCAAGTTTTCCCTCCAACTTAAAACCATCCAACAATTGACATGTCATTGGATTCCTCCGGAGGGAGCAACACAGAAGGCCCCTGTAAAGCTAATTGGGCTCTCGAAGATTTGGCAATGGTGCTCATGCTTCACGTAAGGCGTGTCTACCCTCCGACATAAGGGATGCCGCCCTCCACACAGTGAAGAGGAGTAATAGGCTGCAATTTGTGTTTCACGTAAGATGTGTTGGGTCTCTGCGAGGTGAAGAGTTGTGATCTTGATGGAGCATATGGTTTTCCCCGGTGTGAAGAAAGATGAGTTTGCAAGGAAGCTCTTTGTTCAGGGGGGATTGTTGAGTTGGATGTCGAACAATTAATATCCTCATATGAGGATGGTCTTAAGTGTATAAGGATTTTGACAACTCTACCTAGAAAGCTAGTCTTTTGGGATGATGCCCAAGTCCTTACAGAGAAGATGAAGAGGCTCATGACTGGACAAGAAGATAGGATGTCAAGTGAAGAGGAGTTCACGAACTTAGAACACATAAAAGGATATGTAAGTGACAGGAAAGATTATAGTCATTTAATAGAATCAAACGTAAAAATCTCATAACAGTGATTTTTATTTGCAAGAGTCTCTTTTTGGGGGGGGGGGGGGGGGGGGGGGGGGGGGGGGGGGGGGGGGGGGGGGGGGGGGGGGGGTGGGGTGTGTGGGTCCTATTAAAAAATAAAAGCTTTTTTCCCTCACCTAGAGAATCAATGTCTAACCCTTCAAGACCAATAAATAGCTTCACAGTATATGTAAGTCAGTTCAATTTTTTCTAAATTCCACTATAGACATGGAATAGAGATGATAGTTTAAAACTGGGCACATAACTAAATAAACCCTACTACAACAACCTACATATTAAAAATTCAAATTTTGATCTAGTTAATCCTCCAATAGAGAAAGCATTCTGTGAATTGAAAATTTTTGTCAAACATATTACCAGATTAGGGCTAGGGATTGTAGTTTGACTTAATTAATAAATACTAAAATTCAAACTTAGCCATCCTTTCATTTGTCCAATTCAGAACCTATTGCACTTGGCACAGAAAAATCTACTGAAAAAAAAAATTAATGATTTAGTAAATTATCAATAAGAAATAACTTTGATACAAAAACAAGATCGAGTGACCTAAATACATAGAGGAGAAGGAAAACAAGGAAGAGAGATCGAGAAAACATACCCAAATTCTCTCATTCCTCAATCTTCCTTCTTCAGTCAGGCAGATTTGCACAAGGAAACTTGTCCATACTCCTTTCTTGGAGGATCACTGATGCTACTCACGAAAACTCTTATCACGATTTGAATAGAAATCGGGGTTCAATAAAAGAAAAGAGATGAACTTGAAGAAGAAAACCTGTGGTCAAGGTGGCGGCTTTGCAGTTGCGAGGGACTTGTCGACGGTGGAAGTCGGAGAAGCGGCCCACGGCGACGGAGAGATCCGCAGAGAGAATTCGGAGAGAGGCAGAGATGCCCACCGCGGAGGAGAAGCATCCGCATCAAGAAGATGCGTTTCGAGAAGAGTTGGGCTCGGTGGGATTTGGAGAGAGAATAAGACTACTATACCGCAAAGGCGGTGGAAACGAAAAGGGAGGTAATGGTGATGGCCGGGAAAAAGGAGGAGGATGAAGATGGAGGGCGTTGTCGTTGAAAGGGCGGCTACGGCTGCTACAGTGACGATCAATGATCGATCTCTCCCGCATAGAAGAAGACGAGCATACAGACTGGCAGGATTTGTGAAACAGTGAAAAAACCTTTTGCTTCGCTCAGTTTTAATTAGATTAATACATCACTCTGATAGTGGTGAAAATCTGCCACAGAGCAGCGGAGAAGGGGAGCAGAGGGGGAAGAAAAAGATGGGAGAGAGCTTTGGCTTTGTTGGGGGGAGGAGGAGGAGGAGGAGGAAGAAGAAGAAGAGGGGAGAGAGCGGAGGAAGGACGGGAGCAGAGAGGGCGGTGACTGACGTAGCTCTCTCTCGTGCGGAAGAAGACGGAGGTACAAATAAAGTTCGTGAAGAAGGTCATCAGAGAAAGCCTTCTCAATTAGCTTTAAAGAGATAAAGTGTCGCGTCAAGCGGTTCAGATCTTATAACAAAACAAGTCGGGCCGTGTGTTAATAATATTGACTGTGAGAATTGTTCACTTAGGCTCTGTTTGTTTCGTTATAAAACGTCGCAAGTCGTAAGTCATAAAATGAGAATGAAAAAAGTAAACTGTAGCAGAGAAAATATATTGTGTTTTACGGTGTTTGTTGATAAAGTGAAGTATAAATGGAAAAATATATTGTGTTTTACGGTGTTTGGTTGATAAAGTGAAAGTGTAAATGGTAAAGTATATTGTGTTTTACGGTGTTTGGTTGGTAATATAAAAGTTTAAGTGGAAAAGTTGACCACAAAATTAACTGTAGCAGTGATTTAAATATTATAAATACTATAGATTTAATTATTGCAATTAAATTGTATTAATAAATTTGAGATAAAAATTAATAATCTTAATATTTTATTTATAACAATAATATTAATAAATATTAGTATAAATAGTAAAATATTACTAAAATATTAAACTAAATAAATAATATAAAAGTTTAAGAAAATCTAAAGAAAATTAATAAAATTTTAAGAATACTAATAAATATAAATATTAAAAATCTTACAAAAATAATAAAATATAGTTATAATATTATAATATTAAAAATACTTGAAAATTATTATAATATAATTTTATTATAATATTATTGTAATATTATAGAAATATAAAATTAAAAAGTAAAAAAGTAAAATATAATTATAATTTAATAATAAATTATCATTATAGTATTATTATACTGAATTATTATTGCAATATTAACATAATAAAATATTAATATAATAATAAAATATATTATGATATTAATAAAGTAATTTTTTGTATTAAAAAATAAATAACTAAATATATAGTAATTTTATATTAAAGTATAATATTGTTATATTAATAAAATATTAACTCTAAATAAAATAATAAAAAATAGAATAAGTATTAATAAAATAATAAAATATTAAATAAATATTAAATAAAAATAGTAAATTAAAATAGTAAAATATTAAATATTAAAACAATATTAAAAACAATAAAAAAATATTAAAAATATAAAATAATTAAATAATTAAATAAAAAATGAACACTATTTAAAATATTAAATATTTAATAATATTAAATTATATATTGATTATCAAGTAACTGTTTTAACTGTAAGTGTACTACAAGTGAGAGTTACATGACCACAAAATTAACTGTAGCAACTGCAAGTGGGGAAATATGAGTGTAAAAGTGAGATTTACACGACCACAAATTTAACTGTAGCGACTGCAAGTGGGAAAAGAAGAGTTGCATTTTGCAACTTGTTTTTCTGCGAAACAAACAACGGAAAATGGAAAAGAAGTTTTACGACTTGCGTTTTGCAGCGAAACAAACACGCCCTTAAAGAAACAAAGGATAACTAAAAAAACACGAACCTAAAAGTTAAAATTGCACTTTTAGAAAAAATAATAATCTTGCAGATAAGAAAGCAGACGAGTTTAAAAACTTGAATACAGATACAAATATTTGGGAATATTTATCAGTATATAGTATATAATTCATTAACATAATATAGTATGCAATAAATACATGTACACAATCTGCCAAATAACCCGAGTTCCTATAGATGCCGTAAGTGCGATGGAAGGGATACCACATCTTTTAGTGTACGGGCTCTGGTCACAGAGTGACCAGATTGAGCAAAAGACGTCATGATGATGCTAGCGGGAGAATTGACGAAGGGATGGACGAGTCGAGCAGGAGATGACACGTTTACGGTGGAGGGAAGAAATCGCGACTGAGATGGCATTTCAATGGCTTCATTTTTTCTTTTTTTTTTTTTTTTTTTTTAGAGCGAGCAAATCATGTATGAGTATTTTTGTACATATTTGTTCACTTTTATCTAGGAGATGTTTCATCATATTCTTATTAATGAAACACATTTTTTTTTTTGCCACAAGTTTTTATCTCAAAGAAAGAGTTCCTCTCTCTCTCTCTCTCTCGTGCGCCGTCACAATTGACGGATGGCTCCGACCGCAAAGCCGTCATCGCCACGCCTTGCCCCCCTCCCAACCTCCGCCGCTTCAATGTCTATTTATTAATTAAAATCAATCGAAAAGAGATTTTCTCTCACAAATTGTGTTTGTCTCCTCTCTCGCCCTCCGCCTCTCCTCTCCCGTTCTGATCCGCTACTTGATAGCTTTTCTCTGCCCCCTTCTCTCCCTTCTTCCCACCAAACCGTCACCGCCATCAATCGTTTTCCCACAGCCCTACGGCGTATAAGATCTAAGACAATGACGTCAATGTCGGGCAGGTTTGGGGGTTTTGGGCTTTCGGGTAGTATTTGCAATTTTGCAGCCCTCCCTCGATCTCAACGCCTTTACCGTTCTCTTCGCTCTCCGCTGCCAACTGTAAACCCAGCTCTCACCCCCTCTCGATTTGATCAAGCGCCCTCCACCTGAACTCGAATTCCCCTCTAAACCCTAGATCTCCCAAACTTGGAACCTCATCGATAATCAAGTGAGTCTTCTATTAGATTTTCTTCAATTTTTATGGAGTAATTTCTTTTATTTATTTTTTAAATTATTTGTATCCACTGATTTGTTTATTATCTTATGACTTTCTAGAAAATTTCTGCCTGGAATTTATTTGCTTTTCAAAATTTTATGCTCTATTTCTAGATTCTCCATCTTTTTTTCCCCTAAAATCTCTAAGGAAGGGGCATTTTAGCTTCGCGCTATTTATAAGAAATTCCACTTTTCCCCTAATTTAATTTTTGAGAAAAATCTCCTAATTTAATTGATGTCGTTTGTTGAATTTCCTTCACTAATCCTAGATGAATATTCTCAAAGGTTTAAACTGATCTGTGTTCATTGTGCGTAAAAAGAGGGGATAGAGTACTAAAAAAAATGCTTGCATATAATTCGCTAATCAAATTCAAATTATAATAATGTAAAGAATTGGATATGAATATAATTCAGTGTTTGAAACAACAAGATCGAATACTAAATGTTAAACGGAAGTCAAGTATGAAATTATGAATATGTCACTATTCAGTTTGATTTTACATTAGTCAATTCCACTCCTAATTCTGTGTTTAATTAGCATACTAACTCAATAGATAATGTGGATATAATTCTTCTAATGCAGCACATTCATAGATGTTGATTGATGATTATCAACCTAGATCTAAAAAATTGGTTAGTAACAGTATAAATCGGCCATCGGAGGAGAAAATGAAGCAACTGTTCCAAACTGGGGATAAAATCGCATCTCGCCCGTTTGAATCAGTTTCTTTATTGGCTTTATAGTACCATCTGGCCAGATTCAGTCTGAAACCATGTTTCATTGCAACGTGGAAAGAAGTTTCCCTGTATCCATTTATTAATAGTGGAGTGAATGAGTTATATGATTGACCATACTATTTACACAAACTTATGAAGTATATTATTTTAACCATTAGCACCACTAAACTATATGTATTTTTTGTTACTTGTTACAAACAAGATTTGAAAAATTGATTGATACTGATATGTATTGTGATATGGACTCATAATTCGTGGGCCTTGCATTGTTAAGGACTTATATCAAGTATCAAGTTTTTAGAGTCTAAAATCAAAACTAAGCTAATTGTTGGGACCTCACATTCTAAAGTTTACATAATGAGAAACTTATATCTAGTGTTAATTGTGTGTGTAGAGAAAGAGAGGAAAGGCCACTGCCTGGAGCAAGCACGTTTTAACCTCAAACCTCTTACCTATTGCAAATAGACTTTACCACTGCGCTGCAGTGACACTTCCCTTCATTATATTAGTTTTAACCCATAACTTGGGTTCTAAATTAATTATTAAAGTGGTCAATCAAATCCATTACATACCTCAACTTCTTTGATATTAGAATTCGTTAGGTTCTTTAATATTATTAGAATGTTACTCTTTATGTTTTATAATTAATATTGGGCTTAAAGTTGATTTTCTCCAGTATTGAACTTCTCTAGTTATTCATGTAGATTAAATTATTAAATCAAGTTAAATATCGTATATGGTTAGAAGTTATGTTGCAATTCAGCTATACAAGCTTTTTCATTGACACCTAAGCTAATCTCTATCAATTATTCCAAAGAAAAATGCCAAACTGTTGCTAATTGTCTTAATATTTTTTAGAATTTTGATAAATTTTAAGGCACAAGCATCCATATAAGCAATCCAATATTCTAATACCAAACTGCCGAAAACTCTTTGTAATGATAATTATGATACCAAAATAGGCGAACCAAAACCATGATGGATACCTATGGTGGGATTTTTCACCACAAACAGTTAGACGTCCCCGATTGATCTTGCCAAGGACACAGAAGAAAAGAACACTTATCAGGTCAAGAGCACTGGTGTGACGTCGGCCGAAAACCCTCGGGCGTGAGAATAAGTATCATTGTTTGGAGAAAGCAGAGAATACTTGTGAACAGTGTGTTGGTGATAATTAGAAGCTCCCTTCTCCTTGGTGGAGATGAAGAGGTATTTATACCTGTTAGGGTTACCGTTGAGGATGCAGATACATCGGATCTCTATAACTGCACGATTTGAACGTTACGATTTTCTCGTAACCGCATGAATTGAGCCGCTTGATTACATAGATTGTCATGCAGAGATATCCGCCACTATCATAACAGCTCTTATTGAAGTATGGGCATTGTGGCATTTTGAACGTGGGATGATCTGACAACATGATCAAATTTGTGAATCATGGGAGTCGTTTCACCCCGCTGTAACCAGAGCAGGAGTGGAAGGCCTCGGAGGGCTTCGTGTCAGAGGGCGGAGTAGCTTCGGAAGTGATCTTTGTATTATTGACTGAAGCCTCCAGGAAACTTTCAAGCTTTGATTGAGTTGAGGATCTGAGTAAGTGGCTCCGAGTTGATGTGGGCTCGAGACAAGGCCCGAGGCTTTCTCTTTGTGACCCTGCTGGATTTGAAAGCGCTAGGCCCACTAGTGGGAAGATGACTGGTCGCTTGAGGCTCGTCTGAGATAGGACACATGGCGTGATCTTGACATGCGTCAGAATATAACCACATAGATGCACCGCTTTCCCTCCTTTTGGAATCTTCGATCGAGAAAGGGGCGCATAACCGTCCTAATCATCCGAGTAGAGGTTAAGTTTGTCGCCTTGTGACCAGAGGAAAGTAATCGGTATATCTCTTTAGATTCGGGGCATTTAATGTTGCCCTTGGCCAGCTGTCAAATCATACGTCCGATCAGCGTGCGTAGTGAGTTGAATGCTATTGCTTTGATTGTAGGGTGTGTTGGGAAGCGTGTGACGTTCGATTCGAATCGAGAGGGTGCCACCAAGCCTCGATTCAAACCTAGGGTTATTATTGCGATGACATCACCTCCTCTTAACTAAATTGGGGGAATGTCAAGAGGGATGACTCTCCAAAAATCCTAATACTTGAATCTTCAAATTTGCTGCCCCCAGAATCTCCGTCCCCATTTCTTGATTGGACTTCTTGACTTCAGACCTTCAAGATAATGAAGGGAGCCGTCACTAAGGGGAAGAGGAAAGACAAGAGTGTCTCTGACGAGCAGTGAACGAAAACTCGGCCGAGTCGGATACGACTCGGCCGAGTCGTATCCGACTCGGCGCCCTCCGGTATGACTCGGAGGGCCGAGTCAACAGAAGATCGGCCGAGTTGACCGAGTCGGGTCCGAGTCGCCGCCCGTGACTCTCCCCATTAAAACGCGCTGAGGGGGAGAGAGAGAGATCAGATCTGATCTCTCTCTCTCTCTCTCAGTCGCGCTCGCCGTCCCTCCCCCCCCGCGACGCCCTCGCCGTCCCACCGCGTCGCCGTCGCCGTCGCCGTCCATCTGCAGGTAATTCTCCCTCTCCCCTCTCCCTCTCAGTCTCTCTCTCTCTCTCGCCCTCTCTCCCTCTCTCTGTGCCTCTCTCTCCCTCTCTTTCTCTGTCTCTCTCCCCCGCAGCGGCGCCGGCGCAGCGACTCTCTCTCTCTCTCCCCGCAGCGACTCTCTCTCCAGGCTCTCTCTCTCTCTGTCTCTCTCTCTCTCTCCGCAGCGACTCTCTCTCTGTCGAACTCTCTCTCACTCCCTCTGTATCTCTCTCTCTGTCTCTCTCTCACTCCCTCTGTATCTCTCTCTCACTCTGTATCTCCCTCTCTCTCTCCCTCTCACTCTGTATCTCCCTCCCTCTCCTTCTGTATCTCTCTCTCTGTCGGACTCTCACTCTCTCCCTTTGTATCTCTCTCTCTCCCCCTCTGTATCTCTCTCTCTCTCTGTCTCTCTCTCACTCCCTCTGTATCTCTCTCTCTCTGTCTCTCTCTCTCTCTGTCGGACTCTCTCTCTCTCCCTCTGTTTCTCTATCTCACTCTGTATCTCTCTCTATCCCTCTGTATCTCTCTCTCTGTCTCTCTCTCACTCCCTCTGTATCTCTCTCTCTGTCTCTCTCTCCCCCTCTCCCTCTCTGTCTCTCTCTCTCTCTCCGTCTCTCTCTCTCCTCCACTGTGTTTCCCTCTCTCTCCTCTGTCTCCGTCTCTCTCCCTCTCTCTGTTCCCTCTCTCTCTAATTAATTTGCATTTAATATAATTTAATTTAGTTTAGTTTAGGTAAAGTTAATTTAACTTAATTTAGGTTAATTTAATCTAATAAAGTTTTGTAATTAAGTTAGGTAATTTAATAATTTTATTGAAGTTAGGTAATTAAGTTAGTGTAGGTTAATCTAGTATATGCATGTATTTTGATATTTTTCTACCGACGACGCTTGTATTTATGCTTTCACGTTATGTTTTGAGTGTTAGGTGATATGTTTTGAATATGTGATGCATGAATTTGGATGTTTACATTTTTTTATGATTTGTCATGATTTTTCATAATTTTTTGGCGCTCTATGTAGCGTTTTTTGCGTATCGCCCGAGTCCGATCCGAGTCGCCGAGACCGATCCGTCTCGGTGCCGGCCGAGTCGGCGGCCGAGACC
Source organism: Agave tequilana (assembly GCA_038442645.1). NCBI lineage: Eukaryota > Viridiplantae > Streptophyta > Magnoliopsida > Asparagales > Asparagaceae > Agave > Agave tequilana. Next base: position 14,887 of record JAVJIF010007062.1, read on the forward strand.
GAGACTTTGAACCATGCTGACGAGAAGAGGACAAGAACTGCTCGACGCACTAGACTGGATAGATTTTGACCCCAAACCCTCCATCCTTTCTAGTCAGGATGAGGTCTTCAAATATCTGATGAGATATCGTGGCCGCCTCCTATCATTGATCAAGGTGGAGTTCTGTCCCTTTGGTACAGACATGAAGGGGGCTCCTTCCACCCCAAAATCTTGGCATTGGGGGTACAATTGCCTCTTGAATCGATTTGTTCGCGATGTGCTAGGACACCTTCTAGTGGTTCCTACTCAGTTGACGTCGGGCGCGTTGCAGAAGGTTCTGGCCTTTGAGGCCTTTTGCCACATCTTTTCTCCTTCTGCCTTGCAGGCTCGATGAGTTTTGCTCGATCTATATGATGGTGAAGACTAAAAGTGGCGTTCACTTTTTTAAACCGTAGAAGGGTTGGCAAAGATGATTATCACCTGGTTGATAGTGGCCATGGATGGAGCGGCTTTGTAGCCCGAGTTTCCGGCCCCTGGGATGCTGCTTAGGCGAGTGATCGTGGACTCGTCCCTACTTCTTAAAACATGGATTCGTTCCAACTCTCTGAGCCGACTTCAGAGGAAGCTAAGGATTGGGCTCTGAAGTTGTACGAGGTCCTGTACAATTATCGTATCTAGAGCTGGTTGCTGAACCCACAAAGGTCTGATGTGCCCCCAACCATCCTGGGGCCCAAGACCTCGGACTGGGACGATGCAGTGTCACTGTCGGATACTGACAGGGAGGAGGTCAATGTGGATGTGAGGCCGGCATCAAGTCAAAAAGTGGGTCCCCTCCGAATCAGCTTGCATAAGAAGGGAGAGAAATCAGAATCGACTTCTAAAGTCCACGCCTCCGGAAAGGTAATCTTTTTTACTTATCATACAATTTCAGCTTTTCATGTTGTGACCTTTGATTTAAGAGGAATCAGGCTGAACCTTGGATTTGATGAGAAGGAGCTGGCAAAGCGGAAGTCACAAAGAGGCCCCACTGCAAAGGAAGGGCGTGTTTCTGAAAAGGTGGCTGCCCCAGTAGTTCCTGACCTGCTCTTGCAGTCTCCATCCGTTCATTTTCCTGAATCTCATGGACAAGACCTCGCCCTACCCGCGCGTTCCATCTCAGCTTTTGTTGTTCGATTTAGAGGTAATAGCCGTGGGGGAGAAGCGACAGATCGGTGGCCGTGTTGATGATGGACCTTCGGAGGCGGTCCCGTCGTTGGATGTAGGTCAGAATTCTCGTGCTTTGACTCCCGAATCGGGAATGTTTCTGAGGTGGCGTGGCAGAGAGCTGGCTATGATTAAAGGTGAATTCCTTGACGATCTGGAGGATTTTGAACGCCTCCCTCTGAGGGAGCAAAGAAAGATGGTAACGAAAGACCTTCTCAAGGTAAATGCGTACTCAGGCTGTCTTTGTTGGCATGTTTCGTCTATATCTGAGTGTGTCTTCTGCAAGGCGTGGTGTTTGCCTTGGATCATATGAGCCACTAGCATGCAGCATTAAATGATCAGAACATGACCCTCGTTGATTCGGAGAGAAGGGTTGCCGAGATGTCTGCTGAGAAGAAGGCGGTAGATGAGCTCTCCGCGCTACGTGCTGACATGGAGCGCGAGTTGGTGGTTAGCCAGGGACTGAAGGATAAGCTATAATGGGTGCAGGCGAAGCTCAAACTCGCCCTTGAAGAGAAAGACATGGTCAAGACTGAGATGAAGCAGCGGGAGGAAGAAGTCTGGAGCAAGCTGGCTCACGTTGAGAGGAAGGAGGCTGAAAGACGAGCCGATGCGAAAGTGGAGGGGTTGTCGGAGGATGTGCAGCTTTATAAGGAGATAAAATATCAGGAAGGGTATCGTGATGGTGTCAAAGGTAAAACAACGAGGTACCCTTTTGATGATGAGGTGCAAGTCTCAGGCTCCCTTGAGGTGCCTGTTGAGAAACTTATTACCCCAGCTGATGCCTTCGACGTCGCTGCAGAAGTTGCCATCGGAGGAAAAGATTTTGAGCCGAGCTCTCTGGTCGGGACTTCTCTCGAACTATACGTGAGTGTTACCTGAGTGTGAGAGCTTCACATGTCATTTTTTGTAATCTCTTTCGAACCATTAATAGAAGATTTTCATTATTACATTGCTCCGAGTCTTGCCTCGATTTCTCATTGTTTGTCGGATTGTTGATTGTAGCCTGATGCTTTTGTGCGCGTCAACTCGAAGGTTCATCTGGATCCGAACTTGGGCCTGACTTGTCGTGTTGGTCCAACGGATCTTCCGAGTAGCCCATGCCATTTCGAAAGCAGTTTCTCTGGTGTGGGAGAAGAGCAACACGATGTTGTCAATCGTTGTGGCTCTTCCTTCCCTGATGATTCTGAGACTACCTCATTCGTATCTAGGTTGAATCTTAGTATGGAGCCTGGGTCTTTATTGCAGTTTTTGTAAGAGGTGAGAAGCAATGTTAGAAGGCGCCTCTACCATGATCTTCCCATGGAGACTGAAATCGCGTTATATGATGACTTTATCTTGTAGCTGGAGCGTGAACTAGTTTGTAGTAAGGAGAAAAAGAGGGACCTTATCGACAAAATGGCACAAAACGGTCAAGAAATCGACGAAGCATCTGCAGCGAAAGAGGGAATTGAAGATCATAAATCACGATCTGGATGAGTCTCTTTGACGAAAGACCGAAGAATTGGATGGATTGTTGGTTGAGAATCGTCGCCTAAATGAGACAATCTCGAGCAAATAGAATGTATACTTTTTTCGATCACATTTGGAGAAGGATCTTCAGTTTCGAATTCATCAGCTAGAATGGGCAATAAAGTAGCGAGGCAAGAATTGAATGTAATTCCAATGTCTCGCGCTCCGCTCTTTTTGTAATTGTACTTCACATTCTTCTTATATGATGACAATAGATTCGAGCTCCGTTACTTCTGCTTTCTGGCCGAGGAGCGCTGTGAATCGTCCCCTGATATTGGCGATCAGAACTAAGCGTCATATTAGCCTCGGAATGATTCTTCTGGGAACTTCCTGTCTGAGACCGTCAGAGCAGAGGTGACAAAATTATATAGAGAACTCGATTTCGGATCCCGATAAGTGTCAACAAGAATGCCCATTTGTCAGGAGAGATTTCGTGTAAGTCTTAATTGTCAGGGTGAAGACCTGTTATAGGCTGTAGTAAGGGGCGACCATAAGGAGGCCTTCTGTCTTTCAGGAGAGCCTCCGTGTAGGCCTTAACCATTAGGGTGAAGACCCGCTATAGACTATAAGGGCGACCGTCAGGAATGCTTCTGTGTTTCAAGAAGGCCTCGGTGTTGGTCTTCGCCGTCAGGGTGAAGACCCGTTATAGACTGTAAGGATGATCGTCAGGAGGGCTTCCGTCTTTCGGGAGAGCCTCCGTGTAGGGCGATCGTCAGGAGCGCTTACGTCTTTTAGAAGACCATTCGTGTAGGTTTTAGCCGTCAGGGTGAAGACTTGCTATAAGATGTAAGGGCGACCGTCAGGAGCGCTTCCGTCTTTCAGGAAAGCCTATGTGTAGGCCGTAGCCGTCAGGGCGAAGACCCACTATAGGCTGTAAGGGTGATCGTCAGGAGGGCTTCCGTCTTTTGGAGAATCTCCGTGTAGGCCTTAGCTGTTAGGGTCAAGACCCAATATAAGTTGTAAGAGCGACCATCAGGAGGGCTTCCATCTATCAGGAGAGCCTCCGTGTAGGCCTTAGCTGTCAGGGTGAAGACCCGCTATAGGCTATAAAATGCATCATTGATTTGGAAGAGTGTAATGCTCGTAATGGGGAGAGAATGGTGTCCAACAACGATTCTTTCATTGAATAATTTGAAATTTACACGTAGTACCATTTCAGGTGAAAAGAATTTCACTGTTTGCCGAGTACCTCCTTGTGTTGGGTTGCTAAGGTGTAGGAACCTTTGCCTTCTTTGGCGACCACGATATAAGGTCCCTTCCAATTAGCTCATACTTTTCCTGCATCTCTCTCTTAGTGCTACAGATGACGTGCTTTAGGACTGGGTTTCCGATTTGAAACTCCGAGGCCTCACATTCTTGTGATGTGCTACCTTGATTTGCTGCTGGTAGGCTGCGATTTAGATTATGGCTTGTTGCCTCCTTTCTTCGGAGTGATCTTGCGCTAGCCGGAGTTGAGAAGCGTTTTGGTCCCACTCTACCCCTTCAGTACACAACGTTGGCATGCAAATATCAACCGGAATAATGGCCTCCGTCTTGTAAGCTAGGGAAAACAGAGTCTCCCATAGGAACGATCTTGGTGGTTCGATATGTCCAGAGTACTCCCGACAGTTGTTCGACCCATTTGCCCTTAGCCTTACCGAGCCTTTTACACAGGATGTCGAGGATGGTGTGATTGTTGATCTTGGCTTGGTCGTTGCCTTGTGGGTAGTATGGCACAGGGTGGGCGATCTTATATTTGGCACAGAAGGTGGCTTCTCCTTGTTGGTGAAGTTCGTCCCGTTATCAGAGATTTTAGTGTGCGGGAGATCGAAACAACTTTACCACAGGAACTTGACACTTGGTGCCCAATGACTTTGGAGAGTGGCACAACTTCGATCCATTTTGTGAAGTAAGGTGGCGACCATGGTTCAAAGTCGCTGTCTCAGCCACCGACTTGGTGGGCACTGAGCATCTCGGCAACTCGGATCGGTCTCGAGCGATACGTGCAAAACAATACATAGAAAGCTCAAAAAATTCTGAAAAAATCACTACAAATCATAAAAAGATAGATATCAAAATTCATATATTACATGCCCAAAACAAACTTGTTTTGAGGGGGTAATTGGGAAAATATGGTGATTTGTATGGTAAATTTAGAAATATGAAAGATTTGAGGGGTGAATATGAGAAAAACCAAAAAAAGAAAGAAAAGATAATCTCTCTGTTTCTCTCTCCCACGCCTGATCTCTTTCTTGATCTCTCCCTCTATCCCCCCTCTGGCTCTCTCTCCCTCTCTCACCGGATCTCTCGATCTCTCCTCTCTTGTTCTCTCTCTGGCTCTCTCTCCCTCACCCACTCTCTCTTGATCTCTTCCTCTCTCTCGCTCTCACGATCTCTTCCTCTCTCTCCCTTCTTTCGCTTTCCCTCTCTGGCTTTCTCCCTTAGCCAATCTCTCTCTCAATCTCTCCCTCTCTCGCTCTTTCCCTCTCTCCCTTGACCCGATCTCCCTCACCCTCTTCTTCTCAGGGCGAAGGTGGTAGCTCACGTCAAAGGCAATGGCTCACAGCGACGGCGATAGGTCTCTCTCTCTTTTTTAACCGGTCTCGAGCAAGGGGAGAACAATCAGCCTACTCTGGGCCGACTCGGCGACAACTCGGCCAAGTTGTTCCGAGTCATCTCGGGACTCGGCCGAGTCGTCGCCGAGTCGGCCCCCAATTGGGTCGATACTGCTCAAACATGCGATTCAGGTATTAGACTCGTCTCGGCAGGTGCCGAGACGAATACGACTTGGCCGAGTCGGATACGACTTGGCCGAGTCTTCGAACCATGGTGGCGACTAGTAGGAATCGGAACTGAGGCTGTGCTTGAGGAAGAGGGCCCATCACATCCGGCCCCCATTCATGAAGGGCCAGGAGCTACGGAGTGTGTGGAGGTCTTCGCTTGGCCTGCTCGAGGACAGAGTAAACTTTTGATACTGTGGGCACTTCTTCACATATTTCTTGTCGTCGTGAAACATTTTGGGTCAGTAGTACCCTTGATTGATGGCTTTGTGACTTGTGAGCGAGGGATCACCACATGCATGATTCCTACAGTCGCCGTCGTGGATCTCCTGCATTACCTTCTCTGCTTCGTCTGGTTCGAGACATCTTAGATAAGGGTCAGAGTGGAGTTTGGAGTAGCATTTTGTATACAGGATGAATGTACCTTGTGGTCAAGTATCGAAGCTTTTGTGCTTCAGCTCTGTCGTCAGGCATGACCCTATCCTTTAAATGGGCGAAGATGGGTCTCTCCATCCTGGGGAGGTGTCTAGGCGAAGCACCTCGTCCCCAGATCACTGAATGTTGGGCTCCGCGATGTATTCGACAGGGATCTTGCTCAGGAACTGATACTTAACAACCGGCCCCAGATTGGCAAGGGAATCTGCGTGATTATTACCCGACCAGGGATATCTGCTTGAAGTCGCAATGGAGAAATTTTAATTTCAGCCTGAGGACGAGCTATAGGTATATTGTCATTCGCTCCTCGGCAGTGCACTTCCCTTTGACTTGACTCACCATCATTGGTGAGTCACAGCGGATCTTGAGCTCAGTGACTTCGAGTGTTGCCATTTTGAGACCGGCGATGACTTCATATTCAGCCTCATTATTGGTAGCAGGGAAGCCCAAAGTGAAAGATTGCTCAATTATGGATCCTTCCGGAGTAGTGAAGATGATCCCTTTTCCGGAACCCTTGTTGTCTATCCACATTAAGGATCCATTCCTCTGGAAAGTCACACGATGCTGGTGGTCTTAGAGTTAACTCAGCAATGAAGTTGGCCAAGATCTGACCTTTGATTGCCGTCCTTGGTTTGTACTTAATGCCATAATGTTTCAATATTGTAGCCCACTTTGTTATCCGCCATGTGGCCTGTGGATAGCAAAGTGGATGAGTCGACTCCTGGTATATTTCGTGGGGTCCAGGCAAACACATCCAAATTATTAGATAAGAAATCTTTAAATTGTACTTTTCAGTGTTCTAAATGGCCGCCATAACGGCTATATCGACCGGAAAAATTTATTGGGGGTTGAGGATATATCGGGAATATTTTCAAAAATCGGACTGTAAATATACATATCTTCTTATCCTAAATCGCATCTCAATAAGGCAGTACATGCGTAAATTGTATAAAGCTATATAAAATATCGTATTTGCATGTTTAAGATATACTTACCTTGACAACTTGCATTAAGCCTATGAATCCATAATCACTGTCCAAGTGTAGAATCTTCATAAATGGCACATTGTCACATCGCTTGAATAACTCAAATGTTTAACCTAGAAATTTGGTGTAAACGCTGTCGGGTCTAAAATCAACGAAATTGTGGCTGATATATTGGGTCCAAGCCGATTTATTGGTGATTTTGAGTGATGTGTCAAATTATTATGTCTAGGTGCTGTAAATGCAATATCGACGCTATATCGGGGATATTTAGAACACTGGTACCTTTTCATCTGCCAGAAGATTTGTCCCGATCCGGAGGGCTCGCTCCAGATGTGACAGGTCCACATAGATCAGCTCCGAGTCTACTTTCAATCGACTGCAAGGAGCCTCTTACTTATCGGAGGAGTCGGTCTCTTGGCTTCCGCCGCTTTGTAATTGCTATTGAGCAGCGATTTGCTTCTGTTTTTTTCCCTTTGGGATGGTCCTGTTGGAGGCTACCCTCGCGTTCTTTGCTACTCAGATTTCTTCGAGCGATGGTGGCAATGCTCCAGGCCACATCTTGGTCTCCCCTTATGTATGTGGTTCCCGTTAGGGTGGAATACCGCAGGAGCAGGTGGTAGCTGGATGGAACTGCCCTCATCACGTGGAGCCAAGGTCGACCGAGGATCGCGTTGTGCGGGGACTCAACGTCAATCACAAAGAACTCTCTGATGACATTGTACGGATCGACGCGGACAGGAAGTGAGATCGTATCTGGGATTGAGTTTCGTTCTCGTCAAACCCATATAGATTGGATTGGGTTTGAGGGTTGCTCGTGGCTCAGACCATTTTCGGACTATCTTCCATTTTGTTCAGAGCGCCTTCATAAAGGATATTGATGCTTCGACCAAGATTTTGGACACTCGATAGTGCCGATGTGCATGAGACAATCAGGGCGTCATTGTGCGGGAAGTGGACCGCAAAAGCATCTACCTTCGAGAATACGATTGGCTTACTCGGGGTCAGAGGGGGACCAATCAAAACAGTCAGATAGTCGGTCCTATGAGCCTTGTTGATGTAAATGGATCTCTCTCTCCAGGTTGTCCCTTCAAGTGGGCAGGTGGCAAAAAAGGCATCTACTTCCTGGTTGTTGACGAGGGCACGACTCGTCAGACTATTTCACTGCTAAGCTTCGGGAGTCTCCTTCTGCACCTTGACCTCCGAGGGCTAGGGGTGAGTAGAGTTCGGTTATAACCGAAATAACCGACTAAAAACCGAACCCGAACCCGAACCGAACCGAATCGCTCTAATTCGGTTGGGTTTTGATTTTGTGTTCCAAAACCCGAATCCGACCGAACCGAATCTCTCATTCTATATATCATCCTACTCAAATACAATTTAGTGAATCATATAGTTCATAAAAAAAACTGGTGGAAACTTATCTCATTACTTTTAATAATATCATCTTTTTGTGTTGAATATGTGAAAGTTATGTTAAGTACACTATTACAATTGAGAATAATATTTATATTAATATAGTATTTTTTCATTCTTATCATTAAAAGTTAGTAATAATTATATGAGCTTTGATATAAGAGCTCAAATACAATGTAAAAGTTTTAGAATATGAAATTTTCAATTCACATTAAGGTTAAGGTCTTTTTCTTATTTCTAATTTGGGTAATGGATATTTGAGATTAGAATATTAAAGGATGATAATATAATGGTGATTAAAAAATGTAAGAAATGATGGCAATATATTGACCTAACAAAAAAATCGAACCGAACTAATTGATTCGGTTCGGTTTCTAAGTCTAATCGGTTCGGTTTCGGTTTTGTAAAATTAGCAAAAACCGAACCGAAAGGACGATGCTCACCCCTACCGAGGGCTCTCTGGGGTTCAAGATGAACTGCTTGAGGTCCCTTGATTGATGAGCTCTTGGACATGTCAACAATCGACTATACGGTGGCCCATCCTGTTACAGAGAGCGCAGTAGTCTTTGACTCTCTGTCTCTAGGACTCTTCGAGTTAGGTAGAAACGGTCTCGAATGTTTCAGCCAAGATTGATCCTGGATCGCGCTGAAGATCCGGTTGATGTAGGTCTTGAATGAGGTGAGGCTGGTGTCAACTCTGTAGACCTCAACGGGGTTTCGGGAAAAACTCAATTGAGATTGCTTCTTGAATCTGTTCTGCCACCAGTTTTGAGTTTTCTTCGGAGGGGCAGAATGTGGCTTTGTTTTCTCTCCCTTGCTCTCTTGCTTGGGAGGTCGGGACGTCGAGCCCCGCGTCACTTCTTTCTGCTGGATGTACTTCTGAGCTCGATATAAGATATCTTTTATATTGGTGATGTCGTGTTTCACTAAATATTTATAGAAGGAATGGTCATCTGCAGTCCGACAATGAATGCAGTCGCAACAACATTGTCGATACAGTTATAAATCATGGCCATTTGGTTTTAGAAATAACTGATATAGCGTTTGAGGGTCTCTCTTGGCTTCATCTTGATGATGAGTAGGTGGTTGCTGTTCTTCTTAAACTCTTGCCGCGATGCGTACTGGTTGAAGAAAGCGTCGCTAACTTCCTCGAATTTTCGGAGAGATCGTGACGGGAGTAGAATCAGTCTAAAGTCACGCCCTTGAGACTGGAGGAAAACACTCGGCACATGAGGTAATCGTTGTGGGAGTGGACCGCCATCTTGACCTGATAGGCTCAGAGGTGCTGGACAGGGTCGGTCGCTTCGGTGTAGTAATCGAAGATCGGTATCGCGAACTTTTTTGAAAAGTGATAAGAAATGATCTCTTCTGAAAGAAGAAAATCGGAGATCCTTAGAATGGAAGATCCTAGCCCATCGCGGGAATGTGATTTGTCTTCATCGATTCGCTTCTTGACCATCTTCACCAATTTCTTAATGCGTGTCTTCGTGGATCTTGGCGGTTCGCTCTCATTAGAGCGTTCCTCGAGATGTGAGGGCGCAGATCGGTGACGCTGTCGATCGCCTCTAGTGCAGGCAATATCCGTGGCGTGCGGCTATGAGGGATGAATGTGGGCTCCTCATCTGAGCCCCTCGTCTGGGCTATTCAGATAACCTCCGTTTGAGTGAGGAGCTGGTTCTGGACACGCGTAGCTGCATCCCTTTTTAGGGCAGACTTCTCGCGCTCGCGGGCCACCTCCGCCTCTTGTTTGTCCAATTGTTTTTGAAGTTGGTATAACATTGAAGGAGTTGTCCTTACGCAGGCAGCCGAGACTCGTGCTCGTTGGCTGCCTCCTCCGACGTGGTTGTTGGGGACGAGTGCTCCTCCACGACTGATTGAAGAACATCATCGGGATTTGTGTGGAGCTTTGCGTTACTCGTGCCCCCGTTGACAATCTTCTTGCCTTTGGTGGTGGCCATTGGGCACCAGTTTGCAAGGTGGCCTTTGTCGGGGCCATCGTGGTTGGGGAGACTGTTTGAGGAGGGAGTTTGGTGTAGTGTTTGGCGAAGGGAAGGAAACTTTGAGCGTAAACTCAAGATATCTCAATGAAAACACCAATGTGGTGGAGATTTTTCGCCACAGACAGTTGGACGCTCCCGATTGATTCTGCCAAGAACACAGAAAAAAAGAACACCTATCAGGTCAGGAGCACCGGTGTGGTGTCAGTCGAAAGACCCTGGGGCGTGAGAATAAGTATCTATGTTTGGAGAAAGCATAGAATACTTGTGAATAGTGTGTTTTGGTGATAATGAGTATCTCCCTTCTCTTTGGTAGAGATGGAGAGGTATTTATACCTATAAGGGTTGCCGTTGAGAATGTGGATACATCAGATCTCCATAACTGCACGTTACGATTTTCTCGTAACCGCATGAACTGAGTCGCTTGATTACATGGATTGTCATGTAGAGATATCTGCCACTATCTATAACATCTCGCATTGACGAGCATTGTGGCATTTTGAACGTGGGGATGATCTGACAACAGATCGAATTCGTGAATCACAGGAGTCGTTTCGCCCAACTATAACCAGAGCAGGAGTGGTAGGCCTTAGAGGGTCTTCGTGTCGGAGTAGCTTCGGAGGTGGTCTTTGCACCATTGACTCAAGCCTCCGGGAAACTTTCAAGCTCCGATTAAGTTGAGGATCCAGGTAAATGGCTTTGGATTGATGTGGGCTAGGGAAAAGACCCGAAGCTCTCTCTTTGGGACCTTGCTGGATTTGAAAGCGCGCTAGGCCCATTGGTAGTAAGGTGACTGGTCGCTTGGGACTCATCTGAGATAGCAAGACACGTGGCGTGATCTCGACATGCGTCGGAAATTGACCATTACAGTACCAAAATTTGAAACCATGGTTTTAGGCAACCTTTTTGGTAGGACAGCAGCATCCACTCATCTAATCGTGGCATCATACAAGATTCACTTATTGAATTGTTGATACATGATAACTTAGAGTTGTGCTAGAGAGACCTGTGGTTAATAAGTCCTTGAAGAGATGACTTTTCTCTGATCTTGTCAATCGGGGTTGGAAGATATTTGTATAATTGAGTATAACTTTAATCTTTCTACAGGTAAAATCAAATATTCTTTTCCCCGCCTTGGATTTCATCCGCCTCCTTTAGAGATTGTGATTTCGCATGATCTTTTATTTATTTCATTTTCCTGGGTTCTTATTTTTATCTACATGCCGAAGTTGTTGTGGCTTTAAACAAAGGTACATTGTTTATCAACAAGCTGGAGGTGCTGCTCATCAATATTTGCAGTTTCAGTAAACATTTGCCCTAAGTTTCTAACTTTATTAAGTGTATAGAGTGATGATTTCCTATTATTGCTGTTATTTATTACCTGCACCGTTGAGATTCTATCTTTTAAGGTTATTTCCTCATTATATCTGATCAGGCAATGGAGAACACGCCGGTGCTGACTGTTGGCTATGCAATGAAACCATCTCGTGAAGAGGACTTCGTCAAGGCAAGTTTTGGCCTAGAATAAATGTTTCCAATATAAATAATATATTGCAGCTGAAACTTCTTTTATCTGGCTTTCTATTTTTTAACAGAGAGGTGCTTTCCCTATTCATCCTACACAAAATGGATTGGTGTTTGTTCCTTTCAGATTTGACCGTCCATTAGCTTCTCAAATACAAAAAGTTGATGCGGTTCTCCACAAAGCAACTGATGAGATCATCAGCGTTGACCTGTCCTCTACTTTAGATGTCCGCAGTGGGATTTCATTTTCCAAGGGAATGCAGGACCTGGGAAGGTAATCTTCAGACTTGCTAATGTTGCTTAGTGATGTTGTCAATAATATTAGACGGATATGAAGCTGTCATTTTCCTATTTATCTTTCGCTTATATTCAGGATTTCTGTTGTAATACGAGTTATCACAACATGTTTTATATAGGCCTCTCATATTTTGTCACCTATTTAATAAATCTAGTTAATCAATCCAGTCATTTAGTTTGGGTTTTCAGAGACATATATGTTAGCATCTCTATAATGAAAGCGCGCACGTTAACTATTATAGATTATGAATATGGGTGTCTAAAGATTGTAAATGTGTCACATGTGCTTATATTAACCAGATTGGTATGAGTTAACAATTAATTTGACATATCTTATAGGATGCTTGTGTGGAAGGGTACAAAAGTAGATGGATAATCCACCTTGTCCTTGATTTCATGGTCATTTTCTCAATGCAGATATCCGACATCTGTTTGAAATACAGAAATGAATATTAACCTAATGGTGAAATTTTCCAAAATATCCAAATACCTATCCGAAGCTATCAAATATGAAATATGTCCAGTTACGCATTTATTTCAAATGCATTAAATACTTTGTAATGTGATATTTTGGTTTATAGCAGTTAAAGGCATGCAATCTTATATGCTTTTGACATTTTTAAATTAAATAATATTAACATTAAGGATACACCTTTCTCTTCGTATTCATAGTTCTTTTTTAAATATCCAACAAAAACCCTATGTCCAAATCCGATCCGAATCCAAAATTTTATCCAACTAATGTCATCAGTGAATCAAAATATCCATATCCAAATCAGTATCCACTAAAAGAAAACAAAAACGGATATGGTAACACCTGCTCTATATCTGATCCAAATGCACCTTTGATCTATCAGTTATTTGATTTTTCTGGCTCAAGCTATGTATCAGTTATGTGTTTTTTCTGGTTCAACCTCTCTCTCTCTCTCTCTCTCTCTGTGTGTGTGTGTGTGTGTGTGTGTGTGTGTGTGTGTGTGTGTGGGGTGGGGTGGGGTGGGTCGTTGGGGCACAATTTTGCTTTTTCTAATGTATCAAATAACACACGTATAACATGGACATAAAATTCCTTCTAACAGACTATGTAATCTTTTCTATCTTCCACATTTTCTCAGCTAAATGCTGCTTATCACCTAAGATTGGTGGACACGTGAAACTGACATGAGTATCATATTTCAGCACAAGGTACAGGACGAAGTTCTTCAAAATCATGACCTAAAGAGCTAATTATGTTTATTTGTTCCAGATATGTATATTTATACAGTTGTATGTGTTTTTGTTGATGTTTTTATATGCATTGCCTTTGTAGAAATTACAATTGATATAATTTTTTTTTTATAATAGTACTTACCAAGAGGTAAACACACTTCATTTTATGCATCATTTTGATGTAAACTAGGTTGCACAATTGCAAGCATCTGACAAATGGAAATGTCTCTTGTATCTGACAGTGATGGAGACACAAATTTTAAATAGAAGTATCCTATACGTATCATTGGCCATAACCAACTTACGCATTTGCACAGTTAATACACATTGTTTATAAGGATCTATTTGTTTATTAGTGCTGCAAATTACAGTATATGGCTCAAACGGAAACCATAAAACAGCATCAATAAAAGGTCAATTGTTTCTTTGGAGTGGCTATATAATCCTTTTCTAGAGATCCATTTCACATAATTCCCACTTACTTCTGCACTCCCTATTGGCTACCTAACGCGATCATCCTCTTCTATCCAGGCTTGTGATTGATAAGCGTAAAAGACAAGACGATAAGCACATGGTTGAACTTTCAAATGGAAAGCATCTGAATGTTATATGTTGCCTTTATAAGATCAAGGACTGTTTGCTTTTCCCATCAAGTTCTCATCAACATTCTAATGAAAATGTCGTTCCCCACATAAAAGGTAGTGAGAATGAGAACGATGACCATCTATCAATTTTATTGATACAAATTTGACAGAATTAATTATAAAGACAGCATCCTTGGTATTTGGTGCTACAAAGCTTCACGTGAAACAAGTGAGTAATCAATGTTATCACTTATCTAGATCTTATGATTCACAATCCATATCTTTCAGTTTGAATCATATGAGGCCTCTTTATCTAGGTAAGTCTTTGGATCAGGATCTAATTATATTTTATAGTCTATAATTTGCCTATGTGTTTATTTTCTCAGGCTCTTAAAATTTTGAGAATAAATAAGCAATTTCCATGGATGATAACAAAAAGTATGATCCAAGATTTGTTCCAAGGCTTAATGTCTCAATATCAGTATTAGTACCGGTCGTAGGTTTTTGGTATCAAAACTGGAAATATCAACATTAATCAGCCATTTGTTCTCAATCATATCAGTAATATCTGTATCGTCTTAGTCATATCTGGAATATCAGTATTAGTTATACATATCCATATCAGATGATATTTCAAACCATGCTTTGTTCTTTCTCATTTGATGTTAGTTATCTATTTAATCATCTATAATTCATTTTGCAAAACTTGGATTCAAACTTTGGTAGTAGCGATCAATGATTTACTACGGATAATATGAAAAAGGATAATAAAATCCTTTCGAGCTAGGAAGCACGAACACGTTTATTCTAAAGTTGTGTCGTGTTGGCCACCGTTTCGGACACGACACTTCTAGCCATGTCATTGTTGTTTTGTGTGTATTGTTTTACAAATTTCCATATGTCTGTCCGCGCCTATGTCGGGGGGTCCGTGTCAGTGCAAATACCTTTTGCGTCTTCTAAATAAGAATTCTTTTAACTTTTTCCCTTTCTCTTTTCCTTGTTTCTTTCTGGTAACTATTGATGCAACCTTGCATTGATTTACATAGAATAAACTCAAGTTATGAGGAAACTTGACTTTCTATGATAAATTTTTGTTGGGTCATAACTTTTGTTACACTAAAATGATTACTTATGTTTGTTTTTCAACATCATGTATTGAATCACTTAGTGCAATCATAACGGCAATTAAAGGGAGATCCATCTATTAGAAGGATTCGATCTGGTTTGACACCTTTCACAATTCCCAACATGATCCCAATTCAGATAACATTGTGATAGTATAGAGGTGCAAGTGGGTGAAAATGTGGTGTTTTTGCTTCTCTTTGGACTATAGATGAAGAAATGTCCTATCAAAGCAAAAAAGGGAATGCACTTTGCTGAGTTTTTGCTGATCAAATGGAAGATGGAGGTTATCCTTAAGAAAATTCAAATTGAAGAAACCTACATGGACCTACTTAACTCTGCATAAAGTACCAGATCAGTAGCAACTTCTTTGATCTTTTACGCACACTTGAAACAAAATTGTAAATATCATATCCTGTGCCACTATCTTCATCGTTTTCATTTCTTTTTTCTTTCTTGTTGTAATATATAATCTATTTTGGGAGAATATGACTGCAATTATAACTGTACAATCTCCATTCTAACTTGACTTTTTGGTTCCCTGAAAAATGGTGTTTTGGTTTCATTAGTCATCGTGCTGACATCTAAATAAAACATGATTCCTAATTGCTCCAACTACTTCTCAAATTCCTTATTTGCAACTTGAAGATTCATTTAGCTCTTGATACCTATCTGTCCCTAATGAAAAATTGCAGAAGTGGAATTATTAAGTTTCACTTTCATGTTGTCATTTTTGTCAAATTTCGGGATTTTAGCACTTACCCCTATAACTTCCTGGAATTTGCACATATAACAAATGGTGATTTAGATAGTAGAAGCAGTATGCTCAAACAAATGATGAGATCTTAGCGGTGGATACAGCTCAACTTTTACCTATCTACCCCTATATGATACAGGATCCTCCTTATTTTTTTCTACTGTTTGTATTCTTCATTATGAAGTTATTCTTAATGAATTGTGTCCCTGGGTTGTGGCCTTATGAAGTTATTCTTAATGAATTGTATCCCTATGCAGGTATATTCACAGCCATCCTAATTGTTACATGATCGATCCACTTAATAACATATATCCTTTATTGGATCGCCATAAGATCCAACAAATTCTACTTGAACTGGAGGATCACAATATCAGATATCAAAACAGACTCCGAGCACCACATTTTTTACAGGTAAATTGGTTAGGGTACTATCTGTTTGCTTTATGTGCAGAATATTAAGTAGATGATGACATAAATGTAAATAGAAATAACAGAAAAGATTTACTTGGATTTTGTTGTTGGGTTATCATGCAACTTCCATCTTGTTTAAGTAAAAGTTATATATAACCAGTTATTATTTATTTTGACATCATTTTAGGATCTTGCTCCCAAAACAAAGACTAAGAACCATGGAGATGGACAAGGGACACGAAGAGGACATGAACATGGACACGGCATAGCACTTCCCTGAAAAATAGGACATGGGGTCATTGAAATGACACTAAAATGTATATATAAATAATAAAAGAAGAATGAATATATATCTGTATGTACACACACACACGAACATGTACATGCATTCAAAACACGTTTCTAATAATACAATAACATACAGTGATTGTAACCTACCATACATTTTATCACTTTGTAAAAGGATCAGTCCTTGGCTTTTCAATTTTCTAGAGTAGCTCAATGTATCTCACTTCTCATATCGAAACATGTCTAAACTTTTGTGGTTATATACAACTTCCTTTTTCCACTACAGTATTGTCTTTGATATATAAATGGAAGTAATAAACATCTCAGACATGTAATGTGAACAAAAAAGTGTATGAGCAATGTAGTATATGTGGCCAAGTGCCCTAAATTTATAGTATATATTAAGGACTAGTTTGAGAAGTGTTCGCTACGTGTGTTGACATATCTGACATGGGTATTGTTTGATAATAGAAGTGTCCATGCTACATGGCCCATAACATAGATTAGTGAAGAATTGAAGCCTCAGCAATCAATTATGCAGCTGAGGCTGCAATTATTTGAAATGCCATGATGGTTGCTCATAGAAAAAGTAATACAAGCTTTTTATCTAAGGCTCCTTAATTCAAGCATTTAAGAGGATATAAGAGCTATTTCTTTGAAGCAATTTGTTGTTTTAGTTTGCTTATGTGCATGTCGAATAAGATTGGATCCCATAACCTTAAAACTGCCAGTACATTTATGTAGCCTTTGGTTTGTAAACTTTCTGAATATTTTTCTGAATCAATGCTCTTTAATCTTTAATGTCATATTGTATTTGCTCGCGCAGGTTGATAATTTTCACAACCCTAAGCTTAAGGAGCAATTAGCAGAAGCTAAGTTAATATTTTCGGTTATTCTGAAACCGCAGGTTGCTTGCGGTGTGGCTGAAGCTCACAATATGGTACTGTCTTGTTTAGTCATCCCTTTCTCCTGTCCTTGGTATATTGATATTCCATTAATTGGAACAATAGAGCTGTCATTCTCTGTTTTAACTATAGTTATATGTAGCAAACTGAGAGAATTTTACAAATATAAAAGTAGTTATACTTATTATCTTCTATTATCTTCAAGTTGGCTTAAGTGGGACACGAAAATTGAAATGCTTTCTGAAAATAAGTTTCTTGTTGATTTGACTTGGATTTCAACACAAACTACATGTCTTTGAATGTGAACATGAACTATATGTGTTTGTTACCTTGTTTAAAGTCTTAAGATTTTTACGGCCAAAATGGGGCTGGTGATTGGATAACAATTAACATCAGAGGTGGATATATTGGGATATTAACCAATTTCTAATTATCGCTATCAACCTGATATTAATCCTCCAAAGCGGTGCCAAATTCCTGGCTAGGAGGCTATGGTTCACAAGAAGCTCTTAACAGAAAATTAACTGGATAATTGTTGGGTACAAAACCCTAGCTTATTGGCCATGCAGGTAAACTCATACAACCAAGGACCAGACCTCAAAAATAAATTTATGCTAAGGAAGTGCTTGGATGAAGTAGATATATTAAAATTCTTTTTTGTTTTAAAGGAATGAAATAATGCGATAATTCTTTCTTGGAAGGCAGCACTAATTTGTTATCATTGTGTTGCTATGGTTCAATTTTTCTGGTTTCCCCCTCATATCATTCCACTAAATTGACCCTTTTTTACAGGCATTGGTACTCAAGTTTGAAGATTTTGAGGGCCTTGATGTTCCACTTCCTGCTATTGTGCAGGTAAACAAGCAGCATGTTTTGATGAAAGAACATTTCTTTCTCGTATGTACTCATTTTTATGGTCATGCTGATAAAATGTGCCAGATCATTTGCTTTCGATAGTACTTAAAGGCAGGTAGCGACATGTTGCGCCATTCAAATTAAATCTTTGTTAAAGGCACTGCTATGACTGTTGGCTTCTATGGAATAATTATTCATCTAATATATGAATACTTTTCCTGTTGTTTATGGTTTGATTTTCATTAGGCAGTTCATAATTATACATGGTTGGGTAAATGTACACTGGAACAAAGAATTCGCTCAAAATGGGATGCTCTGTTTGTAACCATATAGACATGCAAAATAAGATCCTCTTCTGGGATAAGATAGGAGAATATGTTTACTTCATCTATTACTATTAATACTAACTTGGCTTATTTTAGCAAACATGCTTTAAACGTTACAGATTAGCTAGTTCACTGATATATATCACCCTACTGTGACCAGTGAAAGGACCATGTCGTTTCATTATTTATCCTATGAAGTGATAAACTACATTTATTATCCAAATAGTAGCAATTTATGCCATAAACTTTTTTTAGCAATATATTGTTTCAGTTTTCCTGGGCCAAAAAGTATTCAATTTTACAGCTAGTAAATTATTACTATAGAAAATACATTTTCCTGAACTACTCGGGCATGTATGGTTGTCGTTCTTATATGTATAGAAAACTGTTACTAAATTATTGCTATAATTTTACAGGTGATAAATTATTTCCATATTTTCTCAAAAAAAATTATTTTCATAGAATATAGAAAACTGTGTCAAATGGTAATGAATGTAAAACTTGTCTGTGAAATTGTTAGGAATAAAAACAAATTTATTGCCCCTTATATTCTGTGCGTGATGTGTCCGATGTTAGACAGCCACACATGGAGCTCTGTTAAACTGTGTTATGAGTTACATTATTGTTACGCAACCCAACGACATAAGTTTTTAGGTCGCGGTTGTTTTAGACATGTTCTGAGTATAAAAGACACAAATTAGGATATGTTTTCTAATTATTCAACAAACACCATTAAGATTGGCAAAAGTCTGTTGTTTTTGCTTCTTATTCACGCAACATATAATTTCATTGTAATTCACTATTAAATTGAGAAGTATTTAGAGAATATCAAAATAAGTCAACCTTGGCTGGTGAGAGAAAAAGGATGGATTATCATTATTTATCAAGACATGTTATCTTCAGTCCTTAACATCGACTGTGCAATGGAAATTTTCTCAGCGCATAAAGTGGAGTAATTTAAGTAGTAGAAGGCAATATTAGCAAATCTTTAATCCCAATTTGTTTTTGGTTGGATACATGAATTCTTTCTCCACTGAGCTACACTGAGACCCACTTTTGCTGTGAAATTAGAAGTCAAATTTCCCATTATAGTGTTTCTATCTAGGTTCATATTGGCGTGCGCCTAATAATTCAGCTCCTTCATTTATAATTCTATCATTCATAACTGGAGTATTTGTTGAGCACCGAGCATTTGTTGAGGTAAGAGCGGAATCATCATTAATTTTGAGATAGAAAATGATACCAAGAATAGAAAATACACGAAAGATTATGTGATTTGACTCCTTACCTGTCCTTGGAAGGCATACGTCAAAGTTTCCACTATAATAACTATATGAAATTACAAGATTCTCTCACATTTCTCATTTCACCTCTTTTACATAGTTTCATCTCATCTCCTCTCAATCTCATACAAGGGGAAGCAAAATCTCTAAACCATTCCACCAACACCAAACCACAGAGTAAATTAAAAGCCTATTTATAGAAATCTCTAATAAAACGCTAATCATCCCTTTTCATTACAGTGCAAATATGAGTTAGCTTTGAATTAAACCCATATGATTTTGAGTCAAATCTGATGATCTCTACCTTGACGCAAAATTATTCAACCTCGCCACTATACTTTGTGGCTCCCACTTTGAAACAAAATCTTTTTCTCCACCTCAAATCTAAATCTCTTGCTCTAGTATTTCGACTTCACTTTGATCTTACTCCTCATTTAGCCACTCTAAGCATATTTCTTAGTTTGGTACCTCATCGTAACCTGACTTTACCTGAAAATGCCCCTCTCCTCTCCTCATGTGCTTTGACTTCAAATCTTCACTCCGCCTCAGGCGCCTATGACTACTTGTGATGTTCCACTTCATCCTAATGGAACACTCCTAGGGGTGCAAACAGATTGGACATAGATCAGATATTACTTTTACCATATCCATATCCGCTTTCACCTTTTGAATACAAATACAAATATTGTCGGATATTAAAAATTGATATCCGTATCAGTCAAAATTGGATATCGGATACGAATCGGATATTAGTGAATTGAATATAGATATGAATCGCATATGTGGGAAACAAATACGATACGGATAAGCATATTCCAACTGAGAACGGGCAAGACAAAGAAGCATCAACTCATTTTAATAAAATAAACACTATGATTAAACACTATGAAAATAAGCGACCAATACACTGATTAATAACATTTGTAATTATCAAAACAAATGCCTATATTATTCAAATAAAATTATCATTCGAGCCTACACGTGAATTAATACTCAAGTCTATCGCAACTATTTTATGTGTAAACATTTGGGTTTTGATTGATCAATAAACGAAATCCATGATTTTTATTAGCAGAGAAAGAAGAATGGTACAAAATGAACACTATTTGGCCCTGAATACTTTTCTCCCCTCACTTATTTGGGGACGGGGAGGCTATCAGCAATTCAACCAACTTATGTATTAAGAAAATTAACAATGTTCTATTCACTAGCATTGGTGTTTCATAGAGTCACTTATTGTTGGCACTTGGCAAAGCACAGTGCTTTGAGGAGTGGAAAACTCCCCCATGCTCAGGATAGAGAGAGCCACAAATAGATAAAGAGAGGAGGATATTGAGAGAGAGAGAGAGAGAGGAAGTCTGCACGCGAGAGAGGGGGGAAGAGGGACCCTTGAGATCGTCATCACTGATTGCTTGTTGTCGCTTGATCTTCGTTGTTTGCTTGTCTCAAACCCTAGTTGGGGTTGTTTCTGTCTATCTGAGAACTTAGAAGCATTGGCGTATCCAAGATTATAAAGACCGGGGGACAAAATAACATTTAATAACATCAAAATTGTAAATATAAGTAACATAATAGTTTTTTTTCCAAAGACTAAGAGAAAGGAAGGGGGCTCAAACTCAAAACTCTCAACTGATATTCTGTTACATAAAAGTGGTTGTTACAGTAAGAAATTTGTCCATTTTTTAAAATTTTATTAATCTATAAAATTGAACATATAAACAAGCGATTCAAATAAATATTAAAAGCCAGTGCTAAAATTGAAGATAGGTTATTACTTGCAAATTGATAAAACTTACAAGTTACATATCACTCAACCCAATATATAACTTTTTCATTTAAAAGAAATACATCATATTTATTCTCATTTAGAACAAATACATACAAACAAAAAAAATCAACTATCGGTAATTTTCCATAATTTGATGTCACAATGTATATATTATTAGTAAACATTTAAATAATTACATTCACAATGTACATCCAACATGCAACCTCTATAAGACTATAAATAGTACAAAACACAAGTTACACAACACACTAATCACTAATTAACTAATTTTTTCATAATAATTTTCTATTTTTTTTGGATATTATCACTAATTAAATAAATTATACCATGATGAACAATTCAAATTTTAGAAACTTATCACAATGACAAGATAAGCAAAATCATTGAGTACTCCAAATTAAAAGAAATTTTAACATACCAACAATGACAATGAGGAGGCGAGGGGGTTCATGAGCCGTGATCCCGGGGAAACCGCTTAGTCCCGCTCGCAGCTTGCGGTGAAAGCCGCCAAGTCTTTGGCTCCTTACTCGATTGCTCCGGTATTATAGAGAGATTTTAGGAATTTGAGAGAGATCGAGAGAGGAGATGAGATTTGGGGATTTATGGTTTAGAGATTTGAGTGTGAGTTGAGATTTGAGAGAGGGGAATGAATTTAGGGATTTGAGAAAAATAGTCAGAGATGAGATTTAGGGTTTTGAGGACTGAGAAAGAGAAGGATCGGGGATTCGAGAACATGTGGATGGTTTTTTTACGACAGAGATCAGAGATGAGAGAGAGAGAGAGAGGCCAAGAGTCGTCGCTGTCAAGTTGGGACTCGCTGTGAGCCTGCAAAGAGAAAAGTGTGAGTGGGTTGGAAATTTGAGTTACAAATTTGAGTGAAAGTGGGTGTGAAGCCATGCAGACCCAAGAGAGAGAGAAATGAGAGCGTGGCACTGTGGGCCTGGGCGTACAAATTACACACCCAAAGCTATTTTTGGGGGGGGTCGGGGGGTCACGTGACCCCTTTGACCACCTCCCTCTGACACTGGTTAGAAGTATTAGTTATTACTTATAATTAATATCAATAATTATTAACGTAATATATATTATGTGTAATATATTATATATTTGTATTATTATTAAATATGTGGATATTCGTGTCCATATTTGCAAATTATAATAATACCCGTATCCATATCCGTATCCCCATCAATTTTAAAATCCGCATCCGAATCCAAATGTTTATCTGTTCTGATGCAGATTTTCGATATCTGAATCCACATTTTTGGCGGATGTGGATGCGGATATCCGCAGATTATCCGCATCCGTTTGATCCAAATCTTTATCTGTTCTGATGCAGATTTTCGATATCTGAATCCACATTTTTGGCGGATGTGGATGCGGATATCCGCAGATTATCCACATCCGTTTGCACCCTACTCACTGCACGTGCATCAAAAATCACGAGCTATGCAAAAGCCTGTCTGCAACTTCAAAACCAGCAGAAATTGCCCCCATCCTTGTCCTCATACTGCATAACTTCCCCTCATTATATGACTCACCTCATAACCATATCATCAATTCAATCAACCTTGGCATATTCTCTACCTAACCTCATCCATAATACCATTGTCCACCATCAACTTCTGATCATGATCAGTTTCCCATTGACCTCCAAAAACTTCTGAATTGGGGACCCAATTTAGCACCCATCAACCTTGACCGTTGATTACACTTTACCATCATTGTGCGCTTTAACCTTATCCTTCGGTTTTGTTGTTTGTTGTCCTTAACTGCGGCAAATCCCAGTATGCATGACACTTTTTCCGACACTTTAAGACACTATCATGTGATTCTTCTTCACATGAGAATCATATTCATTGGTGTTATGTGTTACGCCTCCATACAAGATCTTATCACCAAGAGCGTTTGGCTTTTCCCTGCATGAATAGCTCAGGCATAGCCTGGTCTCAACTTGCGGCACAAGCCCCACCCTTAGATCCAGACTCGATCTTGTCTGCTGCTGCTCACGACCTTGTGCAACACCCAATGTCAGCAGTCCATATTGTTGCTACACATATCTGCCGGCACATCCTGACCATAGATTTGGTTAGCTTTGACCAGATTTGAATCACATAAGAAACCTCCTTTTCTTCCCTTCACCTTGATGCCTTTGTGATTAGGTCAACCCCACCTTAGAGTTCCGATCTCAGATCTATCAGTGGAGCTTTGATACTAGTTTGTTGAGGTAAGAGCAGAATAATCCATAGATTCAAAATAGAAAACAATGCCAAGACGAAGAAAAACACCAAAATTTACATTTTGTTTAGCGTATGAATGTTCATTAGTGTATATGCTTACCAAATTTAGTATAACTGCCAACTGATATGACCACTATAGACGGTCTCATGCTAAACAAGCAAATATCTCCTCTATATGGGAGGAGGTCCTCTTTATTTAGCCAAAAAAATGATCCCATAATTGTAATTCCATATAGATCCAAAGAAGATGCTCTTTTTATAACTGCTAACTGATATGACCACTATAGACGGTCTCATGCTAAAGAAGCAAATATCTCCTCTATAAGGGAGGAGGTCCCTGAGCTTTTCTTCTGCTGCAGGAATATGTGGACCATGGATCCTCACTGTTCAAATTTTATGTCTTGGGGAAGAGAGTTTTCCATGCTGTGAAGAAGTCTATGCCAAATGCCAGCTATTTATTAGCAATGTCAGAAAAAAATGGGTCTGGTGCAGTCCTTTTTAACAGGTACTTCCCGAGTCTAGTGAGCATCTGATGAAAGTGACCTACGTTGTTCCAACTGCGATTTAAATAACTAGAAATTGACCTTGTATTCTAATTGCAGTTTGAAATCCCTACCCTTCTCCAAAGAGGATCAGTCACCAGATTCAGGGATGAAGGCTCATAAACAGACTCTTGAAGTGGAATTAGTCAATGATGCTGCGAGATGGTTAAAACAGAGGCTTGGACTTACCATTTTCGGATTTGATGTCGTTGTAAGTGATGGATTTTCCTTCTCACCTACATTTGCCTATTCGCGGTGATGGAATTTTCTTTTAGTTACTTGGCGATTAAAGCTAGGGCATGTTTGTTTCACCGCCGCAAGTGGCCGCAAGTCGTAAGTCATAAAATCTCTTTTTTATTTCGCTGTTTGTTTCGCCGCAAAATAACATATAAAATGCAACTCATTTTCTCACTTGCAGTTGCTACAGTTAATTTTGTGGTCATGTAAATCTCACTTTCACACTCACATTTTTTCACTTGCAGCTGCTACAGTTAATTTTGTGGTCATGTAAATCTCAATTATAGTACACTTGTTATCCAAAGCAGTTACTTGATAATCAATATATATTTTAATATAATTAAATATTTAATATTTTAATAGTGTTTAATTTCTTATTTAATTATTTAATTATCTTATATTTTTAATCTTTAGTTTGTATTATTTTTTATATCGTTGTAATATTTAATATTTTATTATTTTAATTTAATATTTTTGTTTAATATTGTTATTTAATACTTTATTATTTTATTAATATTTATACCAATTTTTTAAGTACTTTATTTAGATTTAATATTTTATTAATATAACAATATTATGCTTTAATATAAACTTACTATATATTTAAGTTATTTATTTTTTAATATAAATAATTACTTTATTAATATTATAATATACTTTATTATTATATTAATATTTTATTATGTTAATATTGTAATAATAATTCATTATAATAATAATAATTTATTATTAAATTTATAATTATATTTTACTTTGTTAATTTTATATTTTTATAATTACAATAATATTATAATAAAATTTTTGTTATAATACTTTTTAAGTATTTTATAATATTATAATATTATAACTATATTTTATTATTTTTCTTAAGATTTTTTTAATATTTATGTTTTATTATTATTCTTAAAATTTTGTTAATGTTCTTTAGATTTTCTTAAAAATTTATAAATATTTATTTAGTTAATATTTTACTAATTATACTAATATTTTATTAATATTATTGTTATAAATAAAATAATATTTTATCTCAAATTTATTAATACAATTTAATTTTCAATAGTAGATTTAATTTATAGTATTTATAATATTTAAATCACCGCTACAGTTAATTTTGTGGTCAACTATATTTTGCCTGCTACAGTTCATTTTTCTCATTCTCATTTTACGACTTGCAGCCACTTGCAGTAAAATAAACAGACCCTAATTGTGTTCTAGTATCTTCTTCCTAAATCCTCCTCTTAGCAATGTGTGTTAAATTCATAATGTTAGTGTTAATGAGTATTGCATTTGGAATTTTTTTCAGATTCAAGAAGGTACTGGAGACCATGTTATTGTGGACTTAAACTATCTTCCATCTTTCAAAGAAGTACCAGATAGTGATGCCATTCCAGCATTTTGGGAAGCAATCAAGAGCTCATATGAGATCATGAAAGAAAAGAGGTGTGAAGCTTCAACAACCAGCACATAGTTACAAAAAAAATTATCTTGTTTTTTGTCGGTTCTCCACAAACTTGGAGGAAGGAGAGGAAGAATCTGACTGCGTTTGGGTCTTTTAGTGCTGTAAAATTAAGTTCCTTGAAATAAATGTGGGCTTCTATCTAACCTTCTGCTCGTGTTGTCATACACAAATGACTCCAAAAGATAATTCAGTCCAAATAACCAATACCTTCAATCGCCTCCTGTTCTGATTTGTAAAGCTTGGTTCACTGGTGAGCAATGGATCTTTCTCGGCTCCACGAGTAAACAGCAGTAAGCTCTATTGTTCTTCTCCTCCAGCATTGCTTTCCAAACTCCATGTATTGTCATTTTAGAATTTCAAGAAAGAATAATGTTGTGCTGCCTCATCCAAGCAAGACACTAGTTTGTAGGTTTTAGATCTTGTTTGTTAAATGCAACTCTTGGAGGGAGACAAAAGGGAACTTTCAGGTTTAGAACGTAATGTAAAAAAATTTGACGATATGGTGCTCACAGGGTAAGTGAGAATTCAAGACATGCAGTATTATGCAAATTCTAGGGACTCTTGTGTTCGATCAAGAATGTCAGCAGAATGAGCAGTATCCTATTTTCAACTAACAATGTTCTAAAAGTGTCTCGTCTCCATGCCTTTTATCCTCTTTCTGTGCTCAAAATGATGCTTCTTGATCTGTAAATTTTACTTGAAGCATCTCCCTACAAAGTTTAGATTGGTAGGCTGCAGTAATGACACATTCTCGTTTTATCTCAAACTTTGCAAGATTGGGACTTCCTTGCTCATAGTTAACATTTGTTTTGCATATTGAACTATCAACACAGCATTTGCACCTTCTTTCAAGCATGTCAAACTCCCTTCAGCTGATCGAAGAGAATTTTTTCCCCCTCCTTTTTTTATTTTTCCTAAAGAGACCATAGCCTTAACTTTGATGAACAAAAAATTTGAACTCCAAACCACTTGCCCGCTGTTAAGAGACATAAAATGCGCATGCTAGAACAAAATGGAAGAACTAACAATGATCAGAATTCAGAACTGAAATGGTACATCCCACCCATTGTTGAATTCAGAACTGAAATGGTACATCCCACCCATTGTTGCTGATCGGTGCTTCATGGAAGCCTCTATACAACACATACTGATTGAACATACTACTAAAACAACTCAAAAATAGAAGCAGATTACAATTTTCACAAAGAGACCATCTCTCACATTCACATGATCAGATATTCAGAGTATTATGTACCAAAGTTAGAAAAGCCACATTAAGAACTGGCATTCTCAGATCAACTAACAAGGTAGCCACTGACTACACTAGAGAATACAAAGGGCAAAATTATTTGGAACCACTCAGTGTCCTTGTAATTAAACCCTTGAACCATGTTACGACAGAATGGTCTGGCAAAAGGGGCTAGGGCTACATACTAAATTGTACGTTCAAATTGAATAAAATGATTCTACCTGGATTAAATTAACAGAACTTCCAATGGTTGTTGCAGTTTACACACGTCACGAATGTTGTCATAGGTTCATCAGCCGACCGAGTCTGCATCTGATAATAGGTGCACTTCCGCTGCCCACATCGACCACACTTGAACTGATCAGTTGTAGCCTTAGGAGCGCCTGCTCGCTCGCATTCAAACAGCGCCTTATCCTTGATCTGCTTATTTGCTTGTTTCCTCTCATCACTTGCCATGTCATCTGGTGTCAAGTCAACAAGTCTTTCAGGCCTCACATGCCCTAAGAGAACCCTTCTTCTGAAATCTGGGTTCTTGTTGTCTTTCAGATTGAACATTATTGATCTGTACTTGGTCTTGTGAGATCCAGTTGAAGAGCCCAACTTTTCATACATAGCAGACTCCACAGTGACAGCTACACGAAACGGATCACAAGCTTCCACTTCATCCAAGATGTTCTTCACTTCATCCCTCTCGCTCTCATTCGTCTCCTTATAAACTCTAGAAAAAGCCTCAGCAAGAAGATCCCGGATCTTATCTCGCAAGGGATCATTACACTTTACTACTGATGTCAACTTTGGAGGGCAACCATGGCCAGAAGACTGCTGCTTAGAAATCCTTTCAACTGAAACAGCATCAGCTCCATTCATCCCACCCCTCTCAACTATTACAGATTCTGTTTTTGTCATCCTCTCAGCCTTTATTCCATTTTCAGAATTCACCTTCTCAACCTTGATACTTTCTGACCTTGATACTATGACAGCCCCAGCATTTAAGATCTTCTCTACCTTGACAGCCTCTGTCATCTCGGATTTAACAACCACCTTTGTAGAGCTTTGGGAGCTACCATTTTTCTTATCCCCTTTAGCTGTCTCCTCAATGACAACATTTTTCCAATAAGTTAACAAGTCAGAAGCCACTGCCTGAATCTTCTTCTGGGGATGTTTCGCAAGAGCACGAAGACGTTTACCAACCTGAAATACAAGCCAGCTACAGTTTAGAGATGGAAGCATTTTTGAGAATACATGCACCTGCTCAAATCGGGGTAGTAAATTGCACCTAAAAGCTAATGCTTAGTGATTAACAGTTAAAATATGAAAAAAATCAAATCTTAAAGTAAACAAATCTGAGAAGATACGGACATCAAATAGAATATCTCTACCAAGTATCAAGTAATTATTATTCATATATGACGGGCCACATCATAAAAAATGCAACATGAGTTGCAATCTGCATGAACTTCCCACAGAGGATTCTTCAAAGTAATTAAAGCACAAGGCATTTATAATTTAAGGATAAAAAGACGCTTGGGAGACGCATTCAAAAGACATGACATGGCTTCCAAAAACATAAAGAAGCTTATATATAGCAATCCACGCTAAAATTCTAATTCTACCAAAATGGAATGCAAGGCCAGAGACATTAAATAAAATGAGCCAACAAAAAAACAATATAAGGCTAAACTACCAGAAGGCAAATCATTTGGATGTCAGCACTCTGAAAAATGAAACAAGGAGATAAAATGGCATCACCAGTCCAATCATATAGATGATGGCTTACAAATGTAATCAAATGGGTAATCTGGACAAATAAACTAGGAGAAAGATGATGAGATGCAAATGAAAGCTCAAAACTACCGCATGCAACTAGAATAAATATTAGAACGTTATATAATCATTTAATATACATCTAGAATCATGTGTGATAGTGCGATGCGACTAATCTTCTACACCTTATATCCATACCAATTCACAGTTCACACCAATCATTAAATTATTTATTGACTCCAAATTTAGGTAAATCGGCACTTCCAATGAAGCCATTATCATTAATCACCACCAGCGGCCCTTCACAACTTGTGCATTTTCACGAGCTTGCCTTTCAAATGAAATTAAACCTGCTGAACAAATAGCTCTTAAAGTATCTGAGAGATGACTATAAGTATCTCTTTCCATGTCACCTGAATGAGTGAGGAAAAGAAGGGTCATAGAAATTTACTGTACATTTAATGGACCAACCTGTTAGATTGCAAGGGTTCCACAGAACAAGGCGTACATGGCAGAGATAAATCAAAGTGAGTACGCCGTACTGACAATAGTTACGCTATCAACAGATAAACTGGAGATACAAAGTTTTACAATACAAAGTTAAAGTGATGGAAACCAATAGGAGTGAACATTTGAGTGCTTCAAATGACTGCTGAAATCCTGGCACATGATTTTTCTCCCTTTTTACTCTCTCTCATATACTTTTCTAATTGCTTGTGTTTATTTGACAAATCTTTAAGCATTACAAGTAAATCTTCATCGGTCATACATGACCATCTGATGATATATTCTATTGGAAATGGGGACTTCCCAACTGTAGTTCTAAATAATTCATATGTTAGGCCTTTATAATAAGCATCAGTCTCTCTTACTTTACTTTTAACTAGTTTTTTTTTTTTGCCCTGCTTGGGCTTTAAAAGAATTAGATGCTGGTAAAATAATTGTTAGTACATTTGGGCATAAATAGCATTCAAAAACAGCCAAATAACTTCATATGCTATTCAAAAATTGTAGTTTTAAATATTTCATATGCTAGGCCTTTATAAATTAAGCATTCCTCTCTCTTACTTTGCTTTTTACTAGTTTTATTCACTCTGATTGGGCTTAAAAAAAACTAGATGTTGGTGCTATAATTGTTAGTACATTCGGGCATAACATAGTATTCAAAAACTCAGCCAAATAATTTGTTATTCAAAATTTATCCTGGTCACCATCTCATCTCCTAACTGTTCAAAGTAAACAGTCAGAAGCTATTACACTTGGACATAAATTAGAATTAATCACAAAAGAAAAGACCATCAAGCCTACATCTCGGTGTGGAAATGAGCAATAAGCCCCCAGGATGCTGGTCAAATCCATGCACCTCAAGGAAAACCGACGTAAAATTACTTTGAAGATAAGTGATTATCTTATCCAAGCTCAGTTACTATCACTTCAGAGGCATCAATCCCATATCAAGTTCTGCAACCAAGTTATACAGATTACTGTTCACTCAATGAACACTAAAAAGAACAATTGAATTATGGAACCCATTACTAAGTATTAACCAACCAACTATTATATTAACATGAACACCCCTTAGATCTAAATTAAACAGCAATATTTTAACAAAGTACTGCAATCACCACTTTCTGTTGAAGTACACCAATAACTGAGAGAATTTGCATCAAAACTCTCCATGTTCCTACTTTTTTTTTTCTTTTTCTTCTTCTTCTTCTTCTTCTTCGTATCTATCCTAACCTATGTAGTACGGACATTTCTATCACGAAGCGTTGTCGTGTCGCACATGTGTCCAACACATGGGTCAAACACACATGTGTGTATTTTTAAAAATTTGTCATGCGTCGGCGTGTCATGTCCAATATGGTATAGCCGTGTCCGTGCAAATAGATCCTAACTTTTTCCTTCATCCTCTTACACTACACTTAAGCCACCAACAGGGTGGAGTTATTGTAGTTCTCACTGAGGCTGCGAGGCATGCTCCTCATGGTAAGAGGATAGGCAACAGTTGTTACATTTAAAATTGGTATTTTAGACTCTGTATATTACAAAAAGGACCAGTCAATACCCTCTTTCATAGAAGGTTAAAGATTGCATCAAATCTCTCCATGTTACTGCTTTTTCTTCTTCGTCGTCTTTATCTTAACCTTTTCTTTCATTCACATGCACCACACCTAAGCCACCTACAGAGTGGTCGAGTGGTTGAGGTCATCACTTAGGCATGCTTCTGGTTAGGAGAGGCAACCATTGTTACATTTAAATAGGTATTTTTAGATTCCATATATGATAAAAAGGACCAGCCAACACCCTCTTTTCAAAACAAAAAAAAGGTTAAAGAAAGAAAAACATGCACACAAATGCATGTATAATAAAAATATATCAAAAAATTAAAAAATAATATAACTTTCTCCATTAGTTCTATTTGTTCTTTTAATACAAACTAATCATCTGATGCCCTTCACCCCTTCCATCTCTTCTTCCTACTTCATCTATTCTTCATCCTCCTCATCTCCTCACTCCATTCCCCATTTCTTCTCCAGTTATCTCCTCATCCGCACTCTTCTACATTTTTTTTCCATGGAACCTATTTGATCTTTTCTCGGTTAGAGGCGTTCAAATCCAAGTCATGGTCCATCAAAACCCAACAAACCTCATTTAAAAAAAAACAAAAGAAAGAATAAAAAAAGTCAACTGGTTTTTCTATCTATTCCATCAAACCCGCAGAAAGTAAACTCATTCTGACACAACCCATTTGGATTGATCATTATAACCCATTAGAGCCAAACCCGTTCTATAAAAACAAGATATTTTAAAAGATACAAAATGGGCTAGCGAGGGACTAAAAGCGAAACTGGTAAAGAGATTTAAGATGTTAATGGGTAGAAAACTACTTAGAAAGAAGGATTAAAGATAACGAGTATTCAAAACTAAAGAAAGATAAGTCAAGAGGAAATAAATCTAAATCTAAAAAATAGAGATATCAACCAGTCTAGGTATTAGTGCATAGGGCCCATCAAATGATCAATACCTTCTTATTAGTTCAAATCTTAGGCCACCAATGTCCGCTTTCTTTTCTTATCAAGATCTTGAATTATATCTAATTTAATTTTTAAATAAAAATAACTAACAAGCAATAGAATTTCATTTCTGAAAGAGAACCATG
The DNA here is from genome assembly GCA_038442645.1 of Agave tequilana. Classification (NCBI taxonomy): domain Eukaryota; kingdom Viridiplantae; phylum Streptophyta; class Magnoliopsida; order Asparagales; family Asparagaceae; genus Agave; species Agave tequilana. Next base: position 47,172 of record JAVJIF010007062.1, read on the forward strand.
ATACAAATACCAAGAACCATGATACAAATACCAAGAGCACAGACTTTCCCATGAGATACAATCCTTGCATGACATTGATGCAAGTTCCAAATTATATTATCATCTGCCTTGAGAAATCACTACCATAAACTATTTAGAAATCACTTCTCTAACAGATTTAAGAAGTGTAAAGAACAGTAAAGAGAACAAAAAATAAGAGAAAGAATCTACAAAAAGGAAATAGAAATGACCCACAGTCCAAGCAAAGAAATCTTCACCAAAAGCAACATTAAACAACCATCTGGTCATTGAAATTCTATCAGAAGCTATAGAGTCACCTTACACTGACTAGTGATCAATTTACTATCACAAGAGACCTCCTTAAAAGGAAAAACCCGATAATTTTAGTTCTCAAGAAATACAGGATACTCCAGAGTTTGGATTCATAATCCACTAGGATTAAATTTCTAGGCAATGGAGGAGAAGCCATTACAACCATGATAAGATTAAAAGTTTATTAAAGAACATGAGAACAAAAGAAACTCTAATGCACTAACGAAGCATTTAATATAAAAGGTTCAAATCAAGAATGGACAAATTTCCTATATTAGATATGTACTATAGTACAAATTCGGAAGTGTTTTGAATTTAAGGATAACACTATACCCGAAAAAGAATATAGAAAAGAAAAGCTAGCTGCCAAGAAATTTCTGCAAAGTGACGGAGAAGCATAAAGTTTCCCCATGCAAGACCATCAGTCTCCAACATTAACTTATTGCCTTGAATTTGCCAGTGGATCATCAATCAAGTTATGCCACTTAAAACAGGCTTAAATACTAATTTACTATAAGTTCTATAACAGCAGTATAATTGTCCCATTGGATAATTTTCCCGCCATATACAAACTAGGATCCATTAAACTCAGTACATAGGTGCTCCTGAAACAAAACCAGGTTATGGGGCAAGAATAATCAGCAACAGAAGAAATATTCATGAACAATCACACAGGTTCTCTGAATTATTTAAGCATCATTTCAGTGACAGATTTAGGAAGTTTGAGAAACAATAAATAAATCAAGAAAGCAAAAAAGAGAAAGAAGCTATAAAAGGAAAGAATAATGGGCCAGTCAAGGAATCTCCCCTAAAAGCAAAAAAAGAAACACTAAAGAACCATATCCGCCGAGTAACTTTGATCAAAAGCTATCAACTCACTTTACTATCCCTCAATCATCAAATTACAACACTTAAAATTTCTTAAACTATAACATAAATATATCATATAATAAACATCCCAATTCAAAATCCACGCACGATGTCTAGAATCTCAGGTGATAAAATAAACATACTAGTCAATCCACGGAAAAAATAAAACAACGGGGGGGGGGGCTTTCCTAAAGAAGTAAACGGTGAGTGGCACGACAAGGCTGAAATAAATATGTATGGCTAATTTTTATTGCCGGGAATCTCCTATTAGAGACAAACAAGCTAAAAAGAACTTTTTTCTTTCCACCAAGCATAAACTCTGTATCTTCTTATGTGAATTTATTAACATTCTGGTGTTTGATCAGAAATCAAATTTTCACCATGATATGACTTTGGGATTAATAATGAAGAGAACAATGCTTCAAAGAATCTATAGCCGGTGGCATCTTATCATAGCCAACCGTCATAAAGAAAAAGTAACATCTACGTAACTGCCTTATTTTTTATAAATGTTCAGTGATAAAAACCAAAATTGACAAAATTGACAAAATATAATTCACAAACAAGTGAACCTCATCTAGCACAACAATGTCCTTTCGCAGGACCTATATAAGTATATTAGGTAAAGTTTTACATCAAATTCGTAGCCTTTTCAGATTAAAACAATCTAGTCTTATAATTAAAAAAGCCCGATATTTATTTAGGGTAGCTGAAGATAACTATCTAAAACAATAATTTTATTTCATAAACCGCGAATTCCGTATAAATCAAATAGAATAAATACCAAAATAACATCAAGATGAAAAAAAAATTCCCAAATTTCTACCAACCCACGCGTCTCCCAGGGGGGAAGCCCCAAATCTCCACCACTAAAAGAAGATAAAACAACAACAATTATCAAAAATATCAAACAAACCACAGAACAATCGGATCCAATCTCACTCAAGATCGGACATATACCTGTGTCTTAACAAGAACATCCATGGTGACCGGCATCTTCCTGAGCCTCTTGAGCGCATCAACGCAACGGCCCTCCTCCGGCGATCCTCCGCCCTCCACCGCCGCGTCCGCCGCCTTCTTCGCCACCTCAAAGGTCCCCACAAGCTCCTTCTCCATTGATTCAATTCAAATTCGACAGAATCGAATCGGGGAGAGAGAGAAGAAGAAACCCTAGGAATCAAGAAAAGGAGTCTTTTTTATGTTTTGCACCCAAGGTTGCGCCTCCGGTGAACCAAAGAAGCGATCGGATTAAGCTGTTGGGACTTTATACGGATGGGGGGTCGATTGTAAAAGTGCAGCAGATCAGACGGCTCAGAACGTGACACGTGGTGAATGATTAGACTGATCCTCATAAGTGGAGTGTCAATAAGAAGCTGTTCCCGCAAAGGGCCAGTCACGTGAGGGTGAGGGTGACAACATATGTATAAACAAAAGAACGCAAGACTGTGTTTTCATGGTATTATTTTTTCAGGTTTCCTCTCGTGATTCTTTTATAAATTTTATCCGACTTATTTATCTGTTCGCCCTCCTCTTTCTACTTCTGGCACGAGAGAGAGGTTGATGCCATCTTCTCTCCCCTTCCCCATCCTCTTTCCAGCCCCCTCGTTCTCCTCCGCTTCCCCTCCTCCTTTCTCTTCTTCTTTCTTTTTTTTTCTTTTTCTTCTTTCTCAGGCAAAACTGTCGCCCTCTTTTTTGTCGCCGTCAGCCCCCTGAGCTCGGCTTCCACCGTCCATGTGATAATTGATTGAGGTGAAACTTGTACAGAAAAATAAAGTGTAGAAATGATAAATTTAGATGTGCTAAGTTACTCAATATTACCGCTGTAGCAAGTGGCTATCGGGTCGTGATCTACAAGGAGAAAAAACGATAGAAGCATTTTGGTATTCTTTTTAAGTTTACTAAAAATTCGATTAAAAGTTTCTTCTTAGTTTTGAAAAGAAAAGAAACACTAAGTTAGATGGAAGAGTGGGAAGAAAAGAAGAAAATAAAAGAAGAGATAGTTAGTGTTTTTGAAATCGTTTTTAAAAGAAGAAAAATTACAAGGAAAGAAAGAACAAAAAAGTATACTTATCTCTTTTGGCTGATTACTTTATCTCTGATCTTCGACAACAGTTTACCTTGTGTTGGAGGCGTTCAGTGCATAGCTCATAAGATCGGATTCAGTTCCTGTCCACATTACATCATCAAAACTTTGAAGAGCAAGTATGAAATGATACGGGAATAAAAAGGAGGAATCCATCATCATGAGCTATCAGTGGCACTCGCAATGGGCAAGGCTATTACGATGCTATAGATTCATATGGATAAAACAATTAAGCAAAGAAGGCAAATACCAAAAGAACAACACAAAATAATAAAACAAAATGTAACTTTGATTAAATAAAGAAACTATAAAAAAATGAGGAAACTTACATTAGTGTCACTCTCAATACAATTTTCTCTCAATTTCTCTCATGAATCACTCTCTAATCTAAATTACATGAAAACTGACAATTACATAAGAAATAAAGACAAAAATCCTAAGTTAAACTAAAAGTAAAAACCTAAATCCTAACTCTCTGCCAGTTTAGTACCTGTTTGCCTTCAGAACGTGTAGTATTTATAGGAGAAACTGGAAAGGGAGAGCAATTAAGATGATAAGATCACAAACGCTGGCCCAACGGCCAATGTCTGGCCGTGAAAACACGGCAAGAGTCGTGGATCCGTGGCAAGGATCTGGTCTTTGGGCTAGATCTTTGCGTGCGTGGATCAACTCTCTCTGTTGTACTATGTTCTCTAATAAGTTAGCCTTTGGACTTTTGAATTTGCCACTATCTCCTTGATTTTTTCAGCTAACAAAATAAATCCAACTAAATCTGTTTTAATTGAGAAATATTTGCGGTTATCTTCTACTTTTCCATTAATTATACCGCACAAATTAGACACTAAGACAAGTTAAATAGCAGAGTTAATTGCACAATAAATATGAGACTGTAATAATAAATTATGCCATATGCGTGTATAATCACATCCCCACACCTATCTTTTACTCGTCTTTGAGCAAAAAAAAAAAATAGAGTTAACCTAATCTAACTCACTTTCGTAAGAATCACAATTACACTTAGCACATGCAACAAGCCGTTAAACCTCTAGGTTACCCTAGAGGGTGAGCTTTGTCTTGTGAGGATTTTCAATAAATTACACCCATAAAATCCATAAAAGAAAGAAAACAGAGTGTTAGTATTTTGAAAAAACGTATTTTGAAAGAGAGAAAATATTTGAAGTATTGCAAAAATCATGTAACCTATAAGTCTTAAGATCACCAAACTATTCATTCCTAAACTTAGTCTCTATTCAAAAACTTGTTATCAATTATGATAAGAATTAAAACTCTATTTCTCATCTAGTATATTATTTACCCTAAGTCATATGCACCTTCGTGACCATAAATATTTGACTCGGGATTCTTCAACTCTAACTCTTATATCTTATTTTGCATATTATGGCGGTAATATTTCTTAGTTTTATTAGGCTTTCTAATTCGCCCATGTAACGAGCCTTTAGTCGGTGACTCTCAAAGCAAACGGTCTTACGACATCAGATAAGAAAATACCCCAAGGACTTAAAGACTCAAACAAACAAGACCTCAAAACTAAGGATTTTATTTGTAATATGGATCACTCTTAGGCGTGAATACTTATACTTTATGAGGCACAAATACTCAGCTTAATCAGAAAATTTTGTGTATATTTATATATATTTATATTTATATATTTATTTATAAGGCATAAGAACTTTTGCTTTTGATTCCTAAGTGTGTAAGTGTATAAAGTTTGCATATTTCATTAAGGCAAAAATCAAGACTACATTACTTTTTCAATTTTTCTTCATAAACCTAGAAATCAAACAAATAATTTTATTTTGATCAAGTATAAGAAATCTTAATTATGATTTTCCTATTCCTTAAAATTAACTTAATTTCTTACAAAAATAAGTCAAAATATTATTTCCATTTTCAAAAAATTTAAAGAAAAGATTTTTTTTTAATTTTATACAAAATGAAAAAACCTATGTCAGTAAAACCCTCCCCCCACACCTATCTCAAGCATTGTCCTCAATGTATGAATGAATGCATATATGCATGAAAAAGAAGAAAGGGAAGAAAAATGTTCTTTTAAGGTGGTGGTTCCGGTGGTGGTCGGATGGGGCAAGCGCTGCTACCCAATCTAAATAATGTGGAGTTTTAAGCAACCCACCTTTGACCTCTTTCCTATTTACATTTTTATTATCCCCAATTTGATTAGGATCATGCAAGATCCTAACACAAAAATTATCCCGGTTATATGACCAAGCTTGGAATATCTTCTCGGAGTCATTGTATTCAATACCTTGGTCCAACAATGGAATATGAATCGGTGAAATGATTGATTTAGGCTCCGAAATGAAAGGTATAGGAACCAATACTCACTCGGGAATATGACTCAAATTAAGTTTAGGTTTGAGAGTTGATTTTGATTCAAGAGTTGGGTCCAAATCAAAAAATTAAAATTCACATTATTATCCAACAACAGAATGTGACTTTCCAAAGTAGGTGGTTCATGTTCTAAATTATAGGTACGAGAATCAATGTTGGCTCGGGAATATGGTCCAAATCGGGAAAGGATACCAGAGTCAACATAGATTTGAAAATTAGAAATGAATCACAAAGTTAAAGTCGAGGTCACATTCAAGTTCAATTTCATTGAAGTGAAAACTTATCAATTTGGCAATGGTTTGGTATTGGTCAAGTTCAAAGTGGTTTGATGAAATTGAATCTTGATTATAGCTGCCAAAATACAATGATTCTTGAGTCTTGTCAATATGGCTAGAAAAATCATGAATGATCAAAAATGTGTTAGGTAGAGTTTTCTCATTCTTATCAATCATTGGATTGCATAACTGATCTAACTCATTCCTATTGATGAAATCATTATTAATCTAAATCAAAGCTTCCAAACTCTTTTCTAAGTCAATAGGTTTTTCTTGTTGTGGTAAGAATTAAAAAATTGAGTAAGGATCTTGGATTTGAAAATTTTGTGTAAGTTGTGAGCCCACAATGTTTTGAAATTGACATTCGGCCTCACGTAAGGCTTTTGTACTCTTTTCTAAGTCAGATTTTTCTTTCATAGATTGTCTTGATACGGAGTATACGAAGCTGAATGTTGGTAAGGTGGTTGATAAAATGACTCCGGGAGTTGTATCTCCACTGACTCGGTGAAGAGTGGTGATAATTATTCCAAACTTGATTATAATTCTGGGTTGAGGCATATGTTGACTCTGATAAAATCAATATGGCATACTTGGTTGGTTAAAATTATGGAATGTCGGGTTTGTGGAGGCTGGGGTGAAATATGGATTCATATTTGTTTGCCCCGGAAAAGCAAGTTTTGGTGTCAGTGTAAAATTTCTTTAAGTGGCTGAAAAATTACAACAGAACGATTCTGATTACAAAAGAGGGAAGAAGACTCGGTTCTCCCCTTTATTTAAAGCAGGGTTCTTTGAGTTATGGTGAAAAGTGATTCTTATTCTCTATTGACCGGCCGACTGTCTAGCTTCACTTCAAGATGTTCTCGAAGACTGATCAGAGAGGAACTCTATTTTTAACACGCAAAGTGTTTAGAGCCCACTGATCACTCCTTTTCTTCGTTTCTTCCAAAGTTCTCTCTTTGGATGCAAAAATGAAGAATCTCTTGATTCAAAAATAGTTCTCTAGATTCCAAAAAGAGTCCCTTCCTTCATAGCGACTTAGGCTATTTATAGGGAGTCATAGGGGTATTATCGTCCCCTAAAATCCCTCCATAACTGGGATTAACTCCCCCGTTACGCGGGGAGTTAATTGACCCGGTAATGGGGGTCAATTACAACAGAAACGCGGGTCTCACGTTGGACGCGGACCTCGCATTACTTGTTGTAGACACGAGCGTCTCAAAATGCGGAGTTGCTTAGACTCGCGTTTGAAGTGAGACACAGGGTTTCTCAGACCCGCACCTGAAGTGGAGCGCCGAATTACTCAGACTTGTGCTTGACCTGAAATGTAGAGTTACTCAGACTCGCGTTGGTCGGGATGCAAAGTGACTCAGACTCGCGTGGAACGCAGGCTTGCTCAGGTCCGCGTCTGAAGTCTCCATACTCTTGGGACGCGAGGTCCGCGTTTCAGTTCAGGACGCGATCTTCGCATGAAGTAAGGCTCGCGTCTAATGACTTGTCCTTGGTGATTTTTAGACAATCTACAGAACCCCTTCCAAAGTTTTCAATACTCCGTGATTGATTGGGATGAATTTTAAAATACTTTGTACTTCACTGAGTTTGGGCTTCTCATGATTGAACTGGTAATCTTTTGAGATGCCTTGAGCTTGATCCTGTCTAGATTGTGGTCTTCATGAGAATACTATTGAACTGCTTGAAGCCTCTAGGAAAGATCATCACAAGTGTCCTAGAAACTCAGTTTAACACTTGTCATGAGCTCTGGTTTGCTTGTCGGTATACTGTTGAACCGTGAAGTTGTCGATTGCTCTTGCCAGTATACTATTGAACTGATTGCAAAAGCAGGGACATACTCCTTGTGTGTGAGAGAACGCGATCCTCACAGACGCGGTTGTCACACTGATCAAGTGGAGACACGAACTTCAGTAGGAGTTGAGACGCGACTCTTGATTGTTGTGGAGACGCGGCTCTCAATGCTGAAGAGACACGGCTTTTGGTTGATGTTGGGACGCGGCCCTCAAATGCCGTTGAGACGCGGCCCTCATTGAGACGCGACTCTTGGAACACGAAGATCGTGTTAAATGCTTCGAGGCGCGAATGCAGTCGCCGCTTGGGACGCATGTTTGACTTGGAGACCAAAGGGTCATTGAGAATTTTTGGGCGTGAATGTCCACGTGTCTTACTCAGACTGGATTTGAGATTCGCATCGCGAATTAATGCCATTAAGGGGCTTTTAAGAATGACTTTGAGTTTTATGCCGTTAACTAAGGCCATTGAGAGCCTATAAATAGGCTAAGAGTCTCTAAACAGTCATTCATTTGACTGTCCTCCTCCTCCAGCGTGTATCTTAGAAAACTTTCAAGTTCTTGGAAGAACCTAAAGTTTTAATACTTTTTCGCAATCTTCTTCAAAGATTATCACTATCAAGTGATTTCAAAATCAAAAAGCATCATTTCTTCCTCTGGCATTCTTATTGCCGTACTCTGATGGATGACACTTTCCCTCGAAAGATCTTTCTTCAGGTGGGAAATGGCTTTTGCCATTTATCGCGCCTGGCGAGACACCGTCTTCTTGAAGCTTTGCTATCGCTAATCATGAAGAGACACTGTATCTTAACTTCTTTCTGAAGTTTTCAAAGATTTTTTTGAAGTTATTAGACAGTCGATTTAAGATCCATGAGTCCATGCCTGATTTTGCAAACGCGACTCTCGCATTAATGGGTAGAACTTGAATTTGGTGATTTCTGAGTTCTGATCTTTTTGATGCGATTTTTCACGTCCTAACGAGTTTCACGTTTTGAGAACTTGGACGCGAGCTAGCAAACTTTATGTTCTGAGATCTTAAATGCGGGTCACGTTTATATGATATGCGTTTGAGTTTCAAGACTTAGAAATTTTTCTGAGTCTGGAGTTCAGACGCGAACTTTATATGCACCTAGCGTTTCAACCATTGGACGCGAGTCTCGTGTTGAGCCTCACACTCAATATCGTGACAGTTTTCTGTCTTTGTGAAATTAACCACCGGGTTTTCTCTTTTTGCAGGACTCGACTTTATCGATGATGCTGACTCTACTGTTACAGCAAGTTCATCCAATCGGCAGCCATTCAGGAAGTCAGAGCTTCTCTTCGGAGATGGCATCAAAGAGGTAGCATGGTCTTAGATCTTTCCTTTATCAATCTCATTCAAAGAAGCGATCTCAACGAGCATAATGCATTTGAAGGTCATAGGAAAGGGGACGTCACCAGTAAGGTCTCTGGTCCTCCCTTCACCAATCTTACTCAAAAAATTGACAACGACGAAGAACCGATGCTATTGGATGACTTTCTGCTGGCAAGATCTTCCATTAAGCGAAAGATTACGACCTTGTGAGGGGGGAGAACTTTCACGCCAGCTGGTTGGGTGGAATCAGAATGTTCCACTGCATTTTGACCTCGAGGAACACTATTGTTCTCAAGAAAAGAAGAAGTGGACCTACTGTTCCTAACCATAGTCGAAAAGACATGCTTAAGAGATCTCCGACGTTTCAAGGAGTGAGTACAATCTCCCGCTAAGCAAGAGTGACTCTTTGTAGTCCTTTTTGTAACTCTTCTATCTTATTGAATAAAAGAGTGTTTGTATTGTAATCACCTAGAGGGGGGTGAATAGGTGATGGCTAATATAATGGTCAATTAATGCGAAATTAAAAACTTATTCAATGCAAATTAAAACTTCTTAAACTAAACACCACATATAACACAAGAGTGTAGCCGGATTCCCCGTGAAGGGCTCTGGACTAACTCCTCAAGATTCCTCTAGATAAGAGTTGAGGTGCCGCGTTGGCTCTCTTGGTTGAATACAAGTGTTAGCAAACAATCCCCAAGTATATAACAATATGAGCACAATTATAAATCAAGCAAATAAAGATAAACACAATATAAGCATGCAAGATATAAACAAGCAAGAGATAGAGAGAGAGCAATCACAAACACGGGAGATTTTTTTCGAGGTTCGAGCACACTTGCTCTACGTCCCCGCCTTCAACACTATGAAGGATTTCCACTAAAATCGATCCCACCGGATCACTTGGTGCCGCAACACCTACAAGCTCTTGGACTCTCTAGTCCCTCTCTTGTTCCCGCAAGAACACACCGCAAGCCCACTAGCTCGCCAAGGCCGCACCTCAAACACGGAGTTCACACTAGAACCCGAAACAACGCAAACACACACGTCCGCCTCCTCAAAGTACAAGAAAGAACTCTTGTGATCTAAACACTTTAATCACCAACAAATACTCTCACAATAACACTCCTATAGGATGAATATATCAATGGATAGCTCAAGTGTTTGTGTGAGAAAAGTAGGATAGAAATGATGGAGGAAAACACAAGAAAATCACTTTTGAAACTCTTGATAAAACTCTCCTTTGATTTGGAAATGTAGCTCTAAAACATGTGGATATAACCACTAAAATGGGTATGCAAAACTAGCCGAAAACTCTCTTCAAAATCTTATCTAAAACAGCCCCAAAAGTCCCAATTTATAGGGATAGAAAAACTAGCCGTTGGGAGCCAGACTGGCCTGTCGGTCGACCACCCGGTTGACCGGCCAACGGTCAGATTTCTGACAGTTGAGCCAGCGGTCGATCGGCCGGTCGACCGTGGCCAGGATACAGAGAGCTCAGCTCTCTGCCGGTCGACCGCCCGGTTGACCGGGGCACTTTCCAGAGAGCAGCAGCTCTCTGGCGGTCGACCGTGCGGTTGACCGGCCCATCCTGTGCACATCTGTGCACATCGGTCGACCGCTCCGGTCGACCGGCCTCTGGTCCGGTCGACCGGTCGGTCGACCGCCAGAGCCTGGCAGGCTTAAATTAGGGATTTGAAAGTTAGACTTTTTAACTAAAATAAAATCTCATAAATTCACGAAAAATCTACAAAAATACGTTCAATATAATACTTTGATAATCAAACATGTTTGAGTAAAATCAAGACATGTTACAAACAATTTGAACTATTTTTGTAACTTAGAAATTTTGGCTAAAAACAAAATCTGTATTTTTCCAAAATAGATTTTTTCAAAACTTCTCCAAATACAAAAATAAGATATTTTAAATACATTTAAAGCATAGAGTGTATGGATATGATCCACTACACATAGATGATGAAATATCTATACTTTTGACTAAATATGATTTTGGTTAAAACATATATACTTTGAATTCCAAAAAACCAAACCGGTATTTTTTCAAATTGAAAACTCTTTTATATTTTTCCAAAATAAAAATTCTTTTATGAAAACTCATCTAAATCAAGAGTGTGTGTGTGTGTAGAATATACTTGAGCAATCCACCAACTATTCTATCCTTTACATTTTATCTAAAAACAAAATCTTAATAAAACAAACCTAGACTCAAGTCTTCTTCTTGAAGTCTTCACTTGAAGTCTTCTCATCTTCTTGACTTGGTCCAAACTTGATCCAACGAGCTAGACTCCTCTTGAGTACTTGATGTGGTCTTAATGCACAAGCTCTTGAATCAAACCGTGCTAGCTCCAAAACTTGACTTTAAATCCTTTGTTGAAGCTAAACACCAACTAAGATCTTGATCATAAATCTGAGACTAAATAAACACAAGATCATTAGTACCATAACTACATGAGTTGATCATCATCAAAACTAGAGTGATGGGCCTTTGGGCCAACAATCTCCCCCTTTTTGATGATGACAAAACTCATGGAGTTATATATGCATGTATTAAAGTAAAGCTTCAAAGAAGCTCCCCCTTAACTCATGCATAACAAATAAGTAATAAGATATGACAATAAAGCACATAAACATGTATGCAAATACAAGGAGATGAATATGCATAAACAAGCATAAAACGTATCAAATTCTTTTTCTCCTATTTGCAAAACAAATAATATGCATAAACATAAATCCTTCTCCCCCTTTATGAATAAAGCAAGGAAAATATGCATACATACTAAAATACTTCTCCCCCTTTTTATCAATCATCAACAAAGGGGTAAAGTAAAAACAAAACAATGTTCTCCCCCTTTTTGTCAAAAACAAAAATCAACAAAGAGGTGAAAACAAATCAACCAATAAAAAGTTATATGCGATATACATTCATGAAGAGGAAGACGCTAAGTTAGCTTCCCTACATATATGCATTACATGAAGAAGGGATGACAAGCCCTAACTCACATAACGCATAGTATGCAATACATAAGAAGAGATGTGAAGCTCCCCCTACACACGTGTACCACAAAAAGAAGAGTTGTCAAGCTCCTCAATATAAGATACACTCAACATGTATCTATATGTAGAAGAGATGTTAAGCTCCCCTTGCATATAGGAAATACACATCAAAACATTTTTTATTTTTTTATTAAAACAAAATTTTAAATTTTTCTCAATAAAACAAATTTTGAGATATCTTAGTAAATACCACTTGTAATTACCAAATTTTAAGATACCAATTGTAAATAAACATTACAAATTTTGAATTTTTAAATCATATTGATACCAATTGTAATATATGGATAGCAATTGTAATCAATAGATACCAATTGAAGATTATTGCATATTTTTGATATCAATAAAAATACCAATTTTAAAAATAATGCATAAGCTTAATAAAATATCAACTGAGATACCAATTGAAAATAAAGATTTGAATCAAGCTTAGCATAAACAACCTTTGTGCTTTAAACATGTAACTAATTTTAACTTAAGTACAAACAAATCATATATATATATGAAGAATGATAATATCAATAGAAATTGATATAAGTTGAAATGAAGCATACATATATAGAAAATATGAGTATATACAAAAAAATATCAATTGAGATATCAATGTGAATCAAGTATATAACTCATAACCTACCACCCTTTATATGCACAAGGTAAAAAGGTTTTCAAAAAGGCTTGCAAGGCATACTCGCCCATCCGTCCACCCATGAGGTGTTGGTAGGGGTTTTCAAAAATAGGGTTTAAAAAAAATTTTATAGTGAAAAACACTACCAAATGAAGAATAAGTAACTAGTTAAAATAATTTTTAAAAAACTAGTTAAAGATCCTTCAAAACATGAAACCAAATTATATGTCTAACATGAAACATAATAAATACACAAAATTCAACACTCAAGGTCCATAAAACTCAAAATGATCATGAAACATAGTCATGAATAAACAAATAAAGTGTGAGTGTACAAAAGTCATGTAATTAGCATTTTCCATGAAGATAATCAATGAAGCTCAAAAACAAACATGAATATCATTTTATCAAATAAATCATGAAAATTCATTTTTCATATAAAGATGAAAATCATAAAAATTCATTTTCATCTAAAAACAAAATTCTAGGTATATGTATGTTTTTATCCAATCCTAACAATATGCATACATATCCCAAACATAAAAAGAGTCCATAATGTAAATTGCATGAAAACAAATGACTCATGGGGTATACATATATATTTATTAGATTTGAATAAAAATTGCATATACATGAAGTAAAATATGAAAATAGGCAAAACAAGTGTAAATGAGGAAATCATCAAAATTAGGCTATACATGTGCATATAGTGAGTACAAATGAACAATGAAGTGCAAACGTATATGAATCAAATGTTGCTCACTACTTATACATGTATATATCCAAGTTTTGACAAATACTACATCTAACCATGTTTTTACCACATGAAGCACAAAACAAATAAACATGAACATGCTAAAAATATCATATGTGAAAAAGCATGTAAATAAATTAGGAGTTTTAGAGATAGTTACCAGCACATGAACTATACTCCAAATCCCCAAAACATGGTGGTCATCCCACCAAACCTCCTTGATAGCGGTGCATCAAATGTGTGTCCATCAAGTCCATGTGCAACCACCACCAAGGCACCATCCCTCTCACGTTTTGTGAGAGCCCGCACCTACATCAAATACAAAATGTGAGGATTTTGGTACCCATTTTCTTTTAGGTCCATGAGGGTTAGCATTGTAAGGAACCTAAACCTTTGTTAGCAAAATTAATATGATGTATCTTATCAAAATAAAACTTTGCTAAATGGCCTTTGCGGCCACAATGTGTACACTTATACACTCTAGGATGCATATGTGTATGAGTGTGGTCATAGCATGCAAAGTGTGCATATGCATGATGTGGGTGATGTGCATGAACATGGGGAACTTGTTTCTTTTGAAATAAGGATTCCAATTTCTTATGATTAAATGCACAATTGCTCAAAGTTGAGCTTAAACTATCAATTCTATTTTTCAAAAATTTAACTTCATTTTTATCAATGGTTGTTGCATGAAGAGCATGATCTACAACCTTTTTCTTTTTAGAAATATTTACTTTTTCTTTTCAACTATTTTTCTTTTTAAAGAAGTGTTTTCATGCAAAGCAATTTCTTTTTATTTTTTCACCAAAACAATTTTATCTTTTAAAGAAGTATTTTTTTACACATATCATTCAATTTAGAAAGCAAGGAAATATTTTCATTTTTCAAACTTTCATTTTCTTTTTCAAAGCATGCAACTTTATTTTAAAAGAATCATTTTCTTTTAACATGCAATCAAACTTATTTTTCATTTTCTTGTTATCTTTTCTAAGCATTTCATATTTTTCAAGAAGTTGTTGACAAAATGATTCAAGTTCATCATAAGATATATCAACATCCTCTTCTACTTCGGATTTGGTAGTTACCTCAAGGGAGTTATCCCTTGGACCATGTAGCACATGTTGGAAGCGTCACTTCCAACATCCGAGTCGCTCCCCGCATAGTATTGTTCTTTTTTGTCAAGGGAGATCAAAGAGTTTCATACTACAAAAGCCGAATCAAGATTAGCAACCTTAGATAAATAATCATTGTTTAGCGTACTCTTTAAAGCATGAATGGCTTTTGAGTTAGCCTCAATATACTTGCTATTGTTAACATATGAATCTTTAATTGTAGCAAGATAAACATGAATGCCTAGGCCTTTGAGGTACAAAGACATCTTAACCTTCTAAGTTTGGATGTTAAGAATGTCAAAAGTGGGAGGTAACATGAAATCCATGGTGTGTGTACAAATATTGTGATTAGCTAAAAATTGAGGATCTTTAACTCTAGGTTGTAAGACCCAAATCAAGAGCACTTAGCTCTGATACCAATCGTAATCACCTAAAGGGGGGTGAATAGGTGATGGCTAATCTAATGGTCAATTAATGCGGAATTAAAAACTTATTCAATGCAAATTAAAACTTCTTAAACTAAACACCACGTATAACACAAGAGTGTAGCCGGATTCCCGTGAAGGGCTCTGGACTACTCCTCAAGATTCCTCTAGATAAGAGTTGAGGTGCCGCGTTGGCTCTCTTGGTTGAATACAAGTATTAGCAAACAATCCCCAAGCATATACAATATGAGCACAAGTATATATCAAGCAAATAAAGATAAACACAATATAAGCATGCAAGATATAAACAAGCAAGAGATAGAGAGAGAGAGAGCAATCGCAAACACGGGAGATTTTTTTGAGGTTCGAGCACACTTGCTCTACGTCCCCGCCTTCAACACTATGAAGGATTTCCACTAAAATCGATCCCACCGGATCACTTGGTGCCGCAATACCTACAAGCTCTTGGACTCTCTAGTCCCTCTCTTGTTCCCGCAAGAACACACTGCAAGCCCACTAGCTCGCCGAGGCCGCACCTCAAATACGGAGTTCACACTAGAACCCGAAACAACGCGAACACACACGTCCGCCTCCTCAAAGTACAAGAAAGAACTCTTGGTGATCTAAACACTTTGATCACCAACAAAAACTCTCACAATAACACTCCTATAGGATGAATATATCAATGGATAGCTCAAGTGTTTGTGTGAGAAAACTAGGATAGAAATGATGGAGGAAAACACAAGAAAATCACTTTTGAAACTCTTGATAAAACTCTCTTTTGATTTGGAAATGTAGCTCTAAAACATGTGGATATAACCACTAAAATGGGTATGCAAAACTAGCCCAAAACTTTCTTCAAAATCTTATCTAAAACAGCCCCAAAAGGTCCCAATTTATAGGGCTAGAAAAACTAGTCGTTGGGAGCCAGACTGGTCTGTCGGTCGACCGCCCGGTCGACCGGCCAACAGTCAAATTTCTGACCGTTGAGCCAGCGGTCGACCGGCCGGTCGACCGTGGCCAGGATACAGAGAGCTTAGCTCTCTGCCGGTCGACCGCCCGGTCGACCAGGGCACTTTCCAGAGAGCAGCTGCTCTCTGGCGGTCGACCGTGTGGTCGACCGGCCCATCCTGTGCACATCGGTCGACCGTTCCGGTCGACCAGCCTCTGGTCCGGTCGACCGGTCGGTCGACCGCCAGAGCCAGACAAGCTTAAATTAGGGATTTGAAAATTAGACTTTTTAATTAAAATAAAATCTCATAAATTCACAAAAAAATCTACAAAAATAGGTTCAATATAATACTTTGATAATCAAATATGTTTGAGTAAAATCAAGACATGTTACAAACAATTTGAACTATTTTTGTAACTTAAAATTTTGGTTAAAAACAAAATCTGTATTTTTCCAAAATAGATTTTTCCAAAACTTCTCCAAATACAAAAACAAGATATTTTAAACACATTTAAAGCATAGAGTATATGGATATGATCCACTACACATACATGATGAAATATCTATATTTTTGACTAAATATGGTTTTGGTTAAAACATATATACTTTGAATTCCAAAAAACCAAACCGGTATTTTTCCAAATTGAAAACTCTTTTGTATTTTTCCAAATAAAAATTCTTTTATGAAAACTCATCTAAATCAAGTGTGTGTGTGTGTGTGTGTGTGTGTAGATTATACTTGAGCAATCCACCAACTATTCTATCCTTTACATTTATCTAAAAATAAAATCTTAATAAAACAAACCTAGACTCAAGTCTTCTTCTTGAAGTCTTCACTTGAAGTCTTCTCATCTTCTTGACTTGATCCAAACTTGATCCAACGAGCTAGACTCCTCTTGAGTACTTGATGTGGTCTTGATGCACAAGCTCTTGAATCAAACCGTGCTAGCTCCAAAACTTGACTTTAAATCCTTTGTTGAAGCTAAACACCAACTAAGATCTTGATCATAAATCTGAGACTAAATAAACACAAGATCATTAGTACCATAACTACATGAGTTGATCATCATCAAAACTAGAGTGATGGGCCTTTGGGCCAACATGTATCACTTTTAATTTTGATATAAAAAGTGATGATTTTGCCTTCTTCTTTCTCTTGACTTTCCTCTTTGTATTTTGAAAATTAGACAAATGTAAGATATTGCTTTTGAGTTGCTAGAGGTGATGATTAACGTAGCAACTCAAAGTTTAAAATTTTCATTTAAGAAATTTGAAAAGATTACTGTCAGAGGTGTAATGTTAACTTGACAGAAGTTGAATTCATAATTTGAGCGAATTTTGTAGACTTGTTATCCTATTGATGAGAATAACAAGTGGTATTAAATCCACTGGGGATTTATGATTTTTTTTTTACCATCTGAGAAGTGATGTTAATGTGGCGGGTTAGGATTTGCAATTGGAAGCAAATTAAATTGTTAGAGGTGTGATATTAACTTGATAAGAAAGTGAATGCTAGAGGTGTGATATTAACTTAGCATTAAGGAGATCTCATTTTCATTGAGAAAACAGAGAAAATCACTGTCATTAACTTACTAGCGAAGTGAATGCTAGAGGTATAATATTAACTTAGTATTTGACATCTCTGCTTCGATAAGAAAGCTCGAGGGAGAATCATTATCATAGGTGTAGTGTTTAACTTAAAAATAAAATGGATGTTAGAGGTGTGATATTAACATAGCATCGAATGTCTCATTTCGGTGGGAAAATCGAGAGAATCACTGTCATAGGTGTAGTGTTAACTTAACAGAGATTTATATTGCGATATGAGCAATTTTGGTCAGAGGTGTAGTGTTAACTTGACCAAGAGATTCTGTGATTTGAGCAATTTGGTAGACTTGCCATTCTATTGAAGAGAATTGATAAATTAAATTTTATCTGCTGGGGATATTGAAAGAAGTTACTGTCAGAGGTATAGTGTTAACTTGACAGTGAGATATGTCAGAGGTATAATATTAACTTGACATATTTGGTTTGTAATTATTTCGCTAGGAAAACAATTATAATATCTTTTGAGGTCTCACCATTCCATGGACGGGAATTGGTAAGAGATTTTGGAGGAAAAAGTGGGAGTAGGTCTCTCAGGATTTTTAGCAAACCCTCAGCTATCAACGAATTTGGTATGCCTTTACCAATTACTGTTTGAGTTTGGGCTAGTCATACTATTCCCCTCAGCATGATAAGTTGTCGAGGATTTTCTGTTGGACTTAAATGCCAACTACTTCCTCTATCTTTTAGCCGTCAGAGGCGTCGGATGTAAGGTAGATGTATTTGAGACAAGGCTAAAATGACGTTTCGCACTTTGTCTTTTTGATATTAACATCATGTATGGTGATGTTAAAGATGTTCGGCTGGCTCAGCATCGATCGACTGTGATGCGATCCATTGAAGAAAGAAGCTCTTCTTTGGCGCTCTTCCACATATTTTGGATTTGAAAGTTTTGATCAGAGGTGCAATGTTAACTTGATCATGCGAAGAGTGACAAAGCTAAAACCGAAGTTTCGCA
Source organism: Agave tequilana (assembly GCA_038442645.1). Taxonomy (NCBI): domain Eukaryota; kingdom Viridiplantae; phylum Streptophyta; class Magnoliopsida; order Asparagales; family Asparagaceae; genus Agave; species Agave tequilana. The sequence continues at coordinate 65,738 of JAVJIF010007062.1, forward strand.
CTTTGTCATTTCAATGTTAACAACATGCATCATGATGCTAACAATGTTCGGTCGGCTCGGCGTTGATCGACCGTGATGCGATCCATTGAAGGAAGAAGCTCTTCTTTGACGCTCTCCCAAACATCTTGGATCTGGAAGCTTTGATCAGAGGTATAGTGTTGACTTGATCGCGAGAAGTGTGACAAAGCTAAAACTAAAGTTTCGCATTTTGTCTCTTCAATGTTAACATCATGCATCGTGATGCTAACAATGTTCGGTCGGCTCGGTGTTAATCTAACGTGATGCGATCCGTTGAAGGAAGAAACTCTTCTTTGGCGCTCTCCCAAACATCTTGGATCTGGAAGCTTTGATTAGAGGTGTAGTGTTCACTTGATCATGAGAAGAATCCTGTCAAGAATAGTACTTCTTTAAGAATCTGCCGTTAATCGACATCATGAGCGTTTCGCCGTCTGGAGTTATGAGGCGGTATGCTCCATTTGAGTAGACTGACTCTATTACAAATGGTCCTTCTCATTTGGGTTGAAACTTTTCTTTCGTCTTATGAGTTATAAACATGGGTCTTCTGACTACTAAGACAAGCTCACCTTTCTTAAAAATCTGTTCTCTGACTTTCTTGTTGAAGGCTCTGATAATTCGAGCTTGATAGAGCTCGATTTACTACTGGGCTTGCAGACACTTGTCGTCTAAAGCTTCCAACTCCTGGGGACGCAGTCGGTGCATCTCCTCATCTACCATTCTGGTTGTCAAAGCAACTCGCAGAGATGGGATCTGGATCTCCAGTAGGAGTACAGCTTCACATCCGCACACCAAGAAAAATGCGTGGCTTTTGTCGGGGTTCTCACCATTGTGCGGTAAGCCCATAAGCACTCGCCTAATTTGTCGTTCCAGTCGCGTTGACTTTTCAAAACGAATTTCTTAAGAAGCTTCTCAATAGTCTTGTTGAAGGCTTCTGCAAGGCCATTAGCGGCTGGATAGTATGCTGTTGATGACAAATTTTGAATTCTAAATTTGTTACAGAATCGCTAGAATGCTTGGCTGACGAATTGAGGCCCATTATTGTGGACGATTCGTCGGGGTACACCAAAGCGGTAAAGCACGTGATGCTTGATGAACTTGATCATATTTGTGTCTTTACTTCCTTCAGGGGAACAGTTTCTGCCTATTTAGAGAAGTAATCTGTTACGACTAAGATGAATCGATGTCATCTGGATGTTGAAGGTATGATTGGTCCGATAATATCCATTCCCCACATCTCAAACAGCCAAGAGGAGGACGTTGGGTGAAGACGTCCCGGTGCTTGATGAACAAAGTTACCGTGGATCTGACATACATGACATCGCTTAGCATAGGCGATGGCATCATGGATCATCTTTAGCTAATAATAACCAAGTCTTCTGAGCCGGTCTCCGGGCTTGGGTCTAGGACTGTGAGCTCAGCACATACCATTATGAACTTCTTTGAGTACTTTATGTGCCTCTTTGTGTGAAAGGCATCGGAGCAGGATTTCATCACACGGTCGGTGATATAATGTCTGCATGATCGTATTATAATAGAATCGAGGAGCTTTCCTTCTAATGGAAGCTGCCTTCTTAGGGTCATCTGGCAATATGTCGTATAAGACGAAGTGATGTAAGAAAATCGCCAATCCCTTGGTTCGATACTTGTCGAAGTCTCAAGAATCTCTTTAACTTGAAGGTCTCCTCTTGAAGTTTTACTATCTTCAATGGCCAATTTGCAGCAGTACAAGTCGCGACTGTATACGAATACTTTCTCAATAGCTCCGGCTGGAAGGGCCAACAAAACAGCGAGGGACGCTAGTGCATCTGTATGTGCATTTTGTTGTCGTGGTACATGGTCAATATAGAAGTTTTCAAACTTCTCTACCATGATAATGGTCGCGTTGTTATAGGGCACCAAGTCTTCATGTTAGACTTCGTACTCCCCGCGAACTTGGTTGACGATGAGCTTTGAGTCACCGTATACTTCGAGAATTCTGACTCCAATTTCTTCAGCAAGTTGCATCCCAATCAAAAGAGTATTGTATTTCGAGACGTTGTTGGAACATGACTCCGTTAGCGAGAATGCATAAGAATCACATAATTATGCGGGGAGATAAGTACTACCCCCACGCCTGTGATGATATTTCCCTCGGGATTCGTTCTTGACGCCCCGTCAAAGAATAGCTGCTACACTTATTCTTTCGAGGAGGCGTTGATCAAGTTAACTTCAGCGATCTCGTCTAGGGGATCGTCATAAAGTTTTGAAGTTCCTGAAACTGGATGATCGGCGAGGGAATCCCCACAACTTGACCTTTGACCGCCTTTTGTGACATGAATTGCATCTCATTTTGTGAGAGCAATATGGCCCATTTCGCTAGTCTGCTGTTCAGCGAAGATGGACTTGTCATCAGCAATCGTAAAGGATTGACTCTGGAGATAACTTGAATGCGTTGCCCCATGAGGTAATGTCGCATATTCTGAACAGCGAAGACCTATGCTGAGCATTCCTTCTCGATTGGGTTGTAATGGTGCTTCACCCAAATCATTATTCTACTTATGTAGTAGATTGCCTGTTCTTGGTTTTGATCATTATTCTGGGCCAGTAATGCTCCCAAGGAATGATATATCGCTCGAACATATAACAGGAAAGGTTTTCCTGATATTGGAGCTACTGGAACCGGCGGGTGTGTAAGGTACTCCTTGATCTCTTCAAATACTTCTTGGCAAGCATTATCCCAGACGAATGAGACTCCCTTCTTCATCAACTTGGTGAAGGATTGGCAACGTCCTGAGAGATTTGATACGAATCTCCGGATGTAAGCCAATCGCCCTGTAGACCTCTGAGTTCTTTGAAATTTCTCGGAGGTTGAATCTCTTAGACGGCACGGATCTTCTCAGGATCCAAATGGATTCCTTTGGATGTAAATCACTGGCTACCCCCAGAAAGGACTTGGTTGGGTTCATCTTCAACTGGTGAGCCCGCATGATATCAAACACCCTCCTCAAATCCGTGAGGTGATCACCCTTGTTCCGGCTTTTCACAGCGATGTCATCAACATAATATTCTATGGTCTTACGTATATGCTCGTGAAAGATCGCGTTCATGGCGCATTGATATGTCGCACCAGTGTTCTTCAAGCTGAAGGGCATCACTGTGTAGTAGTGTACTCCCACAGATGTCCTGAAGGATGTGTGCTTTTCATCTTCAAGGTACATCTTTATTTGATTATACCCTGAGAAACATCCAAGAAAGACATCCTCTCAAAACCGTACTATTGTCGATCATGACATCCGTGATCGGCAGAGGAAACTCGTCTTTAGGATAGACGACATTCAGATCACGGTTGTCAATACAAATCCAGATCTTTCCATTCTTCTTGGGAACGGGAACAATATTGGCCACCCAATCGGGGTGTTACTCTTTCCTGACGAAACTAGAGTCTATAAGCTTTTTTTACTTCTAATTTGATTGTTTCCATGATCTCAGGACGAAATTGTCGTTGTTGTTGTTTGACTAGTTTGGTGTCCGGGTTGATGTTGAGACGATGCATAGCAATCTGGGGATCGAGCCCCGGCATGTCCTCATAATTCCAAGAGAAGACATTTATATAATCTCGTATGAGCTGTATTAGATCTTCTTTCTCGAAAGGTGACAAGCTTTCACTTGTGAAGATGGTCTTGGGGTTAGCCTCGTCTCCAAGATTTATCTGAGTCACTTTTTCTCAGTTTGCGTTGTTCGAAGCGTGTATCCCAAAGAGAATTTAAGTGTTTAATCCATGGACCAGAGTCTGACTGAATTAATTCTTCAGATTTAAAAGTATCTTCTTCGTCATCTCTAATGTTGCTCGCTGATACCATGTTCACAGAGAGACTTCCGAAGATATCACTGATGCTGACGTCTGAGTCCTACGACGATGTTGCTTAGAGCTGTCATGATCAACCTCTTTTTTAGATTCGGGATCTGACGAGACTGGCGTAGATACATAACCGAGTCCCCTTCGGGTCTTGTGATAGTAATCGAGGTCTTTGCCTTTCGGTACAAACGAATGAAGTAGTGCTCGTTTTCCTTTGCCGAAATTAATGCTTGATTCCTTGGTGAAATCATACCCTATTCTTTCATCATGAAACGTGACATTTTTATCCATAATGAAGAATTATGGAGACTAAGAATTATCCCCAGAGCTTTCGCAAGCTACGAGCTCCGTGTCGATCTGTCCAAATAGAATTGGCTTTTGACCTTTTTGTCTGGTCAGTACTTCAAAGAAGACATTGTATGCATCTCCTATCTTTCGCCTATCAGGAGGGATGACTTCGTTAGTGCATGCAATGATGTTAGAGCATTCATTGCTAATCAAGGATCACTATCCACGTCAGTGCTAGTATCTGACGGCACAAAATTCAAAGCAAATGCAAAAAAGTAAGACAAATCTAAATCTTCATTGATATACCACTCGCCTTTAACATCAACTGTGGTATCAAAATCGAGCTTGCCAATGCTCGTTACAAGGGGTTTCTTTCCTAGAGATATTTGTCTTCTTCTGGCTTCGTATCTGCTTCGTTGCTAGAGTCGAGTTTTTTCTGGGTGAGGATTCTCATCAGCCTCAAGAGAATCCTGATAAAGGAGGAAATCGTAAAATAATTCTCAACTCCTTTGAACGGATGCCTTTCGATAATCAATGTTCTCACTTTTTAATCTTCACCAACGTACTTCATTACTTGATGAAGAGTGGATGGGATGATGGCGTTGCGGTGAATCCAAGGTCGTTCCAGCAGCAGATTATACGGGGTATCAGCGTCGATGACATAACATGTCACCTCTGATTTCAGGTCCCCAATCTGACACCTAAGCTTGATTTTTCCCATCGGGCACGTACCATTGGCGTTGAAGCCATAAATGATTGTCTGAGTGGTGCTCAATCGATTGGTGGGAATCCCCAAATGTTGCATGACCCTACGGGGCATAATACTCAGCGTCGATCCTGAATCAACCTGAATACAACTCACTTCAGATGATCTGATATATTCTGTGTAGTATAGGGGTCTGTCATGCTTCCCTTTGACCTGTATGTCTTCTAGGATGAAGGTGATGCAGGGAAGCTACTTCGAGGCATGGTGGCAATAGTTGCCGTCTCCCTCTTGACGTGTAGCAGGAATATGGGTTACGAAAATCTCTGCATCTGCTAATACTTCTCTTAGAGCATCTCTTGTGGGCTTGAAAGGCCTCAGGAGCTCAAAGAGAGTAATTAGAGCAGGTATGTTGGCTAGTTGAGCTAAGACATTAAAACAAAAGAGAGTTGATGATCCCACACTGCTTTTCGGAAGAGCTTTAACATATTGAAGCTCTTTTTGCTTTTATACGGATGGCCTCGTGGACTGCTCGATTATCTCCTCAACTAGTTTTTGGGAATTTGCTACTGGCTCACCATACTGCTTCAGGTACTGCTTACCGAATCGAGTCTTTGATGTGGGAGGTGTGCTCGTGTCAGCAACAAGGGTGAACTCCTCGTCTCCCGAACTAGTAAGGGAGGCAACATCTTCCTCGGTTTCTCGTGTAGAGATGCTCACCATATTACTGGAGGATACTTTAGCCTTGCCTTTGGACTTTTTGCTCGTGACAATTGTCCACTGCTGGCTTTCGAGAATGTCAGAATAGACCCACATTGTCTCTCTTTGAGGAATAGAGACCGAGATAAATCCTTTCTCCCTCTAGTGGCGAGGATAAGTATTGACCACTTTAAGTTCCCCTTTCAGGATGTGACCACTCCAGTTGGTGCTAGTGGAAGAATTCGTCCAAATTGAATCGATGACATGGTCGTCATATTGGCAGTCACCTTCTTCTGTTATGGACGAAGCTTTAATACCTCCGCATCGATCAGAGCCTGAAGGACATCTTTAAAAATGAAGCAGTTTTTGGTAGGGTGTCCCAGCATCTTATGATATAAATAGCAGTTGGGATCTTCTGTCTTCCCCGTCTCTTCAGGACATCTGATCTCTGGAAGCTTGGGTCTGTTACTCTTTTGGAGTAACTTAAATAAAGTGACCATGTGCTCATTCTTGAAGGAGTACGTTTTGCTTTCACGTGGTTGACCAGGTTGACCAGAAGCCATGCCTCCTCTGACTGATTGGGTCTTTGAAGGTGATTTGACTTCTGTCGCCAGAGTATCCCTTCTTCTTGGTTGAGAAGATGACTCTGGTGCATGTCACATTGACTTGTTGGGTCTCAGCTTACTGTCTTTTTCTTCAACCCTGACCCGAGTGATGATCTCTTCTGCTTGTTTGCCTTGTAGCACCAACTGTTTTCAAGTGCGACATTCCACCCCCTATTTAAGCGAGTAGGAAAGTTTGCAGATTGTGACAACATGTCTCGATCAGTATGGACTGGGTCATGCCGCTAGGATAAGGAGCGCCATGCTCTGAAATCTCTTGATGAAAGTTTTGATAGACTCCTTTTTCTTCTGCTTGGCTGCAAGGAGAGTCAGTACTGAGATCTCTGAATCATCTTCAAAGAAACAAGCCAGAAACAGCTTCTCGAGGTCAGTCCCGTGTTTTAATTGAGCTGACAGGAAGTTTCATGAACCACTCAAAGGCGATTCCTTAAGAGTGCTAATGAATAAACGAGTCAAAATGGCATCAATTGATATTACATTTCTTGTTTGGTATTTAAAGTAGTATATGTGTTGGTTCGGTAACCCTTTACCGTCGAAAGTGTGAAGGTCAGTACCTTGAATTTGGGAGGGTAGGGAGCCGTATCCCATTATGTTGGGTAGGATCAGACTATTCCCACTTCTTGGAGTCCGTCTCGGTTGGCGAGAGCCTCAAGGCGTTACTCTAATTTACTCATCCTTTTGGAATGAGTGCTCCCATTCTTTGAGTTGTCCTCCTCTTCAGACTAAGACTTGGGTGGCTCAGAGTTGAAATGTTCTTCATTCTCGGTGTTCGCAGATGGTGAGCTCTCCCCTTCCTTCCATTTGCCTTTAAACTTCTTAGAAGGAGTTATGGCCTTCGGCTTCTTTTTGTCCTTAAGCAGTTGTGATAGTATCTGCTTAAGGGTGTCGATAGATTCTTGCTGGGCTCGAATCATATCAAAATGCTCCCGTTGGAGTCAGACCTGCTCTTCGAATCGCTTGGCCATATCTTCATGAGTTACCGCCATGTAAGCAAAGGCGATTGTCCTCGAGCTGGAATTCGAAGATTGGGATTCGATGATGACGGAATGCTCATCATTCACTTCATCCCCCTAGCCAACAGATTGTAGTCGACTGGGGCGATCATCCCTGTGTAGGTCCGAGTGTGCCGATAGACCCTTCAGGTTTAATAAGGATATTTTTCAAACCTGTAGATCGCTCAGCATCCGACTCCTCTGGGCTGACAGCCAGTTGCTTCCTCTTAGACTTACTTGGTGTGGAACTCAGCCCCACCATGTTCACAGTCACCTCTGAGTACTCCATATCGGAGAATGATTTCTTCTTCCGGAATCGTCATCTTTTGGCGACTCTGAAGCCATTGATAATCGGCTAAACACTGAAGATTTATTCTTCTGAAAGACACACTGGCAATCAGAGAGCACTGCTGAGATTAGTTGTTCACAGTGGCATTAAGGGGCGATTTGAACGCTCCTCTTTCTTGTCAGGTAGTCCCTTCGGTCCGTTGAGGGGACGTCTGAGGAACTAGCCTCGAACCCCTTGGGGTGAGGGCTTTTTGGTTGAATGCGAGTCTCACGTTTCTTTGTTGAAACGCGGACCTCACGTTGAGTTGAACGCGATCCTCACGTTCTGGGACAGACAGAATGCATGCCTCACATTTTGGAGCCGTTAAAACACGGGTCTCGCATTTGGCGTGGACCTCGCGTTGTTGAAGAACGCGAGACTTGCATTCTGGAACAGAAATGCGGTGCTCGCATTGCTTACAAGATTCATCCTTATGTTCTGAATCTGCAGAACAGATTATCTCTGCAGAATCTTTGAGCTGTTGTCGACGAGCGCGGTGCCTTCGTTGATTTTTAGTATTCCGATTAAGCCGCATGGGTTGTTGGGAACCCCCAACAACCTGGAATTGCAGAGTTTGGAGAGGAGGAGGATGACGAAATTGGTCTTCACTGTCTCTTTGATCGTGCGCCACCGCTTTTGCCCTGCTGGTCTCCTGAGAGACGTTGATGCGAGCAGCATGGGCTGCACGGGAGGTTTTCAGAACTTCTTCAGAAGTGGTGCCCTTTGCACTATAAGCAATGGGGCAGGCCACTCTAGGAGTAATCTCCAAAGAGATTCGAGAGCGAGTATCAGAAGAGACTTTTCAGTATTGCCGCATTACCTTGGGGCTGGCAGAGCCTGAGAAAAGGAACTCCTCAAACTTTCCTTGGTCGAATTCAACAACAAGGGACTCTACCGTCTTCTCGAGAAGCGGGACATCGGCTTGCGCCACAACATTCTCGTCAGCAGAGAAGGAAGTCCCAGCAGAGTTGCCATCTTTTGTTTGCCTCGAAAAAGAACGTTCTTGGTGTCGGTGTAAAATTTTTTTGAGTGGCTGAAAAATTACATCGGAACGATTCCAATTACAAAAGAGGGAAGAGGACTCTATTCTCCCCTTTTTTTAAAGGGGTTCTTTGAGTGGCGATGGAGAGTGATTCTTATTCTCCATTGACCGGTCGACTATCTAGCTTCACTTCAGAATGCTCTCGAAGACTGATCAGAGAGAAACTCTGTTTTTAATACGCGAAGTGTTTAGAGTTCACTGATCAATCATTTTCTCCTTTTCTCCAAAAGTTCTCTCTTTGGATGCAAAAAGAAGAATCTCTTGATTCAAAAAAATTCTCTGGATTCCAAAAAGAGTCCCTTCATTCATAACGACTTAGGCTATTTATAGGAAGTCATAGGGGTATAATCATCCCCTAAAATCGCTACATAATAGGGATTAACTCCCCTATTACGTGGGGAGTTAATTGACCCAGTATTGAGTCAATTACAATAGAAACGCGGATCTCGCACTGGACGCGGACCTCGCGATGCTTATTGTAGATGCAGGCGTCTCAAAACGCAGAGTTGCTCAGACTCGCGTTTGAAGTGAGACGCATGGTTTCTCAGACCCGTGTCTGAAGTGGAGCGCCAAATTGCTCAGACTCGTGCTTGACCTGAAAAGCGGAGTTACTCAGACTCGCATTGATCGGGACGGGAAATTGCTCAGACTCGCGTCGAACGCGGGCTTGCTCAGGCCCGCGTCTGAAGTCTCCATACTTCTTGGGACGCGTGGTCCGCGTTTCAGTTCAAAACGCTACCTTCGTGTTGATGTGAGGTTCGCGTCTAATGACTTATCCTTAGTGATTTTTGGACAATCTACAATATTATTATGAAAAAAATTATGGTGATGACCATGTCACACAAAAAGACAAATCAAAACAAACAAAATAAACAAATAAAAAGAAAAAATCTAGCCTATATTAGAATAGACCCTAGACCTAGACGATTCCTAATTGTTGATTGTCCAGGAAAGTTATACTGCAGCAGTCTAATCACAGGTTAATCGACCAGCTAGGGGTAAAACACAGTGGCAGGTATCTGTGCAGAGTAATGAGCCTAATTTTGTCAAACCACTGGTTTTCGACGATCTTACCTCTTAAACCCCAATCTTAAATACCGATTTGATCAGAGTCAAACACTAACAACTTTCTCACGAGGTCATTCTCCTATTAAGCTCGAGATGTCCCTAGGGCCAACATCTACTCAGTTTTAAGTTAGAATTGGGTTAGTGAGTGAGAAGATAATTTTTGAGCTAAAGAAGGGTTTATTGGTTAAGCCCTTAAATTGTTTTGTGCGTATGTGCATGTATATAGCAAAAAAAAAAAAAAAAAAAAAAAAAAACACTTAAGCAATATATACACCCAAACGTATTCCTATGCTACATGTGATGCAACGTACCTTGATTCCAGCACTCTTCAACTGTAATGAAAAAATAATAAAATTAGACGAATGCCCTAAATGCAAATCTAATCTTTTTTTAACATTAACAACTAATCGATTATTGTTGACTTAAAAACAGTTTGCAAAACAATATTTTGTTTTTTTATTTTAGCAAGTTAAGATAGCAAATGGCAATAATAATTTTGAATTCCAAAAAATATATACCCAAACAATATTTTGTTGCTTCAAGCTGTAGCTAGCTGATGACTAAACCACGCTAGAACTCTAACTTATGTGGTCAAATACAAGTTAAAATTGGTTCTATTTCAGTTCTTTACTCCCAATTACCCTTTTATTGGGTATTGAATTGAGTAATACTTATTGTCTCCCTTTTCCCTAAGAATAGTTGTTCAAGTTGCAAGTACAAATACCCGTAAAATGTTCCCATCTCCATCCTTGTCAAGTATTGAATTAACCCGTATGCCCGTAAAAAAATTTTCCATTTCTCCGTGCTGATCGTGATCTTGATCATGATCCTGATCCTGAGCTCCATGCCCAAGTATGAATATGGCCTGTGTTTCTTTTATTAGTTAATTTTCTTTTGTGCTTTGCTAATTTATTGGTGTCTGATATTAAAATTTTCTTTTGAATTAATAGGGATATAAGGACATATTTAATTGTATTTTCATCAAGCATGGTTATATGATTTAAACGATGACAAGGATCGTTAGAAGATAGAAAGTTTTGATATAATAACCAATTACTGGGCTTGTGGGATTGTGGCGGAGTACTTGCTTGTCCTGGGAGAGGGCATGGATCCAAGGCAGGATGGCACAATGTTTAGACTGATTTTCTTGTCAGTAAGGGATAACATGAGTTATTCTTCTTGTTCATTCAAAATACACATCAACTTCTTTCCATAGAGATTATGTGAAGGCTGTCGTGAACACAGATACTTCTATGACGAAATCTGCTAACCTTGATGAATTTTTATCAGAAGTAGTCCCCAGATTGAAACTGTTGCATGTTTTGCTTAAGGATGTGGTATGTAGATCTCTTAAATCCTGTTCTTTTCGGGCCGTTTCAATGGGAACGTTGCAGGAACAGGGAATATGAAAGGAATGATTTAGGGTATACTTCTAGGGTTGGAAACTAAACACTTCTATCTTCTTTCGCAAAGATTCATTTTGAGACCCAAACATGTATTTAAAAAAAAAAAAAAATCTAACCACAAAAACCACAACCAAACTGAGTCTAAGCCCAAAGATTGAGAAAAATATGATGTGGATCATTGCCGCCTCGGCCTCCTTTATGTAGGAAGAGGGAGGAAGTCGACGACGACAAGGATCAGTAGCAGAAAGAATCAGCAGCAGCAATAGGGACCAGTCAGGATCAGCAGCAGCAGTAGGGACTGGTCGACCGGACCGGTCGACCGGCGTGCACCAACGTGCACAGGCTGGTGCGGTCGACCGCCCGGTCGACCGACTGACATTGCCTAACTCTCGGTTAGGCACGGTCGACCGACACGGCCGACCGACGTGTGTATTCGGGCTGATTCGGGAAGTTTTCTGAATTAGAAACCAGCCCAATAAGGAATCTGATTCTCCTAGGTTTCCTTGGGTATATAAGAGAGGCAGAGTCCTCTTCATATGAATGGCTTGCAATTTCTATTGATTATCAAATCAATAAAGAAATCTCTCTTCCTTACCCCGAGGACGTAGGCTAAATTGTGTTTGTGTTTTTCTCATTGTTCAATTGTTCTTACTGTTGGTAGTACTTCTATATTGTATTTGTGGGTTAAGGGTTCCTCTAAGTGGTTGTTGATCTGCGCACAACACTTTATTCCCAGTGCGAGGGGCTTTCTCCTTCAGCGCGGACGATGTGGGACTAAAACAAGTAACTCTCTCTCTCTATTTAAATACAAAGGTGCGTGAGATGCTATACGTACGGACATGGTTTGGAGTATTAAAACCTGTAGACTCTTTTGTTGATTCGGGATAACTTCCACCCCCAACGTTCCTGTAGTGCTCATAAACAGCATCAAGTTTTATTAAGCTTTGTTTTTATTCAAAATTAAGATTATGTACATGAAGAATAAGAAACTTCAAGTATCATTCACCGATTAAAGTGAAACTCGAGATCAATTTTTAACCAAGTCAGTCTAGGACGAATCACCGAATTTGAGCAGTACAAAAATATTAGTTATCAATATCTTAATCTTAATTTCTGTAGAAAAAGAAGCATTAAAAAGGGGATTACAACACATTTTAGGACAAAAAACAGAGTTGTAGGAGAAGTTTATTTCATTTTCAAGTTTCATAGGCCAATTTTACCCCAATTCAAGAGTTGTATGAAATTCTGCAGGAGCAGTCTGTAAATTATTGACCAATTTTCCAGATTCCATTTAAGCTAAATTTCGATTGAATTTACTTTTTTAATTTAGACATTTGAAATGTCTAATTGTTATCTCTTCTTTTCCAAATAAGATTAAGACTTTTGAAGGCCATAGGTGAGCTCAAATGTAATAAAAATTTAAACAAATAAAATTCCAAGAGTCTCTTCTTGGTAATTTCCAAGTGATCACCTGCTGGCTTCAAGATTTTTGTCAACCAACTGAATTTCTCGAGTGTCAATCATTGTTATCACATCCTTCCTTTGGCGTCACAAGAGCTATCCCGCTCCCCAATCCAACTATTTGTTCCCGTACAAAATAGAAATGTAAACCAATTAATTAGAATTTTTACCGAAAGTCAAACTTTCAGAAACCCCACTTAAACCTCAACTAGTTTCAGCTAAGTCTTCTAAGGGCCAAAAGGAACCGAAACACATATTACTTTCATCCTCAAATTGAGATTCTAGCAGCCAGAGAGCTATATTTAAAATCAACAAACAGCCACTGTATGTTGATATGTGAAGGAAAGAGCAATCCTTGCCAACTGAACATTCAACACTGATGACCTGCTGCAACTTAGCGTGTATCTTGTGGTAAAAGTCATTGCATTTCCTATAGATTGTTGAGATCTGAAACAACAATAACAATGCAATGGGCTAAATCCTGGTATATTGCATGCTACATAAGAATCACAGTGCAATGGAAGTAAGACACAAGCTTATTTAACAATAAACCACCAAGCTATCTCCTAATTTGATACACAGTCACTACCATCCCCATCCTTTTGGCTGCTGAATTTTACAGTGGAGGGGGGCCTCATAAAGCCACTCGTTGTAGCAATATATCTGCAAACAAGGGATTACAAGTCATGCAACACTAGTTACACTCCTTCAAGCTTACAAACTTCATTTTTGAACACATTTTTCCTGCCCTTGATTGCCAGTGAACAATCTAACCTGTGATCAGGAGTCGAGGAGATATAGATCCCATACTTCCAGCTAGACTAACAAGCAACTGTTCCATTATCTCAAATATTGCTATGATGCAGCAGTATGTCGCTTGCATATGATAATGATCACCACCTACAAGCATAGACTGACGAAGCATTCCTGCAAAGAAAGCCAAAATAGAAGATCAGTGATTATGATTGGAAGTGCAAAACATATGGAGAGGGCAACAACAGGTTTCAACAAGGTTCTTCCACAATGCCTAAAAACAAAAGCAATGGTATCTGTTGCAACTCGCAGTCTGATTGATTCAATTGCAATAGAACAGCAAATGAACTCTCATCTGATGGCGCACTATGTACGACAACTTAAACCAAAGATTGCCTCTCAATTGAACAGGAAAAGGCCACATATTTTGTTAATGTCATGACAGTAGCAATTGCTGAGCAAGTTTCCCACACTTTGGTATGAACTAGTTAATGCAAAGGAGTTGGGAGGATCAGCTAATGATTCTGGCACAATTATCATTTATGAACAAAAGATCCGAAATTGTGTGATTCTGTAAATTGTAATTTGGATACATGACTGACAGTATCAAGGGTTTAGTCATCAAGAAAACACAAAACAGAACTTTGCAGAAACCTGACAAAGAGTTACCATATATTTCTGTGTAAATTTACATGTCTAGAACAAATTTATACTTAGATCGAATTGAACAGATCTCTAAGGATAAATGATTACTGTGGAAGAATTGTAGCACTGGACAGTAGCAATTAGCCGCAAGTATGTTAAAAAGTACATTAGAAGTGGTCAAAGGATGCTTGCAACAATGTAAAATTTTTTGGGGGCAAAATGGTGTACACTACAGAACTTGTATGAAAAAGTCCCTCCAAGATTGGAACTGTGTGAAGATGTTTTACCTCAAGGAGGATACAAATAGAGAAATTCACTCAGCCACTTTAGCTGTAACATACTTTTACACATAGACTTAATAATGACTAATAATCTTCTGCAAACATGGGGAATACCTGAGTAGATAAGTTTGGAAAGAAGTGCACAACAGAATTTTAAGTTGTTGTTCTCTATGTTCTAACTGAATGACTAGAGGCGGCTGTTGTGCGCGCAATCCAATCACAATACCAAACAATAGAGAATCCCAAGACCTCCAGCACAAGAACAAACCCAAAACAATCACACGAAGAACACACAAATCACAAAGACGAGATTTAACGAGGTTCGGCCTGAATGCCTACGTCCTCGGGGCAATCAACGGAGAGATTTCTATTAGGAAGATGATTACAATGGCTCTAAGTCTCTTTGAATGCAGGAGAACTTAGGGCTAATACTTTTTCGCAGGTTATCAAAACCCTAGAGTCAACATAGGCTTAAATACCTCATCAAGCGGATCAGCAGATTAACCCAAAAAACCCGACTGTCGGTCGACCGGGACGGTCGACCGACTACCTGCTTCCTCTTCCGGTCGACCGGGACGGTCGACCCAGAAAACCCGAGAGTTGGGTTGATGCAGTCAGAGCACTTCGGTCGACCGGGCCGGTCGACCGCCCAAAGCTCTGTGCATGCTGTGCAGGTCGGTCGACCGGACCGGTCGACCGACCCTGCCTGATTCTGCTGCTGCTGCTATTTCCTACCGCTGTCCCTTTGCCTCTCATCGTTGACTTTCTTGGCGATCTTCGACGGCACTTGGCATGACATCACCTCCTTTAATATCCTCTCTCCTCCAACAATTCTCTACCTCGGCGAAGATTTTCAAATCTGAGCCGAACTCCAACGAACCCCAGTCCATCACCTGGCGAAATCGACACACGATCTCGGCGAAATCGACACACGATCTCGGCTTGCGCGCACCGGTCGAAATCGACACACGATCTCGGCGAAATCGACACACGATCTCGACTTGAAATCTTTAGCTCATCTATTCCTGGAAAACATCGCACACGCCTTCCCTGCACTTCACCTTAGGAGAATTTTCATACCTGTCGATCACTATCCGTGGCTCCCTCTCCGCAACTTCACGACCTCACGAAGACTTCCTTATGAGCCAACACTGACTCTCCACTGACTAGCTCTATCTAGTCTACCTGTCTTCCACTGACGGTCTAACCAAGTCTGCGTAGAACACACCAAACATCATCGGCTTCAACTGGATGCACACCACTCCTTATGCAAGCTCAACATCTTCTCTCCTGAAAATCATCTGTTCATCGAGACCACAACACCTCACCTCTCCGTGAAGTCCAACTGGCCACAACGCTTCACCTCTACGTGAAGTCTCTCCACCTCTACGTGAGGCTCCCCATTTCTACTTGAAGCTTCAATAGGCCACAACTCTTCACCTCTACGTGAAGATCCAAAATAACATCTCGAGAACCCAAATAGCTTCATAAGAGTTGCATCACCAAATGGCTGCGCCTTTACGGCTGCCTACGTACCTTTGCCCAAAAGGATCAAGCCAACCGTAGTTCATTAAAATGAGCTTCAACAAGCTCAAACAATGGTACCTCTATTTGCAGCAGCGAACCTGTCTGACTGAGTCATATGAACCTCTTCCCGACCATCATGGAGAGCAACGGCCTTCAACTTCAGCTTGTCACAACCACAAGCTTGAGATTCATGCTTCTTTCTCCACAAGCGTGGCTTCACCTTAGTTCCAATGGCTGCAAATAACTCGACATCCTCAACAATGTCGTCAACCTGTTCAGCATCACCTTTGGTATCACGAACTCCACCCGGTGTCACCTCCGCTGAAGTATCCTTTGATGCCGAACCAACTGGAGATGATGGAGTAGCATCAACCTCCACCCGCTGCAATCCTTCCTTGGTCTCCGTCCTCTCCACCTGCTGAGAGACAGTGGACTTCAACACTGAAGTCTCTCCAAATGTGACATGCCTGCTCATCACGATCTTCTTGTCTTCGGGGTCCCACAACATGTAGCTGTTTCCCTTGACGCCCAAATAGATAAACCTCTTTGCTCGCGGATTCACCTTGCCATTCTTGACACTGAAGTAGGCCGGACTTCCAAACTCCCACAGCACACCATGACCTTGAGCAGCTTCTCCAGACCAAATATTCAGTGGAGCTCTACCTCCAATTGCAGTCGATCTGTTCATGAGATGGCTAGCATACTCAGTCGCCTCAGCCCAAAACGACCTGTCTAATCCTGCATTAGACAACAACCGCCGAACCTCCTCCAGCGAGGAACGGACTACATCTTTAGCCAACTCATCTGTACCTGTTGTGAAGTGAGTTGCAATCCCTGTGTTCTGGCCAAATTGTAGGAACTGGTACATGTCCTTTCCAACATTACCAATATGAAGCTCCTTTATCTTCCTACCTATCTGCCTCTCCATTCTTCCTCTCCACTTCATCAACACATTTAGGGCTTCTCCCCTTTGTCTCATCGTATATATCCAAAACTGCCTAGATGAACCATCAATAAACGAGACAAAGTACCTGTGACCTCCAAGCGATGCCGTCTTAGCAGGTCTCCATACGCTCATGTGAACACAATCAAGAAGACCTTCATTTTGATGAGTACTGGTGCTGAATCTCACCTTCTTCTTGTCCAGAACGCTGTGTCCACCTTCCAACTTGCAGGTAGCAGCACCTTCCATTTCCTTCTTTGCAGGAGCTCGCAAATACTTTTCTTCTTCCTGTCCGACCTTTCCCTGCCAAACTTCCGGGCCACCAACATCTGAAGAACTCGAAGTCTCCACCTGATTTGTAATCGTACTACCCTTCAAGTAGTAGAGATTTCCTCGGCGGACGCCCTTCATCACCACCATGAGCCCTTGATCATCCTGAGATCGCCATCTCGAACAGATATCACCATGCCCGATGCTTCCAAAGTGCCAACTGAGATAAGATTCCTTTTTAGATGAGGTACATACCTAACCTCCTTCAACTCTCGAACTATCCCATCATCCATCTTGATGCGAACTGTACCCATCCCTTCTATATTAGACGGATGGTCATCTCCCATGACCGTGTAACATCCATCCAGCTTCTCAAAGCTAGAAAACCAGGCCTGTTCGGGCACACATGATAGGTGGCTCCGCTATCCAAGATCCACTCAGCACTATCTGAGTTACTAATAGTAGGTGTAGTAACCGAGAGAGAGAACACTGAAGAGTCATCATCCGATCCATCCGCCTGTGTGAGATTCGCCTCGGTCTTTGACTCCACCTTCTTATCTTTGGCCTTAGGGCATTCTGCTTTCCAGTGTCCTAGTTCCTTGCACAAGGCACACTGATTCCTCTTCAGATTTCTGAAACCCGGCCTGGATTTCGATCTTCCTCTAATCTCCTTTCCCTTCCTTGATGAACCTCTGCCTCTTACTTCCAATGCCTCCGCCGATGACCCTGACTGAGAAGGATGCCTCTCCTTCTTCCTTATCTCATAACTCATCAGTGCAGACGACACCTCATCATAATCCAAGCTCTGCCTTTCATTAATGAAGGTCAGTGTGAATGTCTCGTACTCCTCTGCAGGAAGTGAATTCAGAAAGATGACCGCCTTATCTTCCTCATCTACCATGACATCCACATTTAGCAGATCTGTAAGAAGCTTCGTATATCGGTTGATGTGCTCATTTACTGTGCTCCCCTTCTTCATCCGAAACTGATACAGCTTACTCTTAAGCTGCAACCTGGACTCTACACTCTTCGTCAGGTACTTCTTTTCAAGGGTTCCCACAGTTTCTTCGCTGACGTCTCATGTTGCACAAGGTATTTTATGTCTTGTGACAAGCATGAACGTATCAAGCCACATGCCGATCTGTTCATCTTCGCCCAGTCTTCATCAGTGATAGTGTTCTTCTTCTTCGTCAATAGAAGAGTGTCTTTGAGGTTTGATGCATTCAGCGCATCCATAACCTCGCATCTCCACATGCCGAAATTGTTAGTCCCATTAAACTTAACAACTTCAATCCTTGGGTGATTGTTCATTGTCTTAACAGATGCAGTTTCTTCTGCCATTGAGATTTTCCTGATTCTCTATCTATGCGGAAGATCAACTACCTTGAAATAGATCTATACATAGATAAAAATATAATTTTTACCTGTCCCTCGAAACCCTAGATCGAGTTTCTCACCAGATCTACTCCACCACGGATTCAACGAGCCCTCCTTGAGTCCTTCTGAGATCGACACAAGATCTCCTCGAACACCCAATGCCTCAGATCTGAGATCGACACACGATCTCCACCGGATCCTATCTTGAGCCCTCCGAATCCTCAGAAATTCTAAAGAGCAACCTGGATGCTCTGATACCACTTGTTGTGCGCGCAATCCAATCACAACAACCAAACAATAGAGAATCCCAAGACCTCCAGCACAAGAACAAACCCAAAACAATCACACGAAGAACACACAAATCACAAAGACGAGATTTAACGAGGTTCGGCCTGAATGCCTACGTCCTCGGGGCAATCAACGGAGAGATTTCTATTAGGAAGATGATTACAATGGCTCTAAGTCTCTTTGAATGCAAGAGAACTTAGGGCTAATACTTTTTCGCAGGTTATCAAAACCCTAGAGTCAACATAGGCTTAAATACCTCATCAAGCGGATCAGCAGATTAACCCAAAAAACCCGACTGTCGGTTGACCGGGACGGTCGACCGACTACTTGCTTCCTCTTCCGGTCGACCGGAACGGTTGACCCAGAAAACCCGAGAGTTGGGTTGATGCAGTCAGAGCACTTCGGTCGACCGGGCCGGTCGACCGCCCAAAGCTCTGTGCATGCTGTGCACGTCGGTCGACCGGACCGGTCGACCGACCCTGCCTGATTCTGCTGCTGCTGCTATTTCCTGCCGCTGTCCCTTTGCCTCTCATCGTCGACTTCCTTGGCGATCTTCGACGGCACTTGGCATGACATCACCTCCTTTAATATCCTCTCTCCTCCAACAGCGGCAATGGAAACCGATTACACTATAACCTGATCAAAATTTGACGTATTTTTTGGGTTTATATTCCTAAATTCACATCTGATAGATTATTTGGATAGGGTATGGATCCAAAATTAGATCTTTGCCCTTAAATCTCAGTGGATCTAGATATAGATCCGTAAACATCCAAACTTAAATAACTCTGCGTACAATTTAAGTCATATTATTCAAAATAATAGTTTACCGTCACAACCCAAGTTAAATATCATTATATTGCCCTATTTGACATGTCTCCTACTGAGTGAAAAATCTGATTAGTTTCTATCTGATATTAGGAGGGAACAACTTAGTACAAGCCGAAAATCTTATTAGTTCCTCTGTGATACTTGACCCCAAAAAAAAGAGCATTCAGGAAAATTGAGCCCAAATAGGATGGGTACGCGGTATTATGATGGGGAATCGAGTGGTCCAGATTTAGCAGGATTTAGGATTTTATTTGAATTTAGATTTAGTAAATTTGATCAAAATTCAGGAGTGATTTGAATTTGATTTGGGTAAATTTGACTTTATCAATAATTGGACGTATGGTACGTATTGTAGGTTATATATAGTCATGTATTGAACTTTGGAGGAAGAATGAATTGCTTAAAAATTTTGTTTCCTTATAGAAATTGTGTTGTTTTGATTTAATCTCATGGATTGATCCAATATCAGGCGGTGAAGCCAAGATTCAGATTGTGATTCGTAATCATATCTAATCTCAAATCCATGTTCTCCCCAAATTCCACCAAAATCTCATCACAAACCCTAAAATCTCCTCCGTCCCACATTAATTTGGCATGAGAGTCGAAGCTCCTGAAAAAATAAAAAAATAGAGAGAAAAAAAGAAAAGAAAAGAAAGAGAAGAAAAAGAAATTCAAAAAAAAATATTGTTCAGTGAACAGTAACCCCCAGTTATTGTTCATCATCACTTCCACCATCCTGCACCAACATCACCGGAAGGCCGCCTCCACCTTCCTGTGCCATCGATGACTCCCGCCTACACTGATCTTCTCCGACTCCACCCTCCTCTTCATCACCGGACCTCCTCGACCTCCATAACTCCTCGCCGGAGCAACTCCATCAAGATCCATGCCGCTGTGACAAATCTAATTTTTTGTCGCCGTCCCTTCTTCCCATCTTCGTCGAGATCCAGACCCAATAGAGCCACCCGCCCCGATGTCGACTTTTCCAGACCTCCGCCATCACCGCAGGATATCGCCATCATCACGAAGACGCAAAATAATCCCCGCCACACTCCCTTCGATCATCAGTCCTCATCTGTATCACCATTTTCCTCCGCCACATCTCCTTCCCTCGTCCAGGACCTCGACCATTGTAGGATATCGCCACCTTCATCAGACTCAATCGCCAGCACTCCACCATCGTCGCCGCTGCAAGATCCTATTCCCGAGAGTCATTCGTTCTCGCCGGGGCAACGCGACGCCACCCCCGTCCTCTCGCCGGTATTGACGAGTCCGCCGCCGGCATCGAGCCTGTACAACCACCTCCAATGTCGCTGCCTTTTCATCCACTACTATCGCCTGAAGAAGGCTCTTGAAACCCTAGTTTGATTGAAAGAGATAAGGGTTAACGGGTTAAGTGATTTCGGTTTTAAGTGATTTGAATTTGGGTCAATATCTGGATCGGGTTTGAACCTGTATCATAACCCAACCCGAAGGCGACCCGACCCGTTCTCCTTAGTCAGCCAAAGCCTAATCCGGTCTAACTAAGCCTGAGTTGGAACCAGTCTGAGCCAGTCAACCGAGTCAACCTCATTGACTGAGTTGACCCACTGAGTCAACTTGGCCATCCAGCAACAAGATATCGACATTCTGAAGCCCATTTGGTGTCTGATTCAAGTTTCGTCAGAATCGTTGGATCCGTGGCTAAGTCGCGGAGATACTGGAAAAATTTACAGCAATTGGATAGCAGATCCGACTTCTACAAGCATGTGTTTGGTACTAGTATTGTTCTTATAGTAGAAGATTAGCGTTTCAGGCCTTGTTTCCAGACTGATTTGAGCCCAGTTCGAGCCATTGAGATTCTTATATAAATTTTGATCTTTATGCAAACTTTCTCCACGGGCTTTTACTTTTGTGGTAAATATATACACTGATGATGATGAAAAGGAAGTTGAACGAGATATGTATGCGCTCTCCCATATATTCAGGGTTCTACTGATCATTATGGGAATGAGAAGTGAGAAAGCAATCTTGTATTTTTCTTCAGTTATTTTGATCTGAGATCTCAGTAGAAGTACCACTAAAGCTGGTTGGATAGGTTTATTGGTGGCGGAAAGACAGCCATATTAACGATAAGTGTTGGTTTATCTTATAAGATCATCTTCGTACTTTGTATACCCCACACCTTTATGCATCTGAGGCAGCAAGAGCCTAATGTTGAGCAGAAGCTCGAGCTCGAGAAGACACAATTTAGCGATCTAGGCGCTGAATGTAAGGAAATCCTAGCTAGCGTAGGGAAGCTCTTAATAAGCTATGCTGCAAAGGTTGATCCAGATGCAGATCCTCCAGTCCTCATCGAGCCAAATATTATTGATAAGCCAGATTCAAAAATTGTTGATAAGTCAGAACTAGAGACAGAAGTGGAAGAGCCAGAGTCAGAAGTGGAAGAGCCTCTTATTGAGATTTTTGTAGATCTTTCAGCAGAGTCTACCAGAAACTAGTATAATCTTTGACAGTTATGAGAGCCTCATTATCCTTGAGATCGCCTAATGTTGACAACCCGTTATAAATCTTTCTATAGGAGACAGGATCATAGGAGATCAATCTACTCATTGTGCGAAGGGCAGTCTGTTCAATGTTCATCGTGGATGAATCATATCTGTGTGCTATATGTGATTGACTCAACTTACCATCCTTCATAACCGGTTTTTCACAGAAGTTAGGTTCACCTCCACCATCTTGGTTTAGCCACCACCTTGGTTCAATCACGATACGTTAGTGCTGATTTTTTAAGCACCACCTTGGCCTGATTGAGGATGCATCATGTGGTTCAACTCGATTGTGCTTATTTTGTACCTATCACTGCATTTATCGAGAATGAATATTTTCAAAGCATGAAAATGTTGGAGAATTGAACAATCTAAATTTAGTATGATTTAAAATTTTATTTGAATTAGATTTAGTAGATTTTGTCAAGATTTAGGAGTTACTTGAATTTGATTTGGGTATTTGATTTTGTCAAGGTTCTAAATATTGGATACCGCGATCATATCAGATGGGGGTTTTCATATCGGATATCGGATATCGGGGGAGATATCAGGGATATGCGCGCATATTGGGTATTCATATCAGATACTATATATAATGAAATATTGATAATTAAAAATTAATTTAGTATGATCGATATCATCAACCTAATAAAAATGATATAATATACATGCAAATACAGTAAAAAATAATGTACATTTGCATGCAGTCGTGCAATAAATAAGTCACTTCATATCGGGCGATATTTCAGGCGATTTACTGCCCGATATTAGGCAAATTATCGGCTGATATTTCAAATATTGGCCCTTTTTTGCTGTAAATGATATGGCGAACGATTTTTCATATCGTATCAGCAACAGGTAAAAAAAGAGATCGGCCGATATCTCAGCCGACTCGGCCAATATTTAAAACAAGAGATTTTATCAATAATTGCATGTATGATGTACGTATTGTAGGTTATATATAACCATATATTGAACTTTGTTAGGAAGGATGAATTGCTTAAAAAGATTGTTTACTTGTGAAAATTGTGTTGTTTTGTTTAATCTCATGGATTGATCTAGAATCAGGCAGTGAAGGCAAGATCCGGGTTGTGATACATAATCATATCCAATCCCAAAATCCCTGTTCTTCCCCAAATCCACAAAAATTCCACTACAAACCTTAAAATCCCCTCCATTCCATATCATATCATTCCTTGGTTTAGTGGTTTGCGTCTACAAATGGATCCTACAAAATTATAATAGATTCAGAATAGCAAATGGATTTTGCAGCACTACATCTAGATCTGACCCTTTGCCACCCTATGTGAATGATGATCTAGTTTTGTACTATCCAACACCAAATGGTATCTAGTACCAAGTATATATTATCATAATCTTTGTCCCAACATTTTTTTGTCAAATAAGAAAATAATTGTAACCCCCTGATTCCCGGTGTACGTATCACCGTGTCGGTACGCGATACGACGTACAAAAATTAATTTGACCTCTGTGGTAGTCCGATTGAGCCGATTTCAGTTTCAAAAATCATTTTCTAATATTTTAGATTTTTCAGAATTTTCTGGACTTTTTCTGGATTATTTTGGAAAATATCCGTAGTCGGTGTCGACCGATACCGATAACTGGCCTTCCGATTTTTATTTCACAAACGGAGTAGAATTTTGAGAATCTGCTTTCACCATGTGCCTTAGAATCGTGTTCTCTACGTTTGAGTATTTTTGGGAAATTTTCTGAATTTATGAAAAATCCGGCCAAACCAGTTCGCCCGTATCGGCGAGACACTCCGGGATTTTTAATTTATAAACCGAATTGAATTTCTGCAAACCGTCTTCAGCTTACGTCTTAGGATAATATTCTCTATTTTCTGTAATTTTTGAGCATCGTTCGGAACTAGGCGAATTTTGGGCCACTTAAATAATATTATTTTATTAATTAAAACCCTTTTCTTTTTCTTTTCTTTTCTTTCCTTCTTCTCCAAGCCTCCTCTTCCACCGCCTCTGTCAATCCCCCAACTGCCTCTCTTCCTCCTATAAAATCTTCCCCTTCTCTCTCTCTCAATTTATTTTTCTCTCTCTAAAATCTCTCTCTCCCTCTCTCTCTCTCTCTCTCCCCCTGTAGGCGGCAGACCCGCCGCCGGCCTTGCCGCCCGCGCGCCCCGGTGGCCGGCGCGCCACCGGGCTCCACCCCTCCGGCCACGCGGCCGGTGGCCGGCCGCCACCGCGACCCCAGCCAAGCCGCCGCCCCTTTCTCTTCTTTTCCCCTCTTCTTCTTCTTCTTCTTCTTCTTTCTTTCTTTCTTCTTCTTTTCTTTCTTCTTCTCACTGTAAATCCCTTTTTCCCCTCTTCCCCATCTCTCTATTTCTCTCTCTCTCCTACTCTCCTCACTCTCCCTTGGGGCCTGCACCGCCGCCGGCGGCCGGGACCGCCGCCAGCCAGCTGGGCTGGCCGGCCGCGCAATAGCCCAGCAGCAGCACAAGCTGCTGCTGCTCCTCCTCTGTTCCCCTTTGTGGGTGGGTTTGGGTTAGAACCCAAACCCATTAACCCATTCTTGGGTTAAGTTATAAACCCAAAACCCGTTACCCATTAACCCGTTAACCTTAAGTTAATTGGATTTGGGTTGTGGATCTGGACCCGACCCGTTATGAGCCAAACCCGCATCTGAAACCCAATAAAGGTAATTTTACAGAAAACCCCCTGCTCTTATTTCTAATTTGCATTTCAATATATTAATTACATATTTAACCCCATTTTATTCCTTTTCGTATTCGGGCGATATCGGGAGCATCCGGACTCCGATTTGGACGATTCTGGATCCGTTGCGATCGTGGAAAAGAGAGCTACCTTCTCAGGGCTAGTTTGTGAGTGTTTTTATTTTATAAATTATATTTTATCATGTTTAGTGATATGCATTGATAGTTTTCGGTGATATAAAATACGGTAACTAGGACTTAGTAACTGGTAATGATTGGACAGTTAATGTAATAGGCATAACCTAGAATCTTGTTAAGTATTTCCTGCTTTAAAATAAATATAGGGAGGTAATACTAGTAATAATAAATACTGACAACTCGGACACAGTCATCATACATGCACAGCCACTGACACACAGATCATGTCACCATCTTCATGCACACTATTATGTTATGTATAGGATCACAAGTAGAGAACTATAGTCACATGTATACTGATCCACGATACTCGGTGACACTACACTGTCACGAGACATGCATGCTAGGCACCCTTATTTCACGCACTGGTATCATCACTAAACGGGCACTGTAGGTCAATGGACATAGTAGTGTGTGCATACATGTAGGAGTGATACACGTATATGTTACACGGATTCTTACTCCACATAGATAATCCACTGATACACGGATATCCCACTGCATGGCGTACTGCATTTCACATTATTATTCTCATCGTTACATGGATGCTCGACACACATCTCAGGTCCACATATCACTGTTACACATGCATGTATGGTTTCTGTACTCTTGTCATATGGATCACCGTTCATCTTACATGTATTATTGTTCCATGTTACTGTATTGTGTTATATGATTGATGGATCCCCGTTCATGCTACATGTATTATTGTTCCATGTTACCGTATTTGATTGTTTCCTGTTACTGATATGAATATTTCCGTTACTGGACATGAGAGCTGTTGATATGCGATATGTGGAATTCCACATCTACCGTTCCCGTTTCCCGTTATATGATTCCCGTTATATTGTTCCCGATTCCCGTTATATTGTTCTACGCTATCAACAGAGCTCTGGTCCAGTTATCATGTTACCCGTATCATGTACTGTTATTTGTTCTTGTCACATTGTATACTTGACATATCAGATAATAATGGTAACTTGGGTATGGGGAGATTTGACGGTTGATTAGATCTTATCGGGTGATGTACTGGATCCATATTGTTAGTCCCACTGCAGGGGACGGTAGTGCTACCTACCACTAGCTCCATGAGCTCCCGTTACTTGATTCGTGCTCCCCTCTTAGCGGAGGGCCCTGGTCTTAGCAGCCAGGGGTCCGTTTAAGGCCGTGATCCCGGGTATGCACGGGATACATCCACCCGATAAGAACTCCTCGACCATGGGTTTCCAATTAACATAATAAAACAGTATACACAATAGTGACGTTGGGAACACTTGTTATTTGGTCACTCTCTCGTCTGGATAATGGTACCCGTAGGCCATGTCCGGATGGGTTCGACTGGAGTGCGGGCTCTCGTATGAACTGTCAGTGGTATGGGACACTGGAAGAGATTGATTAAAATATCAGGTGGTACTGATTTCTACTATTGTGTCAATCACATGACTTGCCTGATACATGTATACTAACTTGTTACTGTTCCTGTTATTTTGTCTACTTTCATGCTCACTGTGATCTTGCTTACCTGTTACTATTCCTGTTCATGTTATTGTATCCGCTATCATGTTACCTGTAGACTTTGCTACACTACCTGATACCTATGGTGGCATACTACTCATTCACATGTACACCTTGCATCACATATATTCTGTTTTGCATTGCTTATATGCTATTTAGACACAACACAGTAGGCATATGCCCACCTGCATGTTCATTTACATCACTACCATATTCACTGCTGTTACGTCACCGCTAGATAACATTATGTAGTATATAAACTAGATATGATTAGAGTCATGACCTGATGAGAACGGGCTAGGTAGTGATGATATCAAAAGATGACATGTTTATATATTTTCACTGCTTCCTATATACTTATGATTTAATATCACTTGTACCACATCATGTATTATATGTTAGTATCGTGCTTGTATTATTATGTATATATTTCTGCCTCCTTCATTTTACCACTCACTAGGTCGCTTTCTGACGACCCTGGGTTTGCGTGCCCAGATTGGAGATCCGAGTTCTCGGAGTAGCAGAGAGTGCCTTGGCGTGACATAGGAGATTCCTCATCTGGCCTAGTCATAGGTATCCTGGGCATTTATTTCTGTTATCTTATTTGTCCCTATTTTTCATATCTATTATGATCGCTGACCTATTTCTGCAGGTATTCTTGTACTGCTTTTATGCTGGACCTCATGTCTCTATGGAGGGTATGTACTGTACTGAGGCTTAGCGTACGTACGTGGGGTTTTCCGCCTTGCGTATGTACGTCGCCATAACGTCCCAGTACCTGCGGGATCAGGGCGTTACATAGTGGTATCAGAGCCTAGGTTCACACCTGGTGTGGGTAACCACCTGGGTCAATGCTTGGGCATTTACCAACAGTACAGTCAGGTACAGATTAACTGATCTGTATCTGAAATTGGGGATTCCAGCAACGAGTACAAGAATACCATGACCTTGACAATTCATTCCTTGACTCTGTTCTCTGACTTCCTTTCAGTTGCTAACCAGAACATCCGATTTCCTTCTTACTTTCCTTGTATCATCTTACTTTCCATCCGTCCGGAGTAGTTCACTACCATACTTCTCTATCCTGAGTTCCTTATAGAGATCAGAGTTCGCAGCGGAAGTGTCGGGTGCCCGTAATATTTCGGCTTTGGGGTTGAAAATCTTGTTCTCACACCTGATTGAAATTGCGAGGACGCAATTTTTGTAAGGTGGGGAGAAATGTAACCCCCTGATTCCCGGTGTACGTATCACCGTATAGGTACGCTATACGACGTACAAAAATTAATTTGACCTCTGTGGTAGTCCGATTGAGCCGATTTCAGTTTCAAAAATCATTTTTTAATATTTTAGATTTTTCAGAATTTTCAGGACTTTTTCTGAATTATTTTGGAAAATATCCGTAGTCGGTGTCGACCGATACCGATAACCGGCCTTCTGATTTTTATTTCACAAACGGAGTAGAATTTTGAGAATTCGCTTTCACCATGTGCCTTAGAATCGTGTTCTCTACGTTTGGGTATTTTTGAGAAATTTTCTGAATTTATGAAAAATCCGGCCAAACCGGTGTCGCCCGTATCGGCGAGACACTCCAGGATTTTTAATTTGCAAACCGGATTGAATTTCTGCAAACCGTCTTCAGCTTACGTCTTAGGATAATATTCTCTATTTTCTGTAATTTTTGGGCATCATTCGGAACTAGGCGAATTTTGGGCCACTTAAATAATATTATTTTATTAATTAAAACCCTTTTCTTTTTCTTTTCTTTTCTTTCCTTCTTCTCCAAGCCTCCTCTTCCACCGCCTCTGTCAATCCCCCAACCGCCTCTCTTCCTCCTATAAAATCTTCCCCTTCTCTCTCTCTCTCAATTTATTTTTCTCTCTCTAAAATCTCTCTCTCCCTCTCTCACTCTCTCTCTCTCCCCCTGTAGGCGGCTGACCCGCCGCCGGCCTTGCCGCCCGCGCGCCACCGGGCTCCACCCCTCCGGCCACGCGGCCGGTGGCCGGCCGCCACCACGACCCCAGCCAAGCCGCCGCCCCTTTCTCTTCTTTTCCCACTCTTCTTCTTCTTCTTCTTCTTTCTTTCTTTCTTCTTCTTTTCTTTCTTCTTCTCACTGTAAATCCCTTTTCCCCCTTTTCCCCATCTCTCTATTTCTCTCTCTCTCTCTCTCCTACTCTCCTCACTCTCCCTTGGGGCCTGCACCGCCGCCGGCGGCCGGGACCGTCGCCGGCCAGCTGGGCTGGCCGGCCGCGCAATAGCCCAGCAGCAGCACAAGCTGCTGCTGCTCCTCCTCTGTTCCCCTTTGTGGGTGGGTATGGGTTAGAACCCAAACCCATTAACCCATTCTTGGGTTAAGTTATAAACCCAAAACCCGTTACCCATTAACCCGTTAACCTTAAGTTAATTGGATTTGGGTTGTGGATCTGGACCCGACCCGTTATGAGCCAAACCCGCATCTGAAACCCAATAAAGGTAATTTTACAGAAAACCCCCTGCTCTTATTTCTAATTTGCATTTCAATATATTAATTACATATTTAACCCCATTTTATTCCTTTTCGTATTCGGGCGATATCGGGAGCATCCGGACTCCGATTTGGACGATTCTAAATCCGTTGCGATCGTGAAAAAGAGAGCTACCTTCCCAGGGCTAGTTTGTGAGTGTTTTTATTTTATAAATTATATTTTATCATGTTTAGTGATATGCATTGATAGTTTTCGGTGATATAAAATACGGTAACTAGGACTTAGTAACTGGTAATGATTGGACAGTTAATGTAATAGGCATAACCTAGAATCTTGTTAAGTATTTCCTGCTTTAAAATAAATATAGGGAGGTAATACTAGTAATAATAAATACTGACAACTCGGACACAATCATCATACATGCACAGCCACTGACACACAGATCATGTCACCATCTTCATGCACACTATTATGTTATGTATAGGATCACAAGTAGAGAACTATAGTCACATGTATACTGATCCACGATACTCGGTGACACTACACTGTCACGAGACATGCATGCTAGACACCCTTATTTCACGCACTGGTATCATCACTAAACGGGTACTGTAGGTCAATGGACATAGTAGTGTGTGCATACATGTAGGAGTGATACACGTATATGTTACACGGATT
Organism: Agave tequilana; assembly: GCA_038442645.1. Taxonomy (NCBI): domain Eukaryota; kingdom Viridiplantae; phylum Streptophyta; class Magnoliopsida; order Asparagales; family Asparagaceae; genus Agave; species Agave tequilana. The sequence continues at coordinate 95,186 of JAVJIF010007062.1, forward strand.
CTTGCTCCACATAGATAATCCACTGATACACGGATATCCCACTGCATGGCGTACTGCATTTTGCATTATTATTCTCATCGTTACATGGATGCTCGACACACATCTCAGGTTCACATATCACTGTTACACATGCATGTATGGTTTCTGTACTCTTGTCATATGGATCACCGTTCATCTTACATGTATTATTGTTCCATGTTACTGTATTGTGTTATATGATTGATGGATCCCCGTTCATGCTACATGTATTATTGTTCCATGTTACCGTATTTGATTGTTTCCTGTTACTGATATGAATATTTTCGTTACTGGACATGAGAGCTGTTGATATGCGATATGTGGAATTCCACATCTACCGTTCCCGTTTCCCGTTATATGATTCCCGTTATATTGTTCCCGATTCCCGTTATATTGTTCTATGCTATCAACAGAGCTCTGGTCCAGTTATCATGTTACCCGTATCATGTACTGTTATTTGTTCTTGTCACATTGTATACTTGACATATCAGATAATAATGGTAACTTGGGTATGGGGGAGACTTGACGGTTGATTAGATCTTATCGGGTGATGTACTGGATCCATATTGTTAGTCCCACTGCAGGGGACGGTAGTGCTACCTACCACTAGCTCCATGAGCTCCCGTTACTTGATTCGTGCTCCCCTCTTAGCGGAGGGCCCTGGTCTTAGCAGCCAGGGGTCCGTTTAAGGCCGTGATCCCGGGTATGCACGGGATATATCCACCCGATAAGAACTCCTCGACCATGGGTTTCCAATTAACATAATAAAACAGTATACACAATAGTGACATTGGGAACACTTGATATTTGGTCACTCTCTCGTCTGGATAATGGTACCCGTAGGTCATGTCTGGATGGGTTCGACTGGAGTGCGGGCTCTCGTATGAACTGCCAGTGGTATGGGACACTGGAAGAGATTGATTAAAATATCAAGTGGTAATTATTTCTACTATTGTGTCAATCACATGACTTGCCTGATACATGTATACTAACTTGTTACTGTTCCTGTTATTTTGTCTACTTTCATGCTCACTGTGATCTTGCTTACCTGTTACTATTCCTGTTCATGTTATTGTATCCGCTATCATGTTACCTGTAGACTTTGCTACACTACTTGATACCTATGGTGGCATACTACTCATGCACATGTACACCTTGCATCACATATATTCTGTTTTGCATTACTTATATGCTATTTAGACACAACACAGTAGGCATATGCCCACCTGCATGTTCATTTACATCACTACCATATTCACTGCTGTTACGTCACTGCTAGATAACATTATGTAGTATATAAACTAGATATGATTAGAGTCATGACCTGATGAGAACTGGCTAGGTAGTGATGATATCAAAAGATGACATGTTTATATATTTCCACTGCTTCCTATATACTTATGATATAATATCACTTGTACCACATCATGTATTATATGTTAGTATCGTGCTTGTATTATTATGTATATATTTCTGCCTCCTTCATTTTACCACTCACTAGGTCGCTTTCTGACGACCCTGGGTTTGCGTGCCCAGATTGGAGATCCGAGTTCTCGGAGTAGCAGAGAGTGCCTTGGCGTGACATAGGATATTCCTCATCTGGCCTAGTCATAGGTATCCTGGGCATTTATTTCTGTTATCTTATTTGTCCCTATTTTTCATATCTATTATGATCGCTGACCTATTTCTGCAGGTATTCTTGTACTGCTTTTATGCTGGACCTCATGTCTCTATGGAGGGTATATACTGTACTGAGGCTTAGCGTACGTACGTGGGGTTTTCCGTCTTGCGTATGTACGTCGCCATAACGTCCCCGTACCTGCGGGATCGGGGCGTTACAATAATTGTGTAATTCTCCGTCTAGGCATGTTCATTAAGCTTCCATATATAGTGGTAGAATCAAGGTTCTTAATATCAGATATCGGGCGTATCAAATGGGTTTTTTCATATTAGATATCGGGGGATATATCGGGAATACACGCACATATCGGTTGTTCATATTGGGCCCTATACATAATGTAATATTGAAAACTAAAAGTTTGCTTCATTGTTAATCAAACATTGACAATTGTTTCATTGTTAATCAAGCAAAACAAGCAAAAAGGTGTTAGGAAGTAGCCGGTAAAATAGTTCTAGTTTGCACTGGTATATATCACACGTTTCTTTTGGGCCTCACTTACTATATCTTGTTGCTAAATTCTAATTAGCAATATACACTCACTGATATAAACACTTTCTCAATTCATAATAAAATAATTAATTAGTAATTATAACAGATTTCATATGACAATATTAGACTGCAAACTACTCAAATATGAGAGAGATCTCACAGTATCAGACTGCAATCGAAGGTCAGGGAGGTTGGGGGAGCTCGTCGGAGTTCAGTCCCTGATCTTTGAAGCTCGGGAAGGTTGGGGATGTCGTGGACTGGTTGTCAGAGGTTGGTGAAGCTCGTTGGAGGTCAGGGAGGTGGGGAGGTTGTCTTTTGCTTGCCGAAGCTCGTGGAAGGTACGATGAAGTCGTCGAAGGTCATGGAGTGCTCAACAAAGGTCGTTGACGGTCGGGGAGTTCTCAACGAAGGTCGTCCAAGGGTCTGGGAGGCTCGCAGCTCCAGCCGTCATGAAGGAGAGAGAATTAGGGCTCTGCCGAACTAATTTCCCAAGGATGACTTATATAGTGGGTATTATCAGGGTTAGGTCTCTAGATGGTTTCAAAAAAAAACCAACCCAATTAACTTTACACCATACCGGCCGCTTTATCGCCGAGTTATATTGGCCCGATATTCAAAATATCGGCCGATATTTTCATCAAACGATATGGGCAACCGATTAAGCCTTATTGTATCGGCAAAGGGTCAAAAATGAGATATCGACCGTCTCAGCCGATATTTGGATCAGTGGGTAGAATTAGAAACATAGTAAAATAGCTATATCAAGAGAAGGAAGATTCTATAGTTATGTCATTGCATGGAAATTAATCAAGCGTGGTGATTGAAGCTTTACCTGCACACAAAATACGGAATTTCAGATTTAGAATAAAGATGTATAAGTGCTCAATTCTTACCGCTATAGCAAGTGGCTATGCGAGTCGTGATCCACAAGGAGGGTTTGCGATGGAAGCGTTCAAAGTTTTGTATTGAAATCTTTATGAAGATAAAACAAAAATTCTTCTTTGTTTTTAAAGTTATGAAAATGAAAAAGAGTTATAAGTTAAAATTAGAAAGAAAACGGTAGAATGAGAAAGTGGAGAGAATCAGAAAGTGGCTATGTACAAATGAATTGGGAAAGAAGTGATGAAAGATTTGGAAGATGTGTTGGTGATTTAATTTACAGAAAGAAAAGAAAAGAAATAAAAATAATTACTTACCTTCTTTTCACCAAAAGCTTACCTTGAATCTTCAGCGACGATGTTACCTTGAAGTGGAGGCAATCAGCGCATAGCCCATAAGAGTTGATTATTGGTCTCTTCCACATTACATCATCAAGATAACTCAAGCATGAAATGATACAGAGAGACTCAATTCCATCGTCATGAGCTATCGGTGGCACTCGCAAAGGCAAGACTCTTTCGATGCTGTTAGACTCACTTGGAAGACAATTGTACCAAAAAGAAAAGTGAAGTAGAAAAGAAGAAGAAGAAGAAAACTAAAATGAAATACATACAAAGAGAGAATACAGATTTGATTTCATAACGATAAAAGAAAAGAAAGAAACCTTACACCGGTGTCACTCTCAGCTCAAGCTTCATTCTTGTTCTTCTATGAAAGTCCGATCTCTTCTGAATTACATAAATAAAAACTAAAATTACATGAAAAAGAAAAACAAAAACATAAACTAAGAAATGAAAAACTAGTCTAAATCCTATCTCTTCCTGGTCCTCCCCTTTTGCTCAGCTAAAACCAGTATTTATAGGGAAAAACCTAAAGGAGAAGATCCCAGGAAGATTGGGGGATCTCCTGGTCTGATGTATTTCCTGTATCTTCTTCTGATTTTCTTATTTTTGCTTCAAAAGTTGACAAAATAGCCTTTGATTGTGCTTGATTCAGGGAGGATTCTTCTCAACCTCCTTATATGCCAAGATTTTATCCTGATTTCTTCATCTTGATTCAGTGAGGATTCTTCTCAACTTCCTTATATGCCAAGATTTTGCCCTGATTTCTTCATCTTGATTCAGGGAGGATTCTTCTCAACTTCCTTATATGCCAAGATTTTGTCCTGATTTCTTCATTTCAAATTTATTCTGAATTAATTAGAATTTGGTGGGCTTTTGGGCTTGTTTCTCTTCATCTCCTTAAGGAATAGGCCTGCAAATAAATTAAACATTTAATTAGAACAATGCAGATTTTATTCTATAATAAGTATGGAAATATGATAATAAATGTGCAACATTAGTGACCAATCACACCCCCATACCTATCTTTTGCTCGTCCTCGAGCAAAACAACTAAACTATACTAAGGATTATTAGACCACTTTCGCAGGTCACGCGATTGCACTGAGCATGTGCAACAAGCCGTTAAACCTCTAGGTTTCCCCTAGAGGACGAGTTTTGTCTCGTGAGGGTTTTCAGCGGATTACACCCACAAAATCCATAAAGAAAGAGAAACAAAGAGTTAGTATTTTCGAAAAGTATTTTGAAAGAGAAAAATATTTGAAATATAATTGTAAGATTTAAGCAATCTATAAGTTATAGGAAAACTGAATTTTTTCATTCCTAAACTTAGTCTCTATTCAAAAATTTGTTATCAATCAAAGTAAGGAGTCAAATTGTACTTCTCATCTGGTCTATTACTTTACCCTAAGTCATATGCACCTTGTGATCGTGAAAATTTTGACTAAGGGTTCATTAACTCTAACTCTTATGCCTTATTTATTTATATATATTTTTTGTGGTATTATTCCTTAGTTCTATTAGGCTTTCTAATCTGCCCATGTAACGAGCCTTTAATTGATGACTCTCAAACCAAACGGTCTTAGGGCACCAGGTGAGAAAACACCCCAAGGACTTAAGAACTCGAGCAAACAAGGCCACAAAACTAAGAATTTTATTATTTGAACCCCTTTTAGGCGTGAATACTTATGCTTTATTAGGCACAAATACCAAGCTTAATCAGAAGATTTATATATATATATATTTTTCCTTAAACTTATCTAATCATCTTTCGCATAAATACTAAGGCTTGTTTAGGCCAAAGTACCTAGCTAATCAATAATTAGATTCGTTCATCTTTCATAGATATTTTTTTCCTTTTTTTTATATATAAGGCATAAGAATCTTTGTTTTTGAATCCTAAGTGTGTAAGTGTATGAAGTGTGCATATTTCATTAAGGTAAAGATCAAGACTAAATTACTTTGACAAATTATCTTCCTAACCCTAAAAATCAAACAAATAATCTTATTTTGACCAAATTTAAGAAATCTTAATTTTGATTTTCCTATTCCTTAAAATTGACTTAATTTCTTACAAAAAATATGTCAAAATATTGTTTCTATTTTCAAAAAGTTTTTAAAAGTAAAGAAATTTTTTTTAATAAAAAGAAAAAAATTAAGTTATGTTAGACCCTCCCCCACACCTATCTCATGCATTGTCCTCAATGTATGAATTAATGCATAGATGCATGAAAAAGAAGAAAGTGAAGGAAAATGTTCCTTTAGGTGGTGGTTCCGGTGGTGGTCTAATTGGTCCACGAAATGTGGCCCAATCGACTTTTCGTGGAGTTGGGAGGAACCCACCAGAAATTTCTTTAATATAACCCACTAAAATGATATATGCATGAATGATCTTTATTAAATATTTGACCCCATCTAATTTCTAAATTCCATAATTAATTTCGGAGTCAAATTTGTCACCCATTTAGTCCCAAAATGGAGTGTGAAAAGATAGAATGATTGACTTAGACTCAGGAAGTACAGGAACTAATACCGACTCAGGAAGGTGACTTAAGTCAAGTAAAGGTTCAGGAGTCAAGATTGGTTCAAGAAGCGGGTCCAAGTTAAGAAGTTAAAACTCAAGTCCACATTTGTTTTCCAACAATGAAATGTGACTTAATATTGGTGATTCAAGTTCAAGAATGATAGGTGTGGGAATCAAAACTGACTCTAAAATATTACTCAAATCGGGTAACAAAATAGGAGTCAATATTGATTCGGGAATTTGAACTGGATCACAGATTTGAGAATCTAGCTCACATTTCTCATTGAGTTCAATGTCATAAAAATGAGAACTTGCCAATTTGTCAATAGGACTTTCAAAAGTGTATAATTGGTCAAGTTCAATATGATCATCAAAAATGGGTGCTTCAATTTCATGATGAATTGGCACAGGATCCAATGTTGACTCGGGAAAAAGATTGAAATCAGGTAAAGACACCGGAGTCATAATTGAATCAGGAAGTAGAATTGAATCACTAAGTTGAGGTTCAGGATCATATTCATTTTCAAGTTCTATTTCAGGAAAGGAATAACTTGCCAAACTGTCAATATCATTTTCAAAATTTAGAGTTTGGACAAGTTCAAATGATTGTTCTGAAATGGAACCTTGTTTTCCAAAACAACATGACTCTTCGGCTCTAACAGAATGGTTAGCGACATCAGAACTGGTCAAACGGTGAGAACGTAGAGTTTGGACCATCATATCTATGTCACGATTACGAGCGTTTTGAGCCTGGGTAATGGCTTCAAGCATCTCTTCATAATTGATAGGTTCATTGTTTTGATGAAAAGATGAAGTGTTGTCTTGGAATTGGTGGTGAAATTTTGAGTCCATCAGATTTTGTGATTTTTGTTTGGACTCACGCATACTCATTTCCAAAATTGATGGTTTTCTATTTTGGACTGGTGGAACTGAGTATGAATCTTGGAAATATTGTGGACTAGGTGGATAAGGAGGACAAGTTGGTTGAAAATTAGACTCGAGGAAGGTGAATCCCCACTGACTCTGTGAAGAGTTGAAATTATTCTGGAAATTATGGTTATAAGATTGGGGGCATGGGTTATATTGATTCGGATAAGAGCAATCCGGCACACTAGGTTGGTTAAAGTTATGATATGCCGGGTTGGTAATATCCGAAAAAGAGGATGGTGTGTAATATTGATTACTATTAAAATTGAAAAAATTATTGTTATAAGCCATATCACACAATAAAACACAAACAAAAAACAAACAAATAAGCAAACAAAAAGGAAAAAATTCTAACCTAAGTTAGGGTAGACCTATGACCTAGACGGCTTCTAACTAGTTAGACTGTCCACGGGAGGTATAATGTAGACTTTGACCATAAGCTAATCAGCCAGGTCAGGGCATGATTGGTGGGAGGTTATCCGTCAAAGACGTTCCTTAATTAAATAACCACCAATCTTCGGGGTTTCGGCCCTTAATCCCCTTCCTAGACACGATTTGGCAGGAGTCAAATTCTAACACCTTTCCCCCTTAGGATAATCTCCTAATTGAGTCCGAGATGTCCCTAGGTCCAACGTTTACTCATTTTTAGTTAGGCTTGAGTTAGTGTGTGCTTGGAATCTGATTTTTGGGCCAAGGAAGGGTGATTAAATCCCCACCTTATCTTGTTATGGGGTGGTGCCCTTAAGATCAGTTTGTGCAAGTGTACAAGATATGTAAACAAGATTCACTCAAAGCAATGTAAATCAACTAAGAGATGAGTCCTATTCTAGATGCAATGCGAACGTACCTTGCTCCAGCACTCTTCAACAGTAAAATAAATGAATTGAAAAGACACGTGCCTAAAAATGCAAACGTCTAATCAATTTTTTTAACTTTTTCAACAAATATTTTACTGTTGATTTATTAGCAGGCTTATGTGATGGCATATAAGAAATAAAGTTTGCATAAAACTATCATTTTACAAAGCAAGCAGCCCTACAAAAAGCCAGTTAGTAGTGAACTCTTCCTTGCTGCGGAAATGCGGCCAAAGCCGAGCAAACACGACAATTCAGAGGGTACTTGGTCTCTGTTTTCTGGAACAGAGGCCCAAGACCACTTATATGTTACTGTAATCTTTTTTTCCTACTTTTCTTGCCCTATAACCTGCAACAGAGAAGAAAAATTCGTTTTAGTTTAAAAAATTCAATAAAAACCAGATTTCAATAAAAACCGTTACCCTCCCTGGCAACGACGCCAAAATTTGATTGAAGCTTTACCTGCACACAAAATACGAAATTTCAGATTTAGAATAAAGATGTGCAAGTGCTCAATTCTTACCGCTATAGCAAGTGGCTATGCGGGTCATGATCCACAAGGAGGGTTTGCGATGGAAGCGTTCAAAGTTTTGTATTGAAATCTTTATGAAGATAAAACGAAAGTTCTTCTTTGTTTTTAAAGTTATGAAAATGAAAAAGAGTTAAAAAGAAAACGGTAGAATGAGAAAGTGGAGAGAATCAGAAAGTGACTATGTACAAATGAATTGGGAAAGAAGTGATGAAAGATTTGGAAGATGTGTTGGTGATTTAATTTACAGAAAGAAAAGAAAAGAAATAAAAATAATTACTTACCTTCTTTTCACCAAAAGCTTACCTTGAATCTTCAGCGACGATGTTACCTTGAAGTGGAGGCAATCAGCGCATAGCCCATAAGAGTTGATTATTGGTCTCTTTCACATTACATCATCAAGATAACTCAAGCATGAAATGATACAGAGAAACTCAATTCCATCGTCATGAGCTATCGGTGGCACTCGCAAAGGCAAGACTCTTTCGATGCTGTTAGACTCACTTGGAAGACAATTGTACCAAAAAGAAAAGTGAAGTAGAAAAGAAGAAGAAGAAGAAAACTAAAATGAAATACATACAAAGAGAGAATACAGATTTGATTTCATAACGATAAAAGAAAAGAAAGAAACCTTACACCGGTGTCACTCTCAGCTCAAACTTCATTCTTGTTCTTCTATGAAAGTCCGATCTCTTCTGAATTATATAAATGAAAACTAAAATTACATGAAAAACAAAAACAAAAACCTAAACTAAGAAATGGAAAACTAGTCTAAATCCTATCTCTGCCTGGTCCTTCCCTTTTGCTCAGCTAAAACCAGTATTTATAGGGAAAAACCTAAAGGAGAAGATCCCAGGAAGATTGGGGGATCTCCTGGTCTGATGTATTTCCCGTATCTTCTTCTGATTTTCTTATTTTTGCTTCAAAAGTTGACAAAATAGCCTTTGATTGTGCTTGATTCAGGGAAGATTCTTCTCAACCTCCTTATATGCCAAGATTTTGCCCTGATTTCTTCATCTTGATTCAGGGAGGATTCTTCTCAACTTCCTTATATGCGAAGATTTTGCCCTGATTTCTTCATCTTGATTCAGGAAGGATTCTTCTCAACTTTCTTATATGCCAAGATTTTGTCCTGATTTCTTCATTTGAAATTTATTCTGAATTAATCAGAATTTGGTGGGCTTTTGGGCTTGTTTCTCTTCATCTCCTTAAGGAATGGGCCTGCAAATAAATTAAACATTTAATTAGGACAATGCAGATTTTATTCTATAATAAGTATGGAAATATGATAATAAATGTGCAACATTAGTGACCAATCACGTAGCTTCAACATTGAATCCATGTGAAATTTGTCATCAGTTTTTTTTTCTAAACAAATGCCACAGACTCTGATCTATGTGAACAATGATTCAATTTTGTACTATTCAACATTCATATTTATCACCAAGTATGAAATTATCATACATGTTGTCCCAATTTTTCAGAAAAATGAGAAAATAATTTGTGTAATTCTCATTTCTAGGTATGCTCATTAAGCTTCCATATAAATTGGTATAATCAGTAACATAGTAAAGTAACTATATCCAGAGAAGGGAGATTCTAAAATCATGTCATTGCATGGAAATTAATCAAGCATAGCTTCAACATTGAATCTATGTGAAATTTGTCACCAGTTTTTGTTTAAACAAATGCCACATGCACTCTTATATGGTAGTGAGACATGGCCTTATAAGTTGATGGTTACGTATAAGTGTGTGCATTCCTGCTTCAGACAGACAAATCTGCTAAACCCTAGCACTCAGACAACAACTATACCATGGTTATGGTTGCATTTGATGATATAAGGCCTAAGTAGCCAGGGGACCACTGTTTCAACTTAAAACTTTATAGTTAACGGTTTTGCTTGACATATCTAGAGAAGAAAGCAGCAAAGAGTATGATGAGACGTACCAGACTCACACAGAGAGCTAAATAATCCATTTTGCAAAACAGCACCTATCGTTAACGTTTATCCTCTTCAAGGTCGTCTCCTAGACCAAATACATGTCCTGTAGTCTTCCTTTCTTTCCTTTCTACCTTGTTCACCATGCCCCCTGTCCCTTTGGCACCACTACCAGTGAGAGCAATTCCTTCTTCATCAAAGTCATCACCTGTTTCTTCTGTGTATGCATATCTGCGGAAGATTAATACCAAAGCAGCAGATACAAACATTTCAATATCCACAAAAATCTAAAAAGTAATCAATGTCGGTATTATATAAAAATACCAGTAATACTGCCCTTTGTTTTTTATTTTATTTTTTCACAAAGATCAAACAGAAACAAGACTCTTTTGATTGAATGGCTGGTGAACATGCCTAACATGACTAGTAAACAACTAAACATGATCACGTAGGTAAACGTGGCACAGGGTCATAGGGTGTCAAAAATGGAAAAACCAATTTCATGTTACAGCACGAAACACTCCAGTTGTCATTTAAAATTTGTTGATAATAATAGCTTAGTTCTTTAGATGTTAGGGATATAAAGGGGTGAATACACAGTGGGTCTGGACTAAATAAATATAGCTGCTAGAGAGAAGAGGCAAAAAGCCAAAAACATAATGGCAACAATGAGGTATTGAAGCATATGTACAAATTCCCTCATATCCTTCATCTGCACTGTGTAATCTTTTATAGGATTATGCTCATTAGAATTCGGACTTCTTTCCAGACTCTTGCTTATATTCTTCAAGCACTAACATAGGGTTAGGTATGGAGACAGATATTCTAATCCAAATGTATGTCAACAGGTTAGATCATGTGGGTGGTCTACACTGACACATACTCAGATTATTCACCCTAGGCCTAAAGCATGCTAGTTCAAGGACCCATTTCAACAGAATGTTCAAACATCAGATAAAAAGATCACGAGAGAAAGTATTCAGCTTATTCCAAGCATGTACTTGGGTTTTACCAACTAAAGTTGTTACTGTATAACATACTCCATATACATAATACCCCTCAGCTACCACACCTAAGCTTCAAGTCCCGTGTGTCAATAAGAACTTCAGTGTCATCCCAAGAGGGACAGACATTTATAATTTCTCTCTGGACCAATTTCTTAGGAGGTGTCTTTGGGAGCTGTTTGTGCTGGCGTTTTGGCGCTTGCCTTGTGGTTTTGACATCCTCTTTTTGCCGAGATGCCTTTTAGAAAGATTTAATCCCTCGATTTGGCATCGTGAGCAGATAACAAAACTTAAAGCCATTTTCATCAGCATCTTCTCCCTTCTAACACATAATATATACATGACCATGATCTCACAGGGAGAGTAGCAATGCACATAGATCAGTAGGCATTTTCCCACCCTTTCCCATAAGAGCAGGACATGCAGTAGGAGATTATATTCCATATACATCTTATTACGTGAGATACGTGTTACTTCTTCATGTACACCAATTGAAAGAGTATGACATTAACAGTAGGTCGCTGTAAAATCTGGTAAACCACAGTTAAATTCATGAGCAAGAGGCTGACCTTCCCCTCACCTCCAAAACAAACAATAATTAAATAATAAAATCTAGAAAAAGTCATCCATCTTGCAGGTCAATAAAGGACATTCCAATGCTTCAAAACCAACATAGCCAGGGGCAGGTATCACTATAAGGAGTGATGAATACATGTTAAAAGAAAACCAGTGAACCGGGGAGAAATTGACCTATCTGTTGGATTTAACAGATAAGCCGAAAAACGGCCACCTGAACGTGGTGGAAAGTTCCAAGGGGAAAAAAAATCTATTCATTCCATAGTAAAATTGAAAGTAAAAGGCAATGCAAGTGATATGGATTGATAAGCAAATCAAAATGATTTACAAATAAACAATTTATTAAGTGATCAACCTAGATGTCCACATAACAGTTTAGGATCAGAAAAATAAAATACAAAAAAGAAAGAAAGAACGAAAGAAAGAAAGATGAGGCATACAACAGTTCCGACATGAAATTATGACTTTCAAACATGATACGGGATGTTGCAGCAGGTGATGGAAGGTATTGACGATAGCATTTCTTTACTCCCTCGGAGAAGCTAAAATCAAACATGCCTATATTGATAGGTAACAATGCAAAAAGTTTGTTCCTACTTAGAAGGGAGGGTGGGACTCATCCACTTTCTTTATTGAAGAAAGTGTTTGTGCATTACATAACATTCCACATTAATCGAATGAGGAAAAGTAGCAGTGAAGATTTTAGATTTTTATTATAATAAAAACAGGAGATATTATTTCCGTATGCATTTTCCTTTTGCAATGAAGCCGTGTCTGGAAGTTTACAAAATGTAAAATGTCATTGTAAATTCCCAATGGAAGATTTCCTGCAATTACAAGTGTTTACAGTATTGTCATTATTAAATAACTACATTCTGGAAGTATGACGGATCAAGAGTGTACCTTGTTGGGTTCTGTGATGGAGCCCAAAGGATGCAGATAACTGCTAAAAGGATGCATGACAGAATATTCCAAAATGCTGGGATGATCCAAGCCGTTTGCCAAAGCTCGCTCAGGGGGTCAGTTGCATTGAAATATAACTTCAAGTCATTTTAGTTATTGATGATGCCAAATTTGAAATAGAAAACTAATGATAGCCATAGAATTCAGATACGAATGGACATCCAGGTTAAAGGGTCCGTCATCGATCAGTTATGAGGCATAGGATAATTTGTTTAACAAGTATTCGATTTTTTCAGTCTTCCTTTTGCATTGTGAATCAAGTTCCTACGTTCATTATCAATAATCCTCTTTTACATGAGTGGACAAGCATATGGAAGTGGATTATCACTGTCATTGTCAAAGACATGATGATGCAACATTATAGTCACTTTGTTTGTTACGTTTAGGTGTCATCTTGGTGATATCTTTATTAAAGCTTTCTTAAGAAAGTTTTTCAACTCTTTGTGCTAAGTTGGGCATGACTGACATCCATGCACCAATTTGAAGGGGAGCATTAGAGTGTAATAAATAGTTTCGTAATACCAGTAAAAATAGGATCTTTTCTATTAATTTGTAGTTTCCTATCTCTACTCTTATCCATTCAGGACTATTACAATCTCTATGCTATATAATAAGGCCCCTACCCTAATTGGGGTTGTACCATATTCTCTACATCTCAATAGTACCGAAATCATCCACCGACTCTACACTGACTTTATGAAACACCCAACTGCATCAATCATTTATGTTATTCTATAGACCAAAAAGGAACTATGCCATAGTTCATCAAGTCATCTAGCTGTTACACTACTAAGTGATTTATGATGCTGATAATAATAATATCAGAATTTCATGTTTGATATCTCTACAGTTCCCTTTCTGATGTATCTAAGAACTAAGTTGGCACTCTCTCTGTCGTGTCATGAGACTAATGTATTCACTATCCAGTCGACTTTTAAACAGCTAAAATCACAAAATAAATACCTACAGCCACTCAAAATAGATATCACTGTTCAAATTGCTAAGGAATTATGGTTTGGACAAAAAATTTAATATTACTATTACATTTGTGTTTGTTTTATTTTCTTTGCTACTTTATCAAAGAATTCAAGGATTAGCTCTATGTAAAGACAAATATTTTGAAGTAAAAGCTAAATCACAGAGAAAATGCTTTAGAAGAGAAAACATTGTGTTTGAGAATAAAAATACTAGAATTTTTGGCACATGCTAACGTGCAACAAAAGTAAAATTGGTGTAAAAGAATTTATCAAGGATTTTGCTATGTACCTATTTTTATAGAGTTTTTGATTTGGTTCTAGAGAACTCTAATCTTCAATAAAAAAGGAGGAGATCTTTCATCTTCCTTTTTGGGATAAGTATCATGTTTTCTCTCTCTACTAAATGTTGTTTATTTTATTTCAAAATTCTTTTTTGAGTTAGGATCCCTAATAAATATTGTTGTTTTTATTATTCCAAACTTCTTTTTGAAGATAGCGATGTAAGTGTATGATTATATTTCAAGCTTAGTTAAAGATTGTAAAACGCATGGGTAGATTTTGATTGAATGAGGCATGAACGTGAGTCACTAACAAATTAGTATTCGAATCGTGGTTATAATAGTAGAGAATTTATTCACCCTAACATATATGATTAGTTTATATATGCTGAGCAAATTGCTAGTATTTCTTTCAGAAATGGTTTGCTAAAAAACAAAAAAAGTGACATTACCTCATAGCCAATCCAAGCAACAGAGACAAGTACAGACACAGCCAGCAAATTGGTGAACTTCCATTATAGCTCAAGTTTGGCCACACTTCTTCGCAACTGAGGGGGGAGAGGTAAAAGCAGAGAACAGTATCAAACAGGAATTCTAAGAGGAACATCTTTAAGTAACAGAACATGGAGAAGCACTTGAACTGGTAATTGAAGAAGCAACAAAGGTGTACGTGTTGTAAACTAAAACGTACAGCTGTCAACTGCAAAGGGCAGCTAGATGCTAACATTTTTTTCATTGGGCTCCTGCAAACTAATAAATATATGAGGAAAATAAGGGAGAGGAAAGAAACGCCATGATGCATGATAAATCTCTATTTTCCCACCAGAAGGTAGTGATTGATATCAGGATGTGCAAAATAAGTTTTCCAAATAACTTCTCACACACTGGATTGAAGCTTAAGTTACATGGTGTCAGGTTATGAATTCTAGATACTCCTCACATGGAACTCTTGAAAGACTAAGAGACTTGTGTCTATTTGAGAATATATGTATATCTAGTTATGTTCGAACTTGTGCTTGCACATCAAAGAACCTTATAGCATAAAATAATGGCAAAGCATTTGCATTATTATGATCTTATATTTAGGAATAACAAATTAATTTTATGCATATCTTTTAGAAAATAATAAACACAGATTAATACTGTGCAAGGAATGTTGGGCACATATTCTGTCTAACGCATTTGCACACAGCAAATTTGTGTGTGTCTATTTGGGGTGGGGTGGGTCTCCTACATATCATAGGTGACATGAATCATGTTCTCTACGCAGGCATGATTTTAGGAACAACAATATTTCGACCCATACTAACCTGTCACAGAAGGTGTTAGTATTATATGTCAGCACATTTAACATGGTTTTCTAGTCACAATCAGTAAAACTAGTTCTAATTAGAAGCACACCCAGCTAGACAACTGATCCTCGTTACAGCAAAGGGCATGAAGCAGAGACTAGTCAAGAAAAGTCCTGCCAATTTGTTTGCTTCCCTTTCATGTGAAAGTTAAAAAAAAAAAAAAAAAATGTCTTTTGCAACTTTAGCCCACCTTCACCCAGCCATCATTTTCCTAAATGAGTACTGACTATGCTCCAGCATTTTTCACAGGAAGTCATATGTTTCAAGTATAATAAATTAAAGACTAGAACCAATGACACCTGCCGTCAATCATCCTATTGTTTAGACTGGAATGTCAATTGTCGACTATAGATTTTATGAGTCCATAATTTTCATCCCATGTATTTCATCATTGAATGCTTGCTTGAGTCGAGCTGGCCAAAGCCCTCATCAACAGAAACTGCAAGCAAGAAAGCTTACCAGATTGATTGCTCATCTCCCCTTGCTATCAAATCTATCTCCTTTTTATACAAAGATGGTAATATTTGGACCCATGAGGGAATGGTTGAAAAAAATTGAATTTCTAGGAACTCTTTATTTTGCCGAGAAACTCAATTAGAGAGACACAGAAGTATAATCTGTAGGTAATGAAGAAGAAGATTGAAATCACAATGAACAATGTCTGAAATAGTCTGCCATGTGAATCTCAAAATTTCCAAGGGACTTCTGAAAAAAATTCAACATCCCAAATCATTGACATTTTCGATCAATTTTCAGATCCACCAATTACAGGGTGTACTGTGACAGAAACAATAGTGGTTTATGCAAGTTTCATGATGATTATTTTCATTAATACTACTTACATGACTACAGTCACTATACCAGATATTTTCCATATAGTGTGAAGGCTACAATTACTTGTATGCAAAAATCCCTTTTCAATTGTATCAAGCTATAGTGCAGTACATATCTAACACAAAAATGACAGTCAACACACTGCAACATGTATAGGGAGGGTTAATGAAACTAAGGTGCTTCAACTAGTCACATCACATGCTCATGCACTATAGAAATTAAAATAAAAATTATACCTGAAGCTTCTCTAGGGTTTTTGACAGTGACGAAAATATCCAAACGATAAAGGATGCGTCCAAGAGAGCAACAGGTAGCACCAGAAAGAGTCTAGCATTTCCAGAAAAGTTATTGATGTTTCCCAAGTGCTCGACAAGTTCGAGGGCTTCTGAAGCAACAAAATATACCAAACCAAGCAGAGCAAAACTTTGGAAGTTATCCCACCCAATGTTGGTCGAACAACACCATAACCCATCGAAACCACCAAAAGAAGAAGATGGGACACAGTCTTTTTCACAGCTGTAAAAGTCACTGCCCATAGGGTGATGGCCATTGGTCTGGTTCCAGAAGAATTAAAATTTGCATACTCGAAGTACCAGAAAGCCATTTCGCACATTCCTAAAGCAATGACAGCTATTATATGGTAGTGAAGCTGCAAAATATCCTTCCAAAATCGCACAAATTGGAGAAACCATCCAAGACCAAGCACAAGATATGCAAATGACATAAAACCATAGAATGTCATTTGTGGTGCCATCTTTCCAGGTAGATTACCTTCTGGGTTTCTCCAAACAGTTCTACCTTTGATTACTGTGCCCTTAAGTTGTGGTTCACAAAACATAAAATAAAGATAGTACATTCCAGTTTTTTCTATAAAAATAGTCGTGGTTACCATATTGGCTTCCTCATTAGTTCCATCAAAAAATGTTTGAAAACGATTTGGCCACTCAGGGTTGTCTGGATTTGGGCGAATAATTACCTCCCCACCTTACAGGATTTCTCAATGTGAAGAACGGGAATGCAGCAAATATAATCAGAGTTAAAATATGTGCCACCAATTTTCTTTCTGTCTTCTATTTCAACTATTATAGCTTCCACTAATCCAGTCTCTTGTTGCATATCATGATGCTTCGATGCCGCTGAAAGGTCACAGATTCAAACCTGAAATGAGTTATTCAGAATATAATCAGGAGACGAATATAGGTACAATCAATAGAATATTTCATTGCCTGATACAGATATATGAATGAAAAAATTTATAAGAAAAAATGACAATGTCATTCCTATCTAGAACTTGTCTTTTTCTACATAATGTGTAACATTTAAGCGCATCAAACAAACTCTATTTCATCACTAAGGGCTGTTTCTTTGCATGCAATGAATCCTGCATCAAATAAAATTTTTGGAGTGTTTGTCTGCAAATTGTAATCGCAACTGTAACTAGTTTTGCAAAAGGAGCCTGTTTGCTGCAAAATGACTTGGAAAATTTCTTTTCTTAAGGCTCTTGCAAAGGAAGCCTGCCCTTATATTGAGGAAGCACACGTTCCCAGTTCACACAAGACCACACACTTGCATGTAAACAATCAGAGCAAATACACTAGCACATTCTTTTGCATGATAAAAGAGAAAATATGATGATGTCTATGGATAGTCAAGTCGCAAGGTGCAACTTGAACGTCCTCTGACATCATTAGCGTCTTTACCACTAGTTCTGAGTGTTAGAGATATCAATGACAACATGTGACTCATGTGAAATATGTGATCCATGTGAAAGTAATCCCTTATGAAATCAACCAGATCCTAAAATTTCTCCATGATTATAAGAACACATAGGACTCATGAGACTCATACACCATGTGTTTCTCATTCCCTCTCTCAATCAATGTTTCCTATTGTTTCTCCTTAATCAGTGTAAACATGTGACCAATATGTGTATATATATACAACCAAGAACCATACCTAGTGGTATCTTGTCATTACACAAATAAGTGTTCTTCTCCTTTTTCTTTATCTTGGCATCAGAGCAACTCCTATACCATATCGAGTATTTTCTCTTCATCTTCTCTCATCTCTATCCAAACACATGCATCTATGGTTACTCTCAATCCCAACATTACCCACTTTTTAAATGTCAAACTCGACAAGGGAAACTATCTACTATGGCGTTCCCAATTTCTTCATCTTCTCAAACTCCACGATCTCGAAGGCTTCGTTGACGGAACCTCTCCGTGTCCAGTCCGGTTACTTCCTTCTACCGAGAAGGATGCTCAGCCTACTATCAATTCAGAACACACTCGCTGGATCAAACTTGATCAGATGCTGGCTTATCTCCTCGCTCACTGAGGCTGTTCTTGCTCATGTCGTCGCCTCACCACATCTCGTGATGTGTGATGCTCTCTGGAGCGAATTTTTGCGTCGCCCTCCAGATCTAAAATGCAGCAACTCAAAAACCAGCTGCACACCGTCAAGATGGGTACCTCTTCTATGTCAAAGTACATCCAATTTGTCAAGTCTATCGTGGACAACTTGGCGGCAGCGGCTAATCCAGTTGCTGACTCCGACCTCGTCTCTACCTTACTCAGTGGTCTATCTTCTGAATATGACTCGTTCGTCACCTCCGTCAACACACGAGTTGACCCTGTATTGTCAGAAGAACTCATCGGTCACATGCTTAGCCAGGAGATTTATCGTGAGTGTGCTATCACTTCACCAGACTCTACAACCCTCATTCCCCTTTTCCTGTGGTTCATACTACCTCCTACACTCTAAGCTACCATTCAGCTCCATCTTCTTTCCATGGTCATGGACGTGGCCGAGGTAGGGAGCGCAGTCATGATCATGGACATTCCTTCCCACCACCACATCAGTCTGCTGGTAGCCAATCTCAATGCCAGATCTACAATCGTTTTAGCCATTTTGCTAACCAGTGCTACAATCGTTATGATGATTCGGCTAGCTCAACTGCTCTCCTCCACTCTTATTGGAATAGTTCAGTCGATCCCAATTGGTATGTTGACTCCGAAGCCACTCATCACCTAACGGTTGACATGATGAATCTGACAGTTCACTCAGAATATCAAGGACCCGACAGAGTTCACATGGGAAACGAGACAGGTTTGCCCATCCGATCTACTGGTGCTTCTTTATTGTGTTCTCTTATTTCTTCTTTTGTCTTGAAAAATCTTTTACATGTTCCTCTTATCACCAAAATTTTCCGTCTGTTAGTCAATTTACTGTTGATAATAAAGTCCTTAAATTTCACCCACTTTTATTTTGTCAAGGATCTCTCCACCGGAAAACTCTACTGCGGGGACAACTTAAGGATAGCATATATGTCTTCTCCCTGGGGAATCATAACTTCACCGCCTCTCCTCAGGCTCTTCTCGATGAGTGTGCATCTTCCTCCGTCTGGCATGAGCGCCTAGGTCATCCCTCCACCAGAGTTGTCTCTAGTGTTTTATCTCAGCATCGGTTTCTTTCTTCACTGGCCGTGTTGGTACCCCTCTCTGCATCCCGTGTCAGTAAGGAAAAAGTCACCGTCTCCCTTTTTCGTCATCTTTCACGGATGCTAATGCTCCTTTAGAGCTTATTCACTCTGATCTATGGGTTTGTCTCCTGTGTCCACTATAAGTGGTCATCGCTATTATTTTATCCTTGTAGATCATTACAATAAGTATGTTTGACTTTATCTTTTAATTAATAAAAGTGATGCTTTCTCCATTTTTTTTGAGTTCAAAATTCATGTGAAAAAATTTCTTGGGCGTTTTATTAAAGCACTCCAAACTGATGGTGGTAACGAGAGGGTATTACACATCGCTTATCATGTCCACGCACTGTGCTCAAAATGGCACCACGAAAGAAAATACCGCCACCTTATCGAGACCGACCTCACTCTTCTAGTCCAGTCAAATGTTCTATTTCATTACTGGCCTTATGTTTTCCACCTCATTTCTCATCAATAGAATGCCCACCCCCGTCCTCCATAATGTATCTCCCTACCAGAAATTATTTCATAAAGCACCCGACTATTTTTCCTTACGTATATTTGGTTGTGTTTGCTACCCTCATCTGTGTCCATACCAAACTCATAAGTTTGATTTCAGTCTAGTCAACGTGTCTTCTTTAGGTTACTCGACTTTACATAAAAGTTATTAATGTTTGTATGTCCCCTCTGGTCATATTTACATCTCCCGGGATGTTGTGTTCGACGAATCTTTCTTTCCTTTCCAGTCACCTCCGTCCTCTCTCTCTCTCCTCCTCTCCACCTACTCCAATGCCCTCACCACCGATCCCTATCTCCATGTCTCTGTTACCTTCTATTGTTCCAATCCCCTCTTCTCATGTAAGCCCCACCATTGACTCTTCTCCTCTTCCACCTCCGCCATCACATACTCTTTCTGCACCACCTCCACCTGCACCCGCCGATGAGTCCTTCTCATTGTCCTCATTCTCAGGCTCTCCCAGTCCCCCTCCTATCAGGACCCACCATATGATCACCAAAACACAGGATAACACCAGAACACCAAAGGTCTGGCTAGCCACCCGATATCCCATGTCTACTTGTCTCATAGTCGACTTGGCCACCGCTCCTGTCGAACCCACAAATTTCAAGCAAGTTTCTAAAGATCCTAAGTGGCGCCAGGCAATAGGCACTGAGATGAATGCCTTACCTAAGAACGAAACCTGATCTTTAATGCCATACCACCCTACCATGAATCTGGTTGGTTACAAATAGGTTTTCAAGTTAAAACATAAATCTGATGGTTCTGCTGAAAGGTAAAAGGTTCGCCTGGTGGCTAAGGATTTTCATCAACGATCAGGATTAGATTATGGTGAGACATTCAGTCAGGTCATCAAACCGGCCACTATCCATACCGTGTGCAGTCTATCCGTCTCCAAGGGCTGGTCTATTCGATAGTTAGATGTGAATAATGCATTTTGCAGGGTTTTCTTACTGAGATGGTTTACATAGAACAACCTTCGGGGTTCATTAATCCTGCTCGTTCCAATCATGTATGCAAGCTTCACCGCAATATCTATGGCCTCAGGCTTGTTTTCTCACCTCAGCAGTTATCTAGTCACAATGGGCTTTGTGGGCTCCAAGTCTGACACATTTCTCTTCCTCCGACAGGTCCGGACAGATCTTCTTCTGTTTCTTATTTATGTGGACGACATCAACATCACAGGCACTAACTCACGGGCTGCCACTCGTCTTATTCAAGAACTTGGTCGGGAGTTCTCATTAAAAGATCTCGGCCTACTGTACTATTTCTTGGGTGTAGAGTGTCACAGTACACCCTCAGGTTTATTTCTCTCTCAACAGAAGTACATCCGTGACTTGCTATTGCAGCAGAAGTCGTTTGGTTGCAGTTATTACTTCGTGAGCTTGGAGTTCTGCAATCTCCACCAATAGTTCTCTGTGATAACCTCGGTGCAACATATCTCTTGGTCAATCCTATTCGTCACTCACGCTCAAAACATGTTGAGATCGGCATTCATTTTGTGCGTGACTATGTCGCCAATGGAGTCCTGGATGTTCGGTTTGTGAGCACTAAAGACCAACTAGCAGACATCCTTACTAAGCCTAAAGGTTTTTTATGCTGAAAAACAAGCTCTCCATATTTTTGAACCCGCTTCGCTTGCGGGGGGTGTTAGAGATATTAATAACAACATGTGACTCATGTGAAATATGTGATCCATATAAAAGAAACCCCTCATGAAATCAACCAGATTCTAAAATCTCTCATGATTATAGGAACACATGGGACTCACGCACCATGTGTTTCTCATTCTATCTCTCAATCAACGTTTCCTATTATTTCTTGTAAATCAGTGTAAATATGTGACCAATATGTGTATATATATACAACCAAGAATCAAAGCTCGTGGTATCTTGTCATTACACAAATAAGTATTTTTCTCCTTCTTCTTTATCTCTGAGGGAATCAGTTTAGGACTACAACATAACCCTAATCACTGTTCTAAAAAGAGAAAGAAATAAAAAGAAGACGCATAATGTCTCAGGAGGGAAAATTTTAAAGATTCTAACAAGGGGGAAATTGAAAATTCTTCATTATAATTGAGTTAAATTAATAAATCCAAACATATCAATGCTATTTTAAAACAAACACCTATGAAACTTTCAAATCCCATGGCAGTTGAAAAGATCTATCCCTTCATTCTAAACTGCCCCATTTGATCAATTAACTTTATTATGCGGCCATCAGTGGGTAGCACATGCTTGAGTCGAGCGAGAAAAAATGCATTCCTTCTCATAATCAGTATGTGACATTTTTAATTCCATAACTTTGTGTGTTGCCACATAATGATGCGCAGCACAACAAGAAATACACGAGCAACTAAATGAGAAGATAAAATATATGGTTTGAAGTATACAATTTTTGCGTTAGTTTCAATATTAATATCCAAAACTAAAATAACTAGACACATGGGCCTCTCTAAATATAAAACACCTAATTTCTGTTAGGATTATAATGTGTATATGTTGTGAATGTTGATTAATGTCGGATTTGACAGTTTCTTTTTCTGGATCTATTGAATCCTAGTTGGATTCAAGTTTCTTTTATTCTGATTGTAGGTGTTTTGAGTCCGAGTTGAATTTAAGTTTCTTTTATTCTGATTGAAGGAGTTTGTTTAGGACTAGGAGAGTTCTATGGTCTATAAATAACCTCTTAGGGGTGGCCTTCAACGTATTCTAAGAGAATCCTATGAATTTGTAATTCCTAAGGGTGTAATTCATCTAGGTAAGAAATTTGTGAGAGAATCTTAACCACAAGGATTCGCTGTTCTTGGCGGCCATCAAAGGGTTTGTAACTTCTCAGCGTGAGGTGTAAGTAATTCTTATTGTACTCTCCTAAAGTTTTAATAAAGTTTGTCTCCCATTCTTTCGTGAACGTACACACGATCTGTTGGATCGGTGGAACCACGTTATATTGTTTGTTAGCTTTCTATCTACTTTGGAATATCTTCTTCTTCTCTTTTTTCACATTGCCTGAGTAGATCCCGTGGTTCGTATCTGCTGCGCCCCCAATCGATCTGGTCATGGGGGCGTCCTCCCTTGAAATTACAACAATTGGTATCAGAGCATACAAATTGTATCCCAACAATTGTTATCAGAGAAAGGTCAACATGAAGATGACTACGATCAAATTAGATATTCAGATGTTCGATGGTGTCATCAATTTTAACAGATGACAGATTAGAATGAACGCCATCCTTACTTAGAGTGGGTTGAAGAAAGCACTACTCGGGGGAGGAAGAAAAGTCTCAAGAAATGAAGGAAGAAACTTAGCAGGAGTTGGATGAGAAAATCTTGAAAGCTATTCAGCTTTGCTTGGCGGACAAAGTGTTAGATGAGTTTTTATGGAGAAAATAGCGTCCTTGCTGTGAGAGCGACTTCAGGACTACTATCTGAAGAAGTCGTTGGCGAATCAGTTGATTTTGAAGCAGCGTCTGTTTTTTCTCCGCATGCATGAAGGTACACCTATTGAGTCCCACATTGTAGAATTTTTCTCTATTATCAATAATCTAGATAAGATAGAAGTTAAGATAGAAGATGATGATCAAACACTTCTATTACTGTGTTCTTTACCTTTTTCATATAAGAGCTTTAGGGAAGTTATAATCTATGGAGGCAAGTCAACAATCAAGGTCAATGAGGTCAAGGAGCATCTGCACAACAAAGACAAATTTGACACCCAGTTGACGGGTAAATCTCATCATGATAATTCCCAGGCAAGTTTCACGAGTAACTCAAAATATAAGAATTTGACGTACAACTATTGTCACAAGAAGGGGCAGTGTTTTAAATGTCAGATATCAAGAAAATGTCGGATGTCGTAATCGGATGTCGGATTTCGAAGATATTTCGGGGCTATTTAGTAAATTTTGGACATCATGATGGATAACAAATATATATCCTAGATGTCTTAAATAATGTAATTTAAAAATTCTTATCAAGGTAATATATACACAACTTATGCAAAATTATATAAATATGTTTAGGATATGTATAATTAATTTAAAAATTTTACATATATTCACTAATCCATTGTTAAAATTTCTCAATTGCTCCAACTTTCAAGACCAATAACATATTGGGTTTTTCTCAAAATGTCGGCCAACATTTCGGGAAAATGTCAGCCGACATATCGGATTTTTCCTAAAATGTCGGCCGACATTTTCTAAAATGCCATTTCAAATGCGAGTGGGGATGTCGTAGCGGTAATGGCTTGAAAACGAAATGTCGGCCGACATTTCAGAAATGTCAGCTGACATTTAAAACACTAGAAAGGGCACATTAGATCTGAGTGTTGGCTTCGAAAGAAGGAACAACCAGATGTTAATATCACTGAACTAGTTGAAGGAGATGAAAAACAGTGCAACCTTCTATTTATTACAGACAGACCAGTTGGTAACAAAAAAAGGTGGATTATAGACTCTGAATGTTCACAGCATATCAGTTCCAATAGGAAGATGTTCTCTTCATACTCTTCACTTTAAGAGAAGAAGTCTTCATAGGAAATTCTACTATAAGAAAGGTGATTGGTGAAGAAACAATCCAGTTTCGGTCTCATGATGATTGCATCACTACTCTTCCAGGCGTTCGTCATGTTCACGAATCATGGTACAATCTCATCTCTCTTGGAGCCCTACATAGAGAAGGGTTCTGTTTTAGTTAGAAAGGTGATTTTATGAAAGTTTTCAAAGAATACATGTGATGTTTCAAGCCGAATGTGTCGGCAATGTGTTTATATGTTGCAGAATTCGGAGGTTACAGTTGGTGGATTGCAGTTATCCTCGGCTTCAAAAGCGGTGATTGTGGAACAATTGGAGACTACGATAGATTCAAGCTCGGATATTCATTTGTACCCCGAAAGGAGATTGGGACTAGGCATGCAATAAGGTAGTCTAGATCGTTACTCCTATGGTAGAGCAAATTCTCATAGATCTTGTGTATCATTGGATAATAAATTTCAGGTTGGGTCTGAACTTATTCGACGTAATCAAGATGTGAACCCCATGAGGGGGTTATGGAGAAGAGGGAGTGGGATGGAGATGAAGTCAAGTCTGTTCAATTGTGCGTGGATGCGAGCACATGGAACATGATGGCTATTCTCGGACTTGAACGTATTCAAGTCAAGGGGAGATTGTTAGGATTATGACGTGAATACGTCGTGAAGGTTGATTAATGTCAGATTCGATAGTTTTTTTTCTGAATTGTTTTGAGTCTGAATTGAATTCAAGTTTTCTCTATTCTGATTGAAGGTGTTTTGAGTCCGAGTTAGATTCAACTTTCCTTTATTCTGATTAGTGTTTGTTTAGAACTAGAAAAGTTCTATGGTCTATAAATAACCCCATAGAGGTGACCTTCAACGTATTCCAAAAGAATCCTATGAATTTATAATTCTTAAGGGTGTAATTCATGTAGGTGAGAAATTCGTGAGAGAAGCTAAGCCACATAGGGCTGCAGTCGCAAATACACGTAGTCTCCTTCAGGAAGCACTCTTTCTATCCTCTTTCTATCAACCATTTTCTTCATTCTGTCTTAAGCTTTAATCAGATTGTCCTTCATCAGTTGCAAAGCAAGGTCTCTTTCCATCAATTCATCCTCCACAGCCTGCAACCTAGCTGTTTTTGAGAATATAACTTGCAATAGTAGGTGGTGGTCCCCCATAAAGAGCTTGATAGGGAGCAGTCCCAGTGGAGCAATGCCAACTGATATTATACTAGAATTGGGCCCCTGACAACCACCTGCACCAATCTTGGAGTTTATGGGAGTTGAAGCATCAGAGATAAGTTTTTACACACCTGTTCACCACCTCTATTTGCCCATCTGTCTGTGGGTGGAAGGTTGTGCTGAAATGCATCTTAGAACCCTATAGTGTTCATAGCTCTCTCCAAAAATCACTGGTGAATATAGTATCCTTATCAGACACAATGAGTTTTGGCAGCCAATATTGCCAATATATGTTATCAACAAAGACAACAACCATTGACTTAGTTGTAAATGGGTGAGAGAGGGGAATGAAGTGTGCAAATTTTGTGAGCTTGTTAACTACAACCAAAATTATAGACCTGCACTAGCTCCTAGGCAACCTTCATTGAAATCGATTGAGATTTTCTCTTAAGCCTGCTCAGGGATGGGTAGTTACTGCAGTAACCTAGTTGGGTGCACATTCTCAAATTTTGATCTTTGACATATATCACAATCCCTCACATGTTGCCTAACACTGCTTCTAAGGCCCTTCCAATAGACTAACTTCTTCACTCTTTGTAAGATCTTATCATACACTAAATGTCCTCCTAGGGGGTGTCATGATGTTTAGAAATAATCAATTGATTGAGAGGAGAAGAAAGGCTGAGAAGGATTCTATTCTTGTAATAGAAGAGCCCATCTCTCTTCTGATACACATTTAGGTCCAATGCTCCCTTCTCCCACTTATTATTGAGGTCTTGAAACTATCCATCAATCCTGACTAGAGTTCTAACTTGACCAATCTAGTCTGTCTCTACTGCAGTCCATCAAAAGGGCATTCTCATTAGTATCCCCCTCCTAAACAGGTTATCAGTAGCCATATTCTCTCTTACCTTCTTACACTCTACTACAAATCTGTAATTATGCAACTTAAGTAGCCAGGTGTGTTATTCCTCTGTGTCCAGCCTCTGCTTGAACAAGTATTTCAAGGGCTTATAATCTGTTCTGATAACAAATTACCTCCTCGGCAAATATTGCCTCCACTTCTTGATGGCAAATAGAATTCCCATCATCTCTCTCTCTCTCTCTCTCTCTCTCTCTCATCAGTTGAGACATATTTCTCTGGGCTTTTAAGTTCCTGGCTAGTATAAGAAATAGGATGATTAAATTGCATTAAAACTGTCCTAATCCTAGTTGCTGAACCATCAGATTCTATCACAAATGGGAGAGAAAAGTTAGGCAATGCTAACACATACAGTGATACGAGTGCCTCTTTCAGCTTCTCAAAAGCATTCTGGGTTGTCTCTAACCAATAGAAGGCATTTTTCTTGTGGGAGCAGTGAGGGGGCTGTAAGGGTACTGCATTATTTGATAAATCTCCTACAATACCTTGTAAGTCTCAGGAAGCCTCTCAGAGATCTCAGGTTACTGGGTGCTGGCCACTTAATAACTACCTGAATTTTCTCTAGGTCAATAGGAAGTCCTACTGGAGAGAAAATATTGCCAAAGTACTTTAGTTTACTCACCCCAAATTACCACTTACTTCTTTTAACATAAAATTGATTATCTAACAAAACCTGTAAAACCTGTCTGACAAGCTGAATGTGCTCCTGCCAGGTTGACCTGTAGACAAGGATATCATCAAAGAAGATCAACACAAACTTTCTGAGAAAAAGTCTAAATAATTCATGTTGGCCCAGAGGCCCATCACTCTAGTTTTGATGATAATTAACTCATATAGCTATAGTTTACTAATAATCTTGTATTTAAATAGTTTCAGTGATTGATCAAGATATTAATAGATAATTAGCTTCAACAAAAGGAGTTTTGGAGCTTTCACATGTTGATTCAAGAGCTCGAGTGTCAAGATCGCATCTAGTACTCGGTTGGAGTCAAGCTCATTGGATCGCGTGTTTGGATCGAGTCGGCTTGGAGACAAGAAGACTTTAGTTTTTATTTAGTTTAGTATGTTTAGATCTTGTGTAAAGGTAGATAGTGTTGATATGCTCAAGTTCACACACACAAGTTTAAAGTTTATTGGTTTTGGTTTTCGGTTTAACCGGTTTTGGATTTCAAGTCAAAAACATAGATATATATCTTATATGTATATTAGATTCTATCCATATACAATATTCTTCAAAGTTGTTTCATGATCATATTTTTGTATTTATACAAGTTTTGGAGAAAATGGTTTTTCATTTCAAAAATCCAAGTTTTGAAAAATACTGATTTTTGTTTAAAGCCTAAATTCAATATCAGAAAAATGGTTCAAATTATTTATAATATGTATTGAATTTTGGTCAGACATATTTGTTATTCAAAGATCTTAAAAGAACTTATTTTTGTGAAATTTATGTGTATTTTGTGAATTTTTTAGAAGGTAAAAAGACAAGTTTTCAATCCCTATAATTGTGTTCTGCCCTTCTGTCAGTCGACCGGACCGTCGACCGAGGCAGAAGTCGGTCGACCGGTCCCGTCAACCGATGTGCACAAATGTGTGTGGTCGTATAGGCTGGAGGGTCGGTCGACCGCCAGAGAGCTATGTGCTCTGGATCTGGCCCCGGTCGACCGGGCAGTCGACCGGCAGAGAACATCTGCTCTCTATATTCAGGCCTCGGTCGACCGGGCGGTCGACCGGTGGCTCAACAGTCATAAAAATAACCATTGGTCGGTCGACCGGAAGGACATATCTGCCTTTTCCTGGCTGCCAACGGGCAGATTTTTTGGAGGGTTATAAATAACCCCTCCTTAGCTGATTTCACCAAGAATTTCAAGTATAAAAATTCTCATCTTCTTAAGTGTTTTAGCTACAAGTTTTAAAAGAGTTTTTGGGTTAAAAAGGATTTATCTTTATTTGTTTTCAAAGGTTGGAAAATTCAAAGAAAAATAGAGTATTTGGGATATTGGTTTTAATCTTCATTTCTATCTTATTGTAGTTGTTTTCCTAAGTATTTTTCTTTGTGATTTATTTTTCAAACACCTTGTATTCTCACACTTGAGCTATCATATCTATTCTATCTATAGGATCTAGTTTTTGTGAGAAAATTGGTTTGTGGTTTGTTGAGACCACCAAGAATTGTAACCCTCTCTTTTACTTTGGCTTTGTGCCTTTCCCTCTAAGTGTAGAGGAGGTTGTACAATTGGGTTTGTTGGTATCCCTCTAAGTGTAGAGATGATTGTTGTTGTGCCTTCCCTCTTGTGTAGAGGTTGTGTTTGTTGGATAGAGGAGTTATGTACTCCAAGTTTGTATTACCTAAATTCTCAGTGGAAGTTCCCTGTATGGGAAGTCCTGTGTAGACGATATAGTGAAAATCCTTCTGTGTGAAGGCGGGGATGTAGAGCAGTGGTTCGAACCTCAAAACATATCTCGGTGTTTGCGATTGATCCACTATCTCTAATCTCTCTCTTATATTATGCTTTGCATTATTTCATATTGTTCATATCATACTTAAATGCTTGGTATTGTTTGTGTGCCTCACTTGTGTTGAACCAAGAGAGCTTTACATAGCATCTCAACTCTTATTTAGAGAAATTTAGAGGAGATAGTCCAGAGCCCTTCACCGAGAATTCAGCTACACTCTTGTACACTAAGTGTGTTGCAATTTATTTTTAATTCCGCATCATTTGTCATTAGATTAGCCCTACACCTATTCACCCCCCTCTAGGTGTACTTTTAATTGGTATCAGAGCCTACGCTGCTGATATTAGGTTTAACCACCTAGGAGTGAGATCTTGACTAGCTAATCTAGTTTTTGCATTTGCACACTTATTTGTTTACACACACTCATGGATTTCATGACCCTCCTATGTTTGATGTTTCTAACATCAATGTATGGAAGATTAAGATGAGTATGTACCTAAAAATTCTAGGAATTCATGTTTACCTTGTCGCTACCAAGAAATTTTATCTTAATAATAGCAAGCATATAAAGGCCAATGCACAAGCCCTAGAGGCACTTAGATGCACACTAAACAAAGAATATTTATGTATAGTTTCTCATTGTGATTCCGCCTTTGCAGTGTGGAACACCTTGACCTCTCCAAAGCTTCAAACACCAAACATTGTGGAGAAGAAATCTAGTGAGGATGAATCCGAATAAGCTTGCTACATGGTCCAAGGGAATGACTCCCTTGAGGTAAATTCAGAAACTCGACTAGATGATAGTGCTAGTTCTTTCGGTGATGACTATATGGATACCAATACTTTAAATGAAGAACTATCTATTGTTTGTGAAAATTTACTTGAAAAATACCAACTCTTGAAAGAGAAAACTTTTAAAATGAAAGAAGAAAATAAGAATTTATTTTCAAAACTTGATATTGTTTTGCAAGAGAGGGATGAGATTTCAATTTAAAGGGACTCATTAAAATTCAAACTTGACCTTACCCTAAAAGAAAATGAAATTTTGAAAAGAAAAAATAATTGTGATGACGTTTTGAAAAATAATGAGGTTCTATCTTCAAAATTTAATTTTGTTGTAAAAAAGAATGAATCTTTGAAAAACAAAATTGCTTCTATTTCAAAAGAATTGGATTTGATTTCTAATGAAAACAAATTTTTGAAAAATGATTTAAACTCGCATGTTTGCCACGCTTCACCATCTAGTATGCCTATTGTATGCTCCACTTCTTCTTCTAACATTGAATATAATATATGTATGTTAAAGAAGAGTATTGATTATTTGGGCTCCACTTTGAGCAAATGTGCCATAAACCACACACAGTTGGAATTCATGTTTCGCAAGAAACATGCTCCTCACTAAGAAGGGCATTTCTACCCTTTCCTGGCTGCCAACGAGCAGATTTTTTAGAGGGTTATAAATAGCCCCCTCCTTAGCTGATTTCACCAAGAATTTCAAGAACAAAAATTCTCATCTTCTTAAGTGTTTTAGCTACAAGTTTTAAAAGAGTTTTTGGGTTAAAAAGGATTTATCTTTATTTCTTTTCAAGGGTTGAAAAATTCAAAGAATAATAGAGTATTTGGGATATTAGTTTTGATCTTCATTTCTATCTTATTGTAGTTGTTTTCTCAGTATATTTCTTTGTGATTTTTTTTCAAACACCTTGTATTCTTACACTTAAGCTATCATATCTATCCTATCTATAGGATCTAATTTTTGTGAGAAAATTGGTTTGTAGTTTGTTGAGACCACCAAGAGTTGTAACCCTTTCTTTTGCTTTGACTTTGTGCCTTTCCCTCTAAGTGTAGAGGAGGTTATGCAATTGGGTTTGTTGGTATCCCTCTAAGTGTAGAGGTGATTGTAGTTGTTTGGCTAATTTCCCATCCCTCTAAGTGTAAAGGTGATTGTTGTTGTGTCTTCCCTCTTGTGTAGAGGTTGTGTTTGTTGGATAGAGGATTTGTGTATTCTAAGATTGTATTACCCAAATCCTCAGTGGAGATTCCCTGTGTGGGAAGTTCTGTGTGGACGATATAGTGAAAATCCTTCTGTGTGAAGGCGGGGACATAGAGCAGTGGCTCGAACCTCGAAACAATCTTGGTGTTTGCGATTGATCCACTATCTCTAAACTCTCTTTCTCTCTCTTATATTTTGCCTTGCATTATTTCATATTGTTCATATCATACTTATATGCTTGGCTATGTTTATGTGCCTCACTTGTGTTGAACCAAGAGAGCTTTACATAGCACCTCAACTCTTATTTAGAAGAATTTAGAGGACATAGTCCAGAGCCCTTCAACGGAAAATCGGCTACACTCTTGTACACTAAGTGTGTTATAATTTATTTTAATTCCGCATCATTTGTCATTAGATTAGCCCTACACCTATTCACCCCCCTCTAAGTGTACTTTTAATTGGTATCAGAGCCTACGCTCTTGATATTAGGTTTAACTACCTAGGAGTAAGATCTTGGTTAGCTGATCTAGTTTTTACATCTGCACACTTATTTGTTTACACACACTCATAGATTTCATGACCCCTCCTATGTTTGATGTTTCTAACATCAATGTATGGAAGATTAAGATGAGTATGTACCTAAAAATCCTAGGAACGTATGTTTATCTTGCCGCTACCAAGAAATCTTATCTTGGTAATAGCAAGCATATAGAGGCCAATGCACAAGCCCTAGAAGCACTTAGGTGCACACTAAACAAAGAATATTTATGTATAATTTCTCATTGTGATTCCGCCTTTGCAGTGTGGAACATATTGACCTCTCCAAAGCTTCAAACGCCAAACATTGTGAAGAAGGAATCTAATAAGGATGAATCCGAACAAGCTTAATACATGGTCCAAGGGAATGACTCCCTTGAGGTAAATTCAGAATTCTGAGCCCATGAGATGCCCAGGGATTTGCTTCACTATACCCTCCTGTGAATCTCCTTTGCATGGTTGCAGGAATCACATGTTTAGGAATCACCATCTGTAACTCCCCGATCCCAAGGATACAGAGACGTTATGGCGACGTACATACGCAAGGCGGAAAACCCCACGTACGTACGCTAAGCCTCAGTACAGTAAATAATTTCCATATATACCTGAGTTCCAGCATGAAATAAGTACAAGAATACCTGCAGAAGAGGTTAGCGATCATAACAGATATGAAAAAGAGGGACAAATAAGATAACAGAAATAAAGCACTAAAATACCTATGAATAGTCCCGATGAGGAATCTCCCATGTGACTCCAAGGCACTCTCTGAAGCTACGGTAACTCGGATCTCCAACCTGGGCATGCAAACCCAGGGTCGTCAGAAAGCGACCTAGTGAGTGGTAAAATGAAGGAGGCAATAATATGTACAATAGTAGTACAAGTATGATAATAATATATAATACATGCTGTTGTAATAGTGATACCTTATCCTAAGCATATAATAAGCATATAAGTAGTAGCAGAAGTATCTAAACATGAAAGATATAAGCATGTTATCTTTTAATACCATCACTACCTAGCCGGTTATCATCTGGTCATGTCTTTAGGCGTGTCCGGGTGATATCATAAGTACTGTCGTCTAGTGGTGATGTGATAGCAGTGACCATACAGGTGGGCATATGTAATATGAACATGCAGGTGGGCATATGAAGACAAAATAGATGCAATGCAGAACATGCGTAGCATGCCACCACAGAAAGAGTAACATGTACCAGGCAAAGTAACATATATACATGTATATGAGTAGGATGCCACCACAGAATGTATAGCATGAAACAGGTAAGGTAACAACATATACAGTTAACATGATAACGGAGAAATGGTCGGGTACAGGAACATGTACAACTAAACAATAGAATATATGTATCAGGCAAGTCATGTTATTTATATAATAGTAGCAATCAGTACCACCTGATATTTTAATCAATCTCTTCCAGTGTCCCATACCACTGACAGTTCATACTAGAGCCCGCACTCCAGTCGAACTCATCCGGACATAGCCTGCGGGTACCATTATCCAAACGAGAGAGGGACCAAATAACAAGTGTTCCCGACGTCACTATTGTGTATACTGTTTTATTATGTTACTTGAAAATCCATGGTCGAGGAGTTCTTATCGGGTGGGTGTATCGCGTACATACCCGGGACAACGGCCTTTTCAGATCCCTGACTGCTGAGACCAGGGCCAGCCCGCTAGAGCTGTAACATGTAACATGAGTAACAGATGGTAGCCAGCACTACCCCGTCCCCTGCAGTGGGACGAACAATGGATCCAAACATCCACCCGATATGATCTAATCAACCGTCAAGTCTCCCCCATACCCAAGTTATCATTATTATCTGATAGGTCAAGTATACAATGTCACAAGAACAAATACATGATACGGGTAACATGATAACTGGACCTGAGCTCTGTTGATAGCATAGAACAATATAACGGGAAATGGGAACAATATAACAGGAACAACATAACGGGAAACGGGAACAATCAATGTGGGATTCCACATATCGCCTATCAGCAACTCTCATGTCCAGTAACAGGAATACCCATATCAGTGACGGGCAATAAGCATATAACGGGAATACGGGAATAACATGGCACAATAATACATGTAATCTGTACAGTGATCGACAGGAATATAAACACAAGCCATGCATGTATACTGGTGAATCTATATGTGCTTCATGAACATGCAATACTAGTGTCAAGTGGAACCGTGATGTGTAAACACGGCATAACTGAATACCGAGCATGCATGTAATGATGAGAAAAATAATATAAATGTTGGTCTTTCGTGCAGTGGTGCATCTATCTGTCGGTGGTATATGAATACGAAATAATAGAATGAGGTGTCATAGTATCTGTGCAACATGTACACGCGATAATAGTGTCCCGTGTAACAGGATATGTAAGTCATGGTGTTCCGAGTGTATGCATACTACTGTTTAGTCTACCAAGTTTCTATGTGACAGATGGACGGGCTACCAAGTCTTTATGCAACAGATGGACGGAAGTATACAATGCGTTGTATGCAAATAACCGTGTCCGGTGTGATAGAACTATATCATCTACTCGAGTGTTACATATAGGTTTTACCACAGTATGAAACATAATGATCTAGTGGAATTATTCAGTTAGTGACTAGTGTTCCTCATCTCACTAACTAACCAATCAGTCCGTATACTAAATCAGGTTTTATTATGCCTTAATTGCAGGGATTACAATAATTATCATGATTTACTGATAATCATGTTTTATTCTTAATTAGGCAACCAACCAAGATATTAATCATGATAAAATATAATTTATAAAAGGAAAACACTCACTAAATAGCCATAGGATGGTAGCTCTCTTCCCCACGATCGCAACAGATTCAGAATCGCCCGAATCGGAGTCCGGATGCTCCCGATATCGCCCGAATACTTTAATGGGTTTTGGATGCGGGTTGGCTCTTAACGGGTCGGATCTAGATCCACAACCCATACCCACTAACATAAGTTAAATGGGTATTGGGTTAATAGGGTTTACGGGTTTGATTAACCCATTAGGGTTATTGGGTTTGGGGTTTACCCAAACCCAACAAGAATTATTGGGTTTGGGGTTAACCCAAACCCAACAAAGGAACCAGCAGCAGCAGCGTGCTGCTGCTGTGCTGCGCGGCCGGCGGCAGCCCCGGCCGCCGGCGGCGGTCCCAGCCCCGGCCGGAGAGAGAGAAAGGGAGAGAGAGAGGTAGAAGGAGAGAGGGTGAGTGAGGGGAGGTCACTGACAGGAAAAAAAAAGAAAAGAGAAGAAGAGGAAGAAGGAGAAGAAGAAAGGGGGAGGAGGGTGCCCTGGCCGGTCGGCGGCGCGGTGGCGCCGGCCAGGGAAGCGGTGGCCGAAGGGGAGGCGCCGGCTGAGGGCAGCCGGGCCGCAAGCATGATCAACCCCCCTTGTTGGGTTGCAAAGAGAGAGAGAGAGATTAGAGAGAGTGTTAGAGAGAGAGAAGAGAGAGAGAGAAATGGGGGAGAGAGAGAGTGTGTGTGAATGAGAGAGGGAGAGAGAGATGTTTAAATTAGGGGGAGAGAGAAGAGGCGGCGATGGGTTAAGGCGGTGGAGATGCTTGGGGGAGAAGAAAGGGGAAAGAAAAGAAAAAGAAAAGATTTAAAAATAATATTTAATTGTTATTATATTGGCCTAATATTCGACCATCTCCGAACAGTGCCCGAAAATTACAAAAAATAGAGAATATTACGCTGAGACGTAATATGAAAACGGTTTGAAGAAATTCTATCCGGTTTACAAATTAAAAATCTCGGAGTGTCTCGCCGATACGGGCGACACCGGTGGGGCCGGATTTTTTATAAATTCAGAAAAATCCCTAAAAATATCCGAACGTAGAGAACACGATTCTAAGGCACAAGGTGAAAGCGGAATCACAAAATACAACTCCATTTGAGCAATAAAAATTGTAGGGCTGATTATCGGTATCGGTCGACACCGACTACGGAGATTTTCCAAAATAATCCAGAAAAATTCCAGAAAAATCCTGAAAAATCACAAATAATAGAAAATGATTTTAGACACTGAAATCAGCTCAATTAGACTACTACGAAGGTCAAATCAATTTTTGTACGTCGTATCGCGTACCGATACTGTGATACGTACATCGGGGAGCAGGGGGTTACACCATCGGAGTTAGTGTTAGTGGGTCTTCTTCATCCACAAACACCCTCTTCCCCTTTCGATTGTATTCATCCACCACTGATCCATCTCTCAAACATTCCCATTAGCTCAGATTTATAATCAGACATTTTACCTGCATCATCTCCTCCATGATCCGAGAGCGAGCATCAGCCCTCTCCTCCATGCTCGAGAGCAAGCTCCCATCCGTTCCTCAAAATTTTGAAAACGAAGATCCATCCTTTCCTCCAAGCTACGAAGACGGAGATCTAACAATCGGTCTTTTTGAGAGGTCTAGTTATGTAACACCCCGTTCTCGGAATATGTACTTAGTTGCGTATTCAAATTTTTCGATCATATTTTTTGATTTACTTCTTGTATTTATTTTTATTTTATGATTATTTATGTGATCGTTTTATATTGGATCCGGATTCGTGAACTCGGAGTCAGCCCTAGTCTGAACTGAGGACTCGATCCTAGAATATTTCTCAATTTAACTTTTCTGATAGTCAGATTTAACTGGTTTCAGCTTCAAATACTATTTTCTAATATTTTAGAATTTTCATGATTTTTTAGATTTTTTCTGAATTATTTTTATAAAAACCCTAAAATCAGGATTAACCAGTACCGCTAGTTTATTCCTAGATTTTTAATTTACAAATGGAGTCGAACTTCAAGAAACCACTTTCACATATTTTCTTAGAATAATATTGACTATGTTAATACATTTTTCGAGAATTTTCAGAATTTAACAGATTTCGGCCAGATTTGGTGTCGACCGATATCGGCGGTCAATTTCAGAATTTTTAATTTGAAAATCTGAAAGAATTTCTTGAAACAGATTTTATCATGATTCTTAGAATAATAGTCTTGATTTTAAAGAATTTTTGGGGTCTTTCTGAGATACTTGATTTTCGGACGATTCTGGCATTTTTTCGAAAGTTTTCCACATCCGCAACTTAATCAGGGAAATCTGCCACTCTAATTATTTTCACTTTTTCTTTCAAGCAAATATTTTTATTTTGTCTTTTTTTTCTTTTTCCTTTTTCTTTCTTTCCTTTTTCTTCCACCATATTCTAAAAACTTCTCCATTCTTCTATTACATTCTACACCTTTCTAGCAAAATATCTCCTCCAAAATATTCAAAACCATTCAACACCCTCTCCTATCACCATGACCGGCTAAAGACACCTCACCCCTCTCCATTTTACAAAAAAATCCTTACTCTAATCATTTTTTCTTCTCCTTTAACTCCAATCCCAAATACAATCCCTTTTCTTCTTCTTCCCTTTTCATTTCTCCATCAAAACCCTAATCACCACCCCACCCTTTCCTCCTAGGCTGGCCACCATGCTTGGCTAGGGGCTGAGCCCCACTCTCTGGCAACATCTCCGGCGACTATTTCGGCGACTATTATGGTGACATCTCCACCATCTTCAACAACGTCACCCCCACCATCTTTACTATACCATCTTCATCACCATCTCTTCTACTCTTCTCAACCACCACCACCATCACTATCATCACCATAACACCATCTCATCACTACCATTTCAAGCTCCTTTATCACCCTCCCCATTTCTTCATCTCCTTCCTTATCATTCGGCTCCAAAAACCACCACCACTACAGATTTTTCATCTTCACCACCACCTCTTCTATTTCCTTCCTCATCACAACCATCTTTACTTTCACCATTACAACACCACCTCCATTACCACTACTTTAACCTTCTACATTACCTTCATCATCACCTCCTTCACTTCCCTTTTCCTTCTCCATCAAAATCTAACTCCATCACCTTCACAAACACCATCACCTTCCCTTCTCCTCTCCCTCCTCTTCCTTGGGGCCGACCACCTCCTTAGCCACCCTAAGAGGCCGGCACACCCCCCTCTAGGGCCGGCCACCAAAGGGGCCAAGCCTCCGTCCATTTATCGCTTCTGTATTTGTCACGTCCCGCTTCCCAAAATACGCTGAAGCGGAGACGTGACGCGAGTCGGCGACGCATATATGCAAGGAAAATACCTCACGTATACGCGCTAAGCCTTAAGTAACCCGAAACAAGGTATAAATTCCAACTATAATAAATTATGATTACAGCAATATCATATATAAGCATCCACGCATGATATCATATAAATAAAGACTGGAATAACAACTGAATCTGATATAACGAGAATCAGGAAATAATATAAAGGCAAGAAAGATAAGAATACCGGGATCGAATAGAGAGAAGCTCCAGCTCTTCGCGAAGCATATGGTCTCAGCGAACACATGAACAATAGAAACAAAGCGTCCAATATCTGGACATGCAAATCCAGAGTCGTTAGAAAGCGACCTGGTGAGTGTGTGTGTGTGTAAAGGGGAGAGCTCGTGCATATAAACAATGTGCATAAAGTAATAACAAGATAAACTGCAGTCATAAGATAACTAAATAACATGATAAATAAACAACTGAAGGATAACTGCATAACAATATGAATGAAGATATAAGGTAACTATTACAACTGTAAACAAACAACTGATGTTAAGATGTGTAATCTAGCATATGTCACTAGTCTGATTGGTTGTTATTAACCTAACTAATGTAATACTTACTGTGTCCCATACCACAGCCGTTTTTCACATATCAAAAAAAGTTATCATTGTTGTAACTACCTGCCAATGTAGTACGTGTGTTTTGGAAGGGTACCATGCATGCCCGGTACCACGGTCTAACACACCTTGCGCTAAAACAGGA
This sequence comes from Agave tequilana, assembly GCA_038442645.1. Classification (NCBI taxonomy): domain Eukaryota; kingdom Viridiplantae; phylum Streptophyta; class Magnoliopsida; order Asparagales; family Asparagaceae; genus Agave; species Agave tequilana. Next base: position 133,859 of record JAVJIF010007062.1, read on the forward strand.
CAAGCCGCAAGGCTCTAATAACTGAGACCACTGCCCCACATGAAAAGAAACTAGTGTGGTGCCATAATCTGGGCAATAGCCCTGACAACTGACAACTGAATAAGTAGCCAGTACTACCTTGGTCCCCCATGGTTGGAACCCACAACTCGGTACCATAATAAGTCCTTTCAAAATACACGACATGCATCATCAGGCAATTACTCCTGTTCCCTGGGTTATGGTGTCTTTTATTAATAAGACATCAATTTGTTATTATTAAAGAGTAACTGATATCTCCAACAATTAGTGATGTCAATAATAACTGATAATTTGATGACTGACAACTGATATCTGACAACTGAGTAGCTGCAACTAATATCTGACATCTGAAATAGGATACTGGAGAGATATAGCCACTAACACAATAGTGTCACGAACAATTGATAACTGATACCGATATCTGCCAATTCCTATAAACTCTGAAATACATCATATGATCACCAACAAAGAATCTCACCAATAACTGATAAAGTGATGACTGCTATCTGGTAACTCTGAAATACAAGATCACCGATATCAATTAGATCACTATCATAATAACTTAATCTCTATTAACTAAAGTAATCAATAACTAAACATGACGCACATGATATATCCTCGAGATTAACAAGTCAACACATATTGAAATCATACCGAAGTAAGGGAATCATCCTCAAACAACATATGGTCTAGAATATCTACTTCTGATACTCAATATCGACAAAATATCATCTAAATAAATCTCAAATACTCAACTATAAATCTAGCTACATCAATCTCATTTTAATGCAGATCAGGCTTCATTATAAGGAATGTAAAATTTCAGATCAACTCTAACTCAAGATCAATCCAAATCACAACCCAACTAAAACAGTCACATTTAAATACTGATCAATATCCAATGTAATAACATAAATCCCAATTCGACCCAAACTCCAACTAAGTCCATATACTGATCCAAGCATCAAGTAATTCAATTTCTTAGTAAAGTAACATCATAACAAGTCCGTCATCAATACCCGAATGAATCATCACCTAAGTTATTACCAAATGAAAAATAACAAGTCTAAGAAGTACTCTACATGAAATATGTCATCTGCCCTCAAATATGACCTGGGCCAACTAACCAGTAGATCGAAATGAGTTACTGTCTAAGGTACATCAAAACTAGGCCTAAGCTAACAACGCCAAACTACCAACACATGAAATGATGTTGATACAAGCTCCTATCAACTACGTAAATAAAGTGAACAATCACAGATGCCTCATGAAGTGGTACAAATAATCAAACTGGTAATATATAACAGAAAGTCACATGAAATGATATCATTAATATGTAAACGCATACCGACAATGGTAAATAAGGAAATATATAAGAACAAACACTTACATGAAATGACGTGGTTTCGGAACCGAATAGCCGTCTGGTCTTCACTGCACGAACTGATACTGATCTACGGATCATCCCATGAGTCGGTCTTCGAATCGCCTGTGTATCGGGTCCACAACGGGGACAAATCCGAATCAGGTCCGGGTCTCCTGTAGCTGGGTTCGGATCTCACCGAACGGGTCTGAAATACTATAGCACGCAACCAACACATACATATAAACATAAATACATGATTAACACCCACACATGCATACGGACACATACGCATATACTCACACACATACATATACGCATATACCAACATACATGCATACTTAAAAAATACAAACACACATTAATATAAATACATACACTTACATATATACATATAATATACGTACATAACACATATACATGTACATACATGCATACACACGCGTATACACCCATGTATATACGTACGTATATACATACATATATACTATATGCATACATACCCACACTTACATACATATTATATATATACATATTATATACATACACACACACACATACACACATAATATATAAATAAAACACATGCATGTAAATGTACCCATATTTACGCACACCCCCTTATGCATAATAATTCATGCATACACTAAACATACCTATGCAAACATATCCATTAATTAAACTTTCACATTATTACAACTTATACCCCTACACAAATAAATATAGGACTAACCTCGGGGCGACTTGCGGCGCACCGACGGAGGAGGCGTCGGGGGCCGCGGAGGATGTCGTTGGATAGAGAATATCGCAGTGAAGGGCGTGGGTGCATTCGCGCTCGCCGACGGTGATCAACGGCGACACACGGAGAGACGGAAGATGCCATCCCACACATACGTACACATTCCAATCACAACACACATTAGCACATATATATACACATGTAATCATTATAACAATGCAAAAATAACACACATATCACTCACGCACACAACCCACCCCATGCACTACATGCATGCACAATAACTAAAATATACTTATACATTCATTTACACATCCAAACACTAAGTAATTAAAACACATGATAATTTGTATAAACATAAAGTGAGAGATCAGAGAGGAGGATACTCAGACAGGCGGGTGGGGGCTGACGCACGCGGGTGAAGAAGCTTAGGGCGGCGACGATCGATGGAGACGAAAACCGCGGAGGCTCACAGTGGCTCGCCGGACTGATTGGGGAGGACTCCGGGCTGTCGGAGGAGTGCTCTAGGGGTCGCGGAGCGTCGCAGAGGCTCGCCGGAGGTCGAGGACTGCACCGGGGGGGCGTGGCCTGTGCTGCCACGGGGAGGTGGTTGCGCCATGGCTAGGCTACTGCTGTGCTCCCTATTGGAGGGCTCACTGCAGGGCTGGATCTATTGGAGGTCACGACCAAGGCCCATGGTTGGATGTGGCTTGGCCTGGGGTCGTGTGGGGGTGGCGCAGGGATGGCCAAGGTTGGGGAGGTGCTCCGGTGGCTGAACCATGGAGAGGGAGGGGAGATCTCAGGCTGTGCGCTGGTGCTTGGCCTGACTAGTTTTTGCGGCTATGGGGGAGGAAGAGAATAAGATGGATTAGCTTGGGGTTAGGGTTAGATTAGGAGAGGATTATTTATAGGGGGAGATAATGGGTAAGGGTCAAGGTTAATGGGTATGGGTTGATGGGTTTTGGGTTTATAGGGTCTCAGGTACTACTACTAATAATAATAAATAAATCAAATCATAATAATATTAATAATAATAATGATAATTAATTAGTGACAACAACAATATTAATATATATGAAATAATAATAAATAATAATAATAATAATCTTAACTAGTAATGGTAATTATTACCAAGCAATAATAATAATCCTAATTAACAATAACAATGACAACAATAATAGTAGCACTAAATAAAAATAAATAATTATCATAATGAATTAATAATAGAATTAACTACTACCACAACCAATATTAATACAATTTTAAAATAAATAAATAAAATAATACTAACACTAATAATAATAATTATTATAAATAATAATTATAATGGAGGAATAATAATGGTAATATCTACCACTAATAATATAAGTTAAAAATAAGAATAATCATAGAAGTAATAGTAATAAGTAATTAAAAATATTAATAAGAAATATTCGTAATTATATATAAAGCCAAGTTAGCATTTAATATTCCAAAATAATTTATTTATTTAATAATGCAATAAGTCAGAAAACAAGTTAATAGTTAACAATAAAATAATCGGTAAATCAAAATAAACACTTTAAGAAAATAAAAATACAGTATTTCTAACTAGGTTTATTATAGGGTTTCCCCGCTACGGAGTTCGTGCGTGTAGCTTTCCAGAGTTCCCTACAATTTTATCGTGTTTTTATATTTAAGCGAGTGTTTTTTCTCGCTTCGTTGAGCTTGTACTGTATTTGGGTTGTGATGGGTTTGTGTATGTAGTCCTGTGTAATTGTACCGGGTTGTATGCGTGTAGCGATCGGTATCATGTACTGTATCCTACGTTTGAATGTTTGTAATAGTGTAAATGATATGATATTTGTACACGTGTTGGTACTAACTATGCAGGTACCCATGTATAGCCTTCGTGATTTCTGCCCACTCTCGGGATGGCTACCCAATTGGTCTAGGCCTTATACCCTTACGGGTTTCGTGGTAACTACCGAGGGTGCGCTTAGATCCCGGGTGTAACGCCCCGATCCCAAAGATACGGGAACGTCACTGCAACGCATATACGTAGGTCAGATGGTGCCCCCACGTATATACGCTAAGCATAAGTACAACAAGTATCAGAGTACAACACACAGCGTGGTATATTCATATGCCAACTTACAAAAGATAAATACAAAGCTATACAAGTTATGATAAGCAAAATCACTTTACAAGTGTCCTTTATCACAACCCAAGTCCAAAATGAATCCTATATAACCAAAAATACAAAAATGCTCACGAAATGGATGGAGATCCCGTGAACCAAAAGGAAGAGTCTGGCACGAGGACCGGAGCTAATCTGCCTGCTCACTAAAGAAAGCCTGATCTTCGGTGGATGGCTCCACTTCGACCCAGGCCTCGGAATCTGAATATGCAAATCCAAAGGGTCAAGACATATAATAACAAATAAAAGATAGTCAAGTGACATAAGGATCATGAATAAAGGAAATGAAGTTACAATAAATAGCAATGAATAACAAGCGATGTAAACTCAATAAGGTAAGATCATATGCAACAAATTTACAATTAACGTCTTATTATTATTACTTGTCTTACTGTGATATCTAGCTATGTGACCCAGCGTCCCAGAGCACATAGATCCATATCCTAGTGAAACAAGGTTGTTATTGGAAACAGCGGTTATATCGACGAACTATGTTTACAGTGGGTCCCGTGCATACCCGGGACCACGGCCCAGGATTGTTCCGTTGCTTGAAGACGGAACCTGCCGCTAGGCTAACAGGAGGGTCTTATGTATGCCCTTGTCATGACAGTAAACAGGAAAGGGAGGAAGCACTCCCCTCGGTCCCCTGGAGTACCGCAGGTAAGACCGGAAAATATAGTGCACAACCTAATACCACTGTAAACACGAACACATATCGATATCCGCACATTTCCCCCGACCCATATGTAAGTTGGTGCTTTTTATGTAAAAGTCAAGTGTATCATGCTTAGTTTTAAGAGATGGCATGATAAGTGGTGATATTACTGTTTAACATGTCATGAAACGAGTATATGCAATAATAAGTCATGAGGTAACAAGGGATACATCCATTCAGTAATAAGTCATGTTGTGCCAGTATTGAAGCATGAATAAGCAAGATATAATACACATGTATCAAGTATAAGAACCAAATTCAGAACAGAAATTAACTATGACACACAGTCAGGATTAGTCGACTAGGGGTAAGGGTTAGTCGACTAATACTGGGATACAGAGAGTTAGAATTCTGTTTCAGGGAAAGTTAGTCGACTAGGGTAGGAAGGTTAGTCGACTAATAGGGAGTTCTAGTCGACTAATGGACACTTAAGTCGACTAAGTCTGCTGATACAGAAAGTTGGGTTTCTGGTCCAGGAAGGATTAGTCGACTAGGTAAATTTAGGAGTCGACTAATATGGGTTTCCAGAGAGTTTGTTAGTCGACTAATATTTGGGGCAAGTCGACTAATACTGGGTTTTTCTAGAAAACTAAGTTTCAGCTAAGTGTTCTAGTCGACTAGTTCCTATGATGAGTCGACTAATACTGTGAAGAACAGTGAGCAGATCAGAATTTCTGGAAGTGTGTTTGATGGTTCAATTCGTGGTTTTTGGTGACCTAGGTGTACAAGAAGTGTAGATATAAGTATTCTAGGGCTAATACAAGTCTTGGTGAGTGAAATACTCACTTGGGATAGGTTCAATTGTGACTTGATTCAAGGATGAGGATGATGGCTTCACTCCACACTTGTTGTTGAAGCTTGAGGTGAAGAAGTGCTCTTGGAGTTGCCTTGGGCTGGAGGGAAAGGTCTTGAAGTGATCTTGGAGCTAGGGTTCAGTTGTGGAAGGAGGAGATTATGGAGCTTCTCTTCTCTTGTTGAAGTGAAAGAGAGAAAAAGAGTGATTTGCAAATGAATAGGAATTTATAGTTTGGGATTTTTGTAAAGGGGTTGGAAATTGGATAGAAGTGAGGGGTTTTCTTGCAAAAGGAGGGGTGAGGTGAGTGTCCTCTCTTTGGCCACTTGGCCGGCTGTGGGAGAGGGAGAGAGTGAGTGGGGTTAGGTGAAGTGTGAGTGGGAAATGAGGTGGCACATGAGGTGGAAAAGGAATTTTGCAAATTTTGGAAAAATGTCCGAAATTCAAGTATCTCGGATTGGTCTGAAAATTTTACCAAAAATCAAGAAAAATATTTGGAGACTCATGGTGAAATCCGTTTGAAGAAATACTGTATAGATTTTTAATTAAAAATCCCGGAATCAGTTATTTACCGACTCCGAAAGAATTTTCATAAATTCATAAAATTCTCAGAAAAAGTGTATAAGTAAGAAATATGATTCTAAGAAATAAAGTCTAAAGGACTTTCTAGAAATTCCTAACAGTTTGGAAGATAAAAATTCGGAAATCGGCCAGCGGTACTGGCCGACACCGGTTTTGAAGAAATTCATTTTAATTCCAGAAAATTCCAGAAAATCACATAAAATCTAAAATATTGGAAAATGATATTTGAAATTAAAATCGGTCAAATACGGAAGGTACATCGGAAAATACGGTCAAAGGACTGAATACGTAACTAGGCACGTATTCCGGGAGAGGGGTATTACAATCTACCCACCTTACAAAAATTTCGTCCTCGAAATTTCATAAGGTAAAAGATAACAGGAAAAGCAATAGATAGATATGGATACAAGGAAAGATAACGGTAGAAAAAGTAGAAGGGAAGAGTCTTACCCAATCAAGATGTGAAAAGATGAGGATAACGATCCCGGATAACGTCCTCACGCTCCCAAGTGGCCTCTCCTGGCGCATGCCTGTTCCATGACACCAATACCAATGGAATAGCTCTGTTCTTCAGTGTCTTGACACTCCTATCCAGGATGGCCAACGGCTGCTCTTGGTATGATAAATCAGGTTGTAGCTCCAGCTCGGAATGATCCAGAATATGGCTGTCATCCCTGACATACTTCCTCAACTGAGACACGTGGAAGACATTATGCACCCCGTCCAAAGAAGGCGGTAATGCCAATCTATAGGACACATCTCCCACACGATCCAGGATCTCGAATGGGCCAATATACCTTGGACTTAGCTTCCCACGAGCACCGAACCGGATCACTCCCTTGGTAGGTGATATCCTCAAGAATACATGATCTCCAACCTGGAACTCCAATGGCCTTCTCCGAGTGTCTGCCCAACTCTTCTGCCTACTCTGAGCAGCCCTGAGATGATTTCTGATAACTCTGACTTTCTCTGTAGTCTGCATCAGAATCTCTGGTCCCAAAAGACTCCTCTCACCGACTTCATCCCAACAAATCGGTGATCGGCAGTTCCTACCATACAATGCCTCAAAGGGTGCCATCTTAATACTTGCCTGGTAGCTGTTGTTATATGAAAACTCAGCCAAGTGAAGATGGTCTTCCCAAGATCCTCCAAAGTCAATCATGCAAGCCCTCAACATATCTTCAAGGATCTGGATAGTCCTCTCAGATTGTCCGTCTGTCTGAGGATGATAAGAAGTACTGAATTTCAGACGAGTTCCCAGACTTTCTTGGAGACTTTCCCAGAAATGAGATCTGAATCTGGTGTCTCTATCTGACACAATACTAACTGGAACTCTATGCAGACGAACCACCTCCTTCATATACTTATCTGCCAGAACCTCTGTCGACTGGCCTACCCTGAATGGTATGAAGTGAGCTGACTTGGTGAGGCGATCAACTATAACCCACACAGCATTATTACCCCTGGGACCCCGAGGTAATGCCGTCACAAAATCCATGGTGATATGCTCCCACTTCCATTCGGGTATCGGCAAAGGTTGAAGAAGTCCAGCTGGTCTCTGATGCTCGATCTTTATCTGCTGGCAAACCAAGCACTTGGCAACAAACTGGGCTATCTCCCTCTTCATAGCATTCCACCAAAAGTGCTTCTTCAGGTCCTGGTACATCTTGTTTCCCCCAGGGTGTATAGAATAAGCTGAACTGTGTGATTCCTCCAAAATCTTCTGTCTGACTTCTCCTCGGGGAACACAAAGTCTATCTCCAAAATACAATGCACCATCTGGACGAATACTGATATCAGTCCTCAATCCAGCCTCCGCCTGAGCTCTGAATGTCTGCAATCTGGGGTCCTCCATCTGAGCTTCCTTGATCTCCTCTATCAATGATGACTGGATCTGTAAAGCCATGAACTGCCCGGCCTTCTCACCTCCTTGCACTAACATCAAATCCAATCTGATGAATTCCCGAATCAACTCCCTCTGCTGCGTGAGGTGGACTAGCACTCTGTTCTCTGGCATCCTGCTCAGTGCATCTGGAACTGTATTGACTTTGCCTGGATGATATTGCAAGTCAATATCATAGTCCGCCATAAGCTCCAACCACCTCCTCTGCCTCATATTCAACTCCTTCTGTGAGAAAATATACTTGAGGCTCTTGTGATCTGTGTATATCAACACTTTGTCTCCCAGAAGGTAGTGTCTCCAGATCTTCAAAGCAAATATCACAGCTGCCAACTCCAAGTCATGAGTTGGGTAATTCCTCTCATGAGGCTTCAACTGCCTAGATGCATATGCTATAACATGATCATGTTGCATAAGCACACACCCCAGGCCTTTACCTGATGCATCACAGAAAATGACCATCCCTCCTCTTCCTGAAGGAGTCCTCAAGATTGGAGCTGTGATAAGCCTCTGCTTCAACTGCTCAAATGCTGCATCACAATCTTCTGTCCATATGTATCTCTCCCCTTTCCGGGTGAGCTTGGTCAACGGAGCTGCAATCCTAGAGAAATCCTGGACAAAGCGCCTGTAATATCCGGCTAGCCCAAGAAAACTCTTAATCTCAGTCACCGTCTCCGGAATAGGCCAATCCTTCACTGTCTGGACTTTACTAGGATCAACTGAAATTCCTTCTGCTGAAACTATGTGTCCAAGGAAGGCTATGCTGTCCAACCAGAACTCACACTTGCTCCTCTTGGCATGAAGCTGTTCCTGCTGGAGGGTCTGCAACACAATCCTCAAGTGTTCTGCATGCTCCTTGTTGTTCCTGGAATAGATCAAGATGTCATCAATGAAAACAACAACGAACTGATCCAAGTAGGGCGAGAACACTCGGTTCATCAAATCCATGAAAACCGCAGGGGCATTGGTGACTCCGAAAGGCATAACTAGAAATTCATAGTGGCCATAACGGGTCCTGAATGCCGTCTTCGGAACATCCTCCTTCTTCACCCTCAGCTGATGGTAACCCGATTGCAAATCTAACTTAGAAAATACGCGGGCTCCATGAAGCTGATCAAACAAGTCATCAATCCGGGGCAAGGGATACTTGTTCTTGATGGTGACCTTGTTCAACTCCCTATAATCGATACAAAGCCTCTTACCACCATCCTTCTTATTCGCCAAGAGCACTGGAGCTCCCCATGGTGAAGTGCTCGGCCGAATCAATCCCTTGTCCGAATACTCCTGCAGCTGCTTCTTCAAGATCTCCAACTCCGTCGGTGCCATCCTGTACGGAGCCTTGGATATAGGAGCTGTCCCTGGAACTGTATCAATGGAGAACTCCACTATCCTCTCCGGTGGAAGCCCTGAGACCTCAGCAAAGACTTCTGGAAACTCATCCCACACTGGCACTCCCTTCAGAACCTCCGAAGTGGTCATCTGAATCTCCTTCTTAGCAGGCTTCACCTCTCCACTAAACTGGAACTCCGGCTGATGAGGGATTCTGAAATTGATCTTCCTTCCTCTACAGTCAATCACTGCATAGTACTGACTGAGCCAGGTCATGCCTAAGATTACGTCGTACCCTTTGGTGTCTAGTACGAGCATATCTATGGCCAAGGTCTTCCCCCAAAGTTCCACTGGACAGTCAGCACAAACTCTAGAAGATATAACTACCCCATTCCCGGTACTTATCTCCCACTTGTGGTCTAAAGCCTTAACAGGTATGGAATGAACAGCCACAAAATGGTCGGAGATATAACAGTGGGATGCACCCGAATCGAAGAGAGCGAGAACATGTATAGAATGAACTCTGATGTTACCTGTAATCACCTCCTCTGAAGCCTCAGCCTCCTCTGCTGTCAGGTTGTAGGCCTGACCTCTGCCACGCCCTGCTGCTGTCCGGGCTCCTCTCTGCACTGGGCGAGCAACATGCGGTGGAGGAAGGGAAGAGCTCTCCTCATCACTGGTCCCTGGTGCCTCTGCCCAACTGGCCCTGGTAGTGCCCTCTGTCCATTCTGCCCTTGAGGTGCCGGCAAGGTTTGATTAGCAAACCCCATTCTCCTGTGAGGACAGGTCTCTACGGCATGGTCTCGTGCTCCACACACCAAACACAATCCATTTGCCCTCCGGCAATCCTGCTGCGAGTGTCCTGGTTTCTGGCAAAAGTTGCAGATAAGACCTGGTCGAGCCATCTGGTAAGGAACTGCTCTGAATGGTTGCCTGGCCTGGACCTTCGCTGCTCTGGATGGTCCTCCTCTGCCCACCGGTACAAACGGCCTCTTCATGGCCTGGTCCTTCCTCTGATCTCCTTGCTTCTTCTCAAACCCACGCTCCACCTCTCGAGCGCTGGTGAGAACTTCTGCATAGGTCTTCAGATGATGGGGCATTAGGAACATCTGAATGTCCATTTGCAGACCTTGCTGGAACCGGCTTGCCCTCTTCTCCTCATCTGCTATCATGTACGGGGCGAAGCGACTCAACCTGAGAAATTCTGCAGCATACTCATCTACGGATCTATCCCCCTGTTGAAGCTTGATGAACTGCTCCTCCATGTCCTTCTGAGCAGTGGCGGGAAAGAACCTGCTATAAAAGCTCTTGGAGAATGTATCCCAAGAGATAGGCTTCTTCAAGCGAGCCTCCTCTGCAAGCCACCAAGTCCTGGCTATGTCCTTCAGCTGGATCTTTGCAACCTCCACTTGGTTCTCCTTAGGCACCCTGGCGGCGTTCAGCAGATCGGTGGTGTCTGTCAACCACTGTTCAGCCTCCAATGGCCTCTCGACTCCCGTGAATACGGCCGGCTGTAGCCGTCGGAAGTCTGAGATGTTCCCCGGCTTCTGCTCCTTCGGGGCTGCCAACTCCTGCCTGAGGAGCTCAGTCTGCTGATGCTGATTCTCCATCTGCTGTTGCTGGTTTTCCAGCATAGTCTGAATGATCCTCAGGATATCAGCACCCTCTCCTCCTACGGGTCCATTCGGTACTTGCCCGACATTGTTGCGACCCGAACGTCTCTCCATACCGAAAGGGATAAGATCTGGAATTGGAAACAAAGGGAAGGAGTTTAGGATACGAGGATCGAATCAAGGACGAAGTCAAGAAGGACTATATAACTTTGTACATTGTAGTTGGCATTAGCAAATCACTAGAATTTGCCACTTGGTTGTACTTTTAGGTTTGAGAGCCTAGGCTCTGATACCAACCTGTAACGCCCCGATCCCAAAGATACGGGAACGTCACTGCAACGTATATACGTAGGTCAGATGGTGCCCCCACGTATATACGCTAAGCATAAGTACAACAAGTATCAGAGTACAACACACAGCGTGGTATATTCATATGCCAACTTACAAAAGATAAATACAAAGCTATACAAGTTATGATAAGCAAAATCACTTTACAAGTGTCCTTTATCACAACCCAAGTCCAAAATGAATCCTATATAACCAAAAATACAAAAATGCTCACGAAATGGATGGAGATCCCGTGAACCAAAAGGAAGAGTCTGGCACGAGGACCGGAGCTAATCTGCCTGCTCACTAAAGAAAGCCTGATCTTCGGTGGATGGCTCCACTTCGACCCAGGCCTCGGAATCTGAATATGCAAATCCAAAGGGTCAAGACATATAATAACAAATAAAAGATAGTCAAGTGACATAAGGATCATGAATAAAGGAAATGAAGTTACAATAAATAGCAATGAATAACAAGCGATGTAAACTCAATAAGGTAAGATCATATGCAACAAATTTACAATTAACGTCTTATTATTATTACTTGTCTTACTGTGATATCTAGCTATGTGACCCAGCGTCCCAGAGCACATAGATCCATATCCTAGTGAAACAAGGTTGTTATTGGAAACAGCGGTTATATCGACGAACTATGTTTACAGTGGGTCCCGTGCATACCCGGGACCACGGCCCAGGATTATTCCGTTGCTTGAAGACGGAACCTGCCGCTAGGCTAACAGGAGGGTCTTATGTATGCCCTTGTCATGACAGTAAACAGGAAAGGGAGGAAGCACTCCCCTCGGTCCCCTGGAGTACCGCAGGTAAGACCGGAAAATATAGTGCACAACCTAATACCACTGTAAACACGAACACATATCGATATCCGCACATTTCCCCCGACCCATATGTAAGTTGGTGCTTTTTATGTAAAAGTCAAGTGTATCATGCTTAGTTTTAAGAGATGGCATGATAAGTGGTGATATTACTGTTTAACATGTCATGAAACGAGTATATGCAATAATAAGTCATGAGGTAACAAGGGATACATCCATTCAGTAATAAGTCATGTTGTGCCAGTATTGAAGCATGAATAAGCAAGATATAATACACATGTATCAAGTATAAGAACCAAATTCAGAACAGAAATTAACTATGACACACAGTCAGGATTAGTCGACTAGGGGTAAGGGTTAGTCGACTAATACTGGGATACAGAGAGTTAGAATTCTGTTTCAGGGAAAGTTAGTCGACTAGGGTAGGAAGGTTAGTCGACTAATAGGGAGTTCTAGTCGACTAATGGACACTTAAGTCGACTAAGTCTGCTGATACAGAAAGTTGGGTTTCTGGTCCAGGAAGGATTAGTCGACTAGGTAAATTTAGGAGTCGACTAATATGGGTTTCCAGAGAGTTTGTTAGTCGACTAATATTTGGGGCAAGTCGACTAATACTGGGTTTTTCCAGAAAACTAAGTTTCAGCTAAGTGTTCTAGTCGACTAGTTCCTATGATGAGTCGACTAATACTGTGAAGAACAGTGAGCAGATCAGAATTTCTGGAAGTGTGTTTGATGGTTCAATTCGTGGTTTTTGGTGACCTAGGTGTACAAGAAGTGTAGATATAAGTATTCTAGGGCTAATACAAGTCTTGGTGAGTGAAATACTCACTTGGGATAGGTTCAATTGTGACTTGATTCAAGGATGAGGATGATGGCTTCACTCCACACTTGTTGTTGAAGCTTGAGGTGAAGAAGTGCTCTTGGAGTTGCCTTGGGCTGGAGGGAAAGGTCTTGAAGTGATCTTGGAGCTAGGGTTCAGTTGTGGAAGGAGGAGATTATGGAGCTTCTCTTCTCTTGTTGAAGTGAAAGAGAGAAAAAGAGTGATTTGCAAATGAATAGGAATTTATAGTTTGGGATTTTTGTAAAGGGGTTGGAAATTGGATAGAAGTGAGGGGTTTTCTTGCAAAAGGAGGGGTGAGGTGAGTGTCCTCTCTTTGACCACTTGGCCGGCTGTGGGAGAGGGAGAGAGTGAGTGGGGTTAGGTGAAGTGTGAGTGGGAAATGAGGTGGCACATGAGGTGGAAAAGGAATTTTGCAAATTTTGGAAAAATGTCCGAAATTCAAGTATCTCGGATTGGTCTGAAAATTTTACCAAAAATCAAGAAAAATATTTGGAGACTCATGGTGAAATCCGTTTGAAGAAATACTGTATAGATTTTTAATTAAAAATCCCGGAATCAGTTATTTACCGACTCTGAAAGAATTTTCATAAATTCATAAAATTCTCAGAAAAAGTGTATAAGTAAGAAATATGATTCTAAGAAATAAAGTCTAAAGGACTTTCTAGAAATTCCTAACAGTTTGGAAGATAAAAATTCGGAAATCGGCCAGCGGTACTGGCCGACACCGGTTTTGAAGAAATTCATTTTAATTCCAGAAAATTTCAGAAAATCACATAAAATCTAAAATATTGGAAAATGATATTTGAAATTAAAATCGGTCAAATACGGAAGGTACATCGGAAAATACGGTCAAAGGACTGAATACGTAACTAGGCACGTATTCCGGGAGAGGGGTATTACACCGGGCTTACTTCAGCCCTTATGGGCTTATACATAGCCTTCGGGCTTCACACACTATAAACTAGTTACTGCCTGTTTATATGCTTGATTGTGTGGTACTAACATCTCATGTAAGTACCCCTGTACTGACTCTGAGTTTCTGCCCACTCCCTCAATTAGTTTTAGGCCTGCACCTTTTTAGGTTCGTGGTAGCTGCCGAGAGTGCGCCTAGACCCCGATCGTACTTTAGCCTCCGGCTCTGCCCACTTTCTCGAAGGGGCTGTTTGGATTCAAGGAATTGAATGGAAGTAAGGAAGTGGTAAGTGTCTTTTCTGAAAAACACCTAGAGGGGGGGTGAATAGGTGTAAGTGCTAATCTAAGAAACTTAATGCAAACTAAGTGCGCTAAATGCGGAAGCTAATGCAAATTATGCACAAACTAATACAATACAACAAGTGTAGCCGAATTCCCTTTGCGAGGCTCTGGACTAACTCCCCTTGATTCCCCTTGAAATGGGTTGAGGTGCTATGTGAAGCTCTTGTTGGATGAGTATAAGTTAGGCACACACACACAAGCAATCCAAGCAATATGAAATACACACAATCAAGCCAAGCATATAATAGATATGACAATAAGAAATGCAAGGCACAACACAAGCAATATATGATATGAATGAATCAATGCTCAACACAAGCAAGTATGATATGATGATGAGTATGATGTTTTGCACAATTATAAGAGAGAGAGTTAGAGAGACAATGGATCAAAACGCAAACACCAAGATTTGTTTCGAGGTTCGAGCACCTTGCTCTACATCCCCGCCTACACCACCGTGTAGGATTTCCACTATCTCAACTCCCACCGAGGGAACCTCTACCAAAGAGGATTTCTTACAACTCTAGGAGTACCGAACTCCTCTCTCAAACAACAACCTCCTCCGAGGCCCAACAACCAACAACAACAACAACAACCACCTCTACCGAAGAGGTTTACAACCAAACTCAATCACCTCTACCGAAGAGGGATCCAAACAACAACCCAATACAACAATCTCCACCTCTACCAAAGAGGGAGCAACTCAAGAAATCAAGGGTTTACAACAAGTGGTATATTTCAACCACAAACCTCTTTCCTTTTTCTTTTTCCACAAAAACAAGATCCTAAATAGTTTAGGATAGAAGATATAGTTCAAGTGTGGAATCAAAGTATTTTTGGAAACAAGCAACAAAGAAAAACTACTTGGGAAATCTCTTGTATATGATAGAAAATGAAATACCAAATCAAAATCTCAAAACCTAGTTTTCTTTGATTTTCCAAAAACCCAAAACAAATAAAGATGAGAAGTTTTAAAGCCCCAAAAATTCTTTTTAAAACTCTTTTAAACACTTCAGAAAACTGAAAATTTTTCTCTTAAAAAACTTGGCTAAAATCCCCAAAGAGATGGGGTTTATATAGCCCCTATACAAAACTAGCCGTTAGGCTGAGTTGGCAGTCTGACAGACTGCCGGTCGACCGGCCCGGTCGATCGCCAACGGTCAGAATTATGACCGTTGGGCAACAGCGGTCGACCGGCCCGGTCGACCGATAAAACCCGAGAGCAGAGCTCTCAACTCGGTCGACTGTCCCGGTCGACCGTGTCTGTGCCTAACAGACGTGCACGTCTGTGCACGTCGGTCGACCGCAACGGTCGACCGGCCCTTGGTGCGGTCGACCGTCGCGGTCGACCGACCAGCCTGTCAGCACAAAACAAGGTCCGAAAATTTTGGAAAAATATTTTATAAAAACCTTTTATCATTTCTGAAAATTCCATAAAACTTGTTTTATCATTTTATGTTGAAACATAAACATGTGATAAAAATTTCAAGACAATATATCAACATATCAATTCATTTTTGAGTCTTGTAAATTTTATCAAAAACAAAACCTTGTATTTTGTCAAACTTGATTTTTCCAAAACATGAATAGGGATATCAAAATAAGTTTGTTTACCAAGTTAAAGCATGTATGTATAAATAGAAAACATCTACTATACATATAACATATGTAAACTTGTTTTGATCAACTATTCATAAAAACCAAATATCAAATCATAAAACGTGTGTGTTTTGTGTTCACTTGAGCATATCAACTAAACTAAGCTTTACAAATGGATCTAAAACTCTATCAAAACTAGGATACCTAAGTCTTCTTGACGATCTTCATCTTCAAGTAGACTTGCTCCAAAACTCCATCCATGGGCTAGGCAAAGTGTGAACTTGAAGCTTTGGCCCTGGAATCACCATGAATAGCTTCTAAACTTCTTGTTGAAGCTAATCACCAACTAATATCCTGTTAATGATCTGAAACTTAGAAACACAAGAATATTAGTAAACATAACTACATGAGTTGATCATCATCAAAACTAGAGTGGAAGGCCATTGGGCCAACAATCTCCCCCTTTTTGATGATGACAAAACTCATGGAGTTATATATGCATGGATTAAAGATAAATTTCAAGGAAGCTCCCCCTTAACTCATGCATAGGGATAAACAATAAATATATGCAATGAATATCAAACATGAAACATGCATATGCATAAACAATAATTGGTTCTAGATATCAAATGGAATATTCAAAACAAAATAAGCTCTAGATACCAATTACAAAGCAAACTCTATAAATCAATTAAACTTAAATCAATTAAACTTACTTGAGATTCTTGAGATTAAAAAATAATATATGCATAAACATAAGCATGCATATAAAACTCAAATACTTCTCCCCCTTTTTGTCAATCATCAACAAAGGGGTAAACAATCAAAACCATAGATAAAATGAGGGGTAAAAATCTTTCTCCCCCTTTTTATCAATCAAAACAATGCAAACAATGTTCTCCCCCTTTTTGTCTAAAACAAAAAAAATCAATAAGGGGTGACTACAAACATGATATCAATTAAAAAATATGTCAATGAAGTATCTTGATACCAATAAACAAGGATCAATATATGTTATATGCTATATACATTCATGAAGAGGAAGACGCTAAGTTAGCTTCCCTACACATATGCATTACATGAAGAAAGGATGACAAGCCCCAATTCACATAACACATATTATGTAATGCATAAGAGGAGATGTGAAGCTCCCCCTACACACGTATATCATATAAAGAAGAGTTGTCAAGCTCCTCAATTTATAATATACTCAACATGAATCTATATGTAAGAGAGATGTTAAGCTCTCCTTGCATATAGGAAATACAAATCAAAACTTTGAATATATTCTTTAAACAACATATGAGAACCAATTGTAATTAAACATAAATCTTGAATTCCTAAAACATGAATCTTGATACTAAATGTATTCAAAATTTGTTATGTTTAACCAATTGAAAAGATTTTACATAGAGACATTGATACCAATTGTAAGAATTGTTCATTTTAAAATATATAATTTGATGTTGATATCATATGTTTAAAATAACAACTTTTAATCATAAAGAGTGGGAGTACAAATACCAATTGAAATACAAAATCAAATTTTCTCCCCTTTTATGAAATACAAACTAAAGTCATGCATAGTCTTGATATCAATTTAAAAGTAATCAATTTAAACAAAATTGAAACTCAAGCACTAGCATAAACACAAACATATATATGTATGAAAAATAGATACCAATAGAAATTGATATACTTGGAATTTAAAGCATACATACATACAAAACATATATGAGTATACCAGAAGATCAAAATGATACCAATTGAAAGAGTTCAATGATACCAATTGACATAACAATAAGTTCAAGTGTATACATCATATTCTCTACCACCCAATCATAATTCAAGTTTTAAAGATTTTCAATTTAGGGCATACATGAACATGATCTCCCATCCTACCGCCCTTAAAAGGTAGGGGTTTTCAAAGATAGATTTGAAAATGTAGTTTTGTTTGAAAATCACTACCAAAATGAAGAACACCGCAACTAGTTAAATGGAAAACTTGTTAACTAGCACGAAATCCTTCAAGCAAGGAATAAAACAAAATTGAAATTCACATGATAATCATCACTCTAACCAATAAAGCATAACTCATGAGAAATAAAACATGAGCAATAGATATGAGTGTACAAATAATATGTGAAGATCATAATCATGAAAAAATATTTCATTAAGCTCAATTATTCCTTAAAACATAATTCCATCAAAAACATGAAAAATCATATAAAACTCCTTATTTAATCTTCAAGGCATATGTATGTCTAATACAAGCTAAAATATACATACATATCCAAAACTCAACGAGTCCACTAAATGTATATTCATGAAGGCACGTGGCTCAAAAAGATGTATAAGTATAAGATTAGTTTGAACTAGATAGACATATACATGAAGTTAAACATAAATACATGAAACATGAAAAACTAAATTTTCATCACAACAAATTTCATTTCAAGGTATATGTATGAATTGTCAAACATGAAGTATACATACATATCCCTAAACACAATTGAGTCCAAATATAGATTTGCATGAAAGGCAAATGACTCAAGAGGTATACATGTACATCTTAAAGTTTGGCAATACAAACATATACATGAAGTGAAACACACAATCATAAAACAAATCCAAAAATGGAATACAAGTTTGAAATGTATGAATCATCAAAACTAGACTATACTAGCACATCTAATGGGTTCAATCAAGCTCAACATATATGGATTTATTTGTAGCCCACTCTATGTACAAGTATATAACTAGTCTTAATGAAAACAAACATCTAAACATATATTCAGAACATGAAGCATCAAAACAAATATAAAAGTCATCATGATAAAACTAAAACATGATTACTATGTAAATTCACATGTATTAGATTCATGATGTACATTATAGCTTAAACAAAAGTGAGAACACTAAATATGGGTTCATATAAGCATATGTGTCTCAAATACTATACATGTATGTCAAGAATCTAATAAACATGGAATGAACATACTAATCCATAGACATCAAAAACATGCTATAAACATTAAAACATGGAAAGCATGTAAACAATAAATGGGAGTAAAGGATTGTTACCAAAACCGAAGAAGCAACTCTCCTTGTCTCCAAAACATAGTGGTCATCTCCACCAAATCTTCCCTTGAAAGTGATGCATCCATTTTGATTTCCATGAAGTCCGGAACGCATCCACTCCAAGGTGCTAACACTCTCACGTCATGTGAGAGCCCACACCTACATCAAAAACTTTAGGGGTGGTGGTCTTTGGTACCCATACTCTTTTGGGTCCATGGGGGTTAGTATCTTCTCTAACCCAAACAAACTTCTTGGCTAAATTTTCAACATGTAAACGATCATAGCAAAATTTAGCAAGATGGCCTTTTCGACCACAATGTGTACATGTGTACACATGAGCATACATGGTGTGATGGTGTTCGTGAGGAGCATGTGTATGCCGTGGAGGATGTGCATGCATAGAAGTCGGAACTTGTTTCTTTCGAATCAAGGATTCCAAGCGTGTATGTTTCTTGGCACATTGGCTCATAGTGGAGCCCAAACAATCTACTCTCTTCTTTAGCATACAAATATCATCATTAATCCTAGAAGAAGAGGTACATGCATTAGGTAGACTAGATGAAGAAGCTACACTAGCATGGCAAACATGTGCATCAATCTTATTTTGTAAAAATTCATTTTTCTTTAAACATGCATCCAAATCTTTAGAAATTGAAGCAATGTTAATTTTCAAAGAATCATTTTCTTTTAAAACAAAATCAACTTTTGAAGACAAGTTTTCATTTTTCTTCAAAAGAACATGGCAATCATTTTTATTTTTCAAAAAGTTATTTTCTTTAAGTGCAAGATCAAGTTGAGATTTTAATGAATCCCTCTCATTATGGACCTCAACCTTTTCTTGCAAAACACAATCAAGTCTAGAATGTAAACACTTATTTTTTTTTTCAATTTCTAGACTTTTCTTTTTCAAAATCTTATATTTTTCAATTAGTTTTTCACAAACAATGGAAAGTTCTTCATTCAAAGTATGGGCATCAATATGATCATTTGAAGAACTAGCATCATCATCACTATCTAATGGAGTTTCCGAGTGTACCTCAAGGGAGTCATTCCCTTGGACCATATAGCATTGTTGTGGCTCGGATTCTCCGCTAGATTCCTCTTCTTGGATTGGCAATTGAAGCTTGGAGGTGGTGGTGGTTGTCAATTTGTTCCACACTACAAAAGCAGAATCAAAGTTAGAAACACATAAAAGATATTCTTTAGGCAAAGTGCTTCTAATAGCCTCTAGGGCTTGTGCATTGGCTCCTATATGATTGCAATCACCAAGATAACATCTCTTGGTGGCCGCAAGGAAAACATGCAGACCTAGGGTTTTTAGGTACATGGACATCCTATACTTCCAAACATCAATGTTGGAAGGGTCAAAGCTAGGAGGGGTCATGAAGTCCATGGTAAACTATGAATGTGCAAACAAACAAATGCAAATGAGATTAGCAAGCAAATGGATCACTCCTAGGATGTTAAGCCTAAGTATCAGGAGCACTAGCTCTGATACCAATTGAAAAACACCTAGAGGGGGGGTGAATAGGTGTAAGTGCTAATCTAAGAAACTTAATGCAAACTAAGTGCGCTAAATGCGGAAGCTAATACAAATTATGCACAAACTAATACAATACAATAAGTGTAGCCGAATTCCCTTTGCGAGGCTCTGGACTAACTCCCCTTGATTCCCCTTGAAATGGGTTGAGGTGCTATGTGAAGCTCTTGTTGGATGAGTATAAGTTAGGCACACACACACAAGCAATCCAAGCAATATGAAATACACACAATCAAGCTAAGCATATAATAGATATGACAATAAGAAATGCAAGGCACAACACAAGCAATATATGATATGAATGAATCAATGCTCAACACAAGCAAGTATGATATGATGATGAGTATGATGCTTTGCACAATTATAAGAGAGAGAGTTAGAGAGACAATGGATCAAAACGCAAACACCAAGATTTGTTTCGAGGTTCGAGCACCTTGCTCTACATCCCCGCCTACACCACCGTGTAGGATTTCCACTATCTCAACTCCCACCGAGGGAACCTCTACCAAAGAGGATTTCTTACAACTCTAGGAGTACCGAACTCCTCTCTCAAACAACAACCTCCACCGAGGCCCAACAACCAACAACAACAACAACAACCACCTCTACCGAAGAGGTTTACAACCAAACTCAATCACCTCTACCGAAGAGGGATCCAAACCAACAACCCAATACAACAATCTCCACCTCTACCAAAGAGGGAGCAACTCAAGAAATCAAGGGTTTACAACAAGTGGTATATTTCAACCACAAACCTCTTTCCTTTTTCTTTTTCCACAAAAACAAGATCCTAAATAGTTTAGGATAGAAGATATAGCTTAAGTGTGGAATCAAAGTGTTTTTGGAAACAAGCAACAAAGAAAAACTACTTGGGAAATCTCTTGTATATGATAGAAAATGAAATACCAAATCAAAATCCCAAAACCTAGTTTTCTTTGATTTTCCAAAAACCCAAAACAAATAAAGATGAGAAGTTTTAAAGCCCCAAAAACTCTTTTTAAAACTCTTTTAAACACTTCAGAAAACTGGAAATTTTTCTCTTAAAAAACTTGGCTAAAATCCCCAAAGAGATGGGGTTTATATAGCCCCTATACAAAACTAGTCGTTAGGCTGAGTTGGCAGTCTGACAGACTGCCGGTCGACCGGCCCGGTCGACCGCCAACGGTCAGAATTATGACCGTTGGGCAACAGCGGTCGACCGGCCCGGTCGACCGATAAAACCCGAGAGCAGAGCTCTCAACTCGGTCGACCGTCCCGGTCGACCGTGTCTGTGCCTAACAGACGTGCACGTCTGTGCACGTCGGTCGACCGCAACGGTCGACCGGTCCTTGGTGCGGTCAACCGTCGCGGTCGACCGACCAGCCTGTCAGCACAAAACAAGGTCAGAAAATTTTGAAAAATATTTTATAAAAACCTTTTATCATTTCTGAAAATTCCATAAAACTTGTTTTATCATTTTATGTTGAAACATAAACATGTGATAAAAATTTCAAGACAATATATCAACATATCAATTCATTTTTGAGTCTTGCAAATTTTATCAAAAACAAAATCTTGTATTTTGTCAAACTTGATTTTTCCAAAACATGAATAGGGATATCAAAATAAGTTTGTTTACCAAGTTAAAGCATGTATGTATAAATAGAAAACATCTACTATACATATAATATATGTAAACTTGTTTTGATCAACTATTCATAAAAATCAAATATCAAATCATAAAACGTGTGTGTTTTGTGTTCACTTGAGCATATCAACTAAACTAAGCTTTACAAATGGATCTAAAACTCTATCAAAACTAGGATACCTAAGTCTTCTTGACGATCTTCATCTTCAAGTAGACTTGCTCCAAAACTCCATCCATGGGCTAGGCAAAGTGTGAACTTGAAGCTTTGGCCCTGGAATCACCATGAATAGCTTCTAAACTCCTTGTTGAAGCTAATCACCAACTAATATCCTGTTAATGATCTGAAACTTAGAAACACAAGAATATTAGTAAACATAACTACATGAGTTGATCATCATCAAAACTAGAGTGGAAGGCCATTGGGCCAACATTTTCTCATTTTCGTTGTTCATCCAAACACCGGAAAAGGAAAATGGAAAAAGTTCTTTTCCTTATCTCTTTTCTCCTTTACACAACGTTTTCCTCACTTCCAGAGTGCTACAGTTAATTTTGTGGTCATGTAAATCTCATTTGTAATAAGTTGTAACACAAAACAGTTAATTTTTGCTCATGTAAATCTCACTTGCATTCTAATTACAGTCTAATTTTTATTTTTCTTAATTAATTTTTAATTTAATATTATTTTGCGGTCAACTTTGTAGTCAACTTTTCCACTTTCACTTCCACATTACCATCAAAACACCGGAAAAGACATAACATTTTTCAAACCACACTTCCCAACAACATCCAAACATCAGAAAACTTACTAACCAATTCCCAAGTTCCAAAGGGAACTATTATCACTTCCTCACTTCTTCACTTCCTCACTTCCACCCTTAACCAAACAGGCCCGAAAAAGGAGTGTGCTTAGACCGTCAGGTCTCTCAGCTACGCATGGTAGATATGCTTAGCGCTCAGCATTTTATTCACTAAATTCGCCTAGGCGAGATGCTGTCGGATTTTCTACTCGCACTTTAAGCTGAGTCGTCCCGGTAACCTCGCCTAGCGCTTTAGTAACTAAACATTATTCGCTGTCCGTGCCTCCAGCTTGCTCAACTCTGCTTGATTGTGCTCAGCTATTACTCTATCACTTACCATGTACATACTTGTTATGTTAACACTTAACATACACATGTCTGTATCACTTAACAACTGATGTATTATTGCATGACATGCTACTACTTGACACCTGCTCATGTTATGTTATCTCTTATCACCTGCCCCCTGTTATGACATGACTTATCATTTGTCACCTTCCTGATCAATTGTCGTTGTCATATTAAAACTTGATACCTATAATGATTAACTCTTAACTCATGATTATCATATTACGGGAATGTAGTACATAATCTCTTATTATGAACTCCTATTATGCTTGTTATGAACTCCCGTTATGCTTGTTATATACGCCTATTATGATCAGTTATATTCCTACTCATTTCCGTAATCTGAAAATTATGTTTAACAAGCTATAAAAGGGACAACTTATACGGGGAATGGGAGGAAGTGATGGATGCCGGTATGATGCCTTATAGTGGTGGAATACTAAACTGACGATTCGTGTTAGGGGGATTTCAAGCCCCCAAAGATGCGTGTTAGGGGATTTCAGGCCTTTAATAGCTGTGTCCCAGGCGAACGGGAACCACTATAAGTATGAGCTTTCAGTTCTTCATCAGCTTCCAATAACCAATCTCGACTTAATTATATATGGATATTTGTGTATTGAGATGTACACCAGAACACAAACCTAGATATATTGATCGGACGAGTAATAAAAATAAGATGCCAAGATAATAACTTGTTGTGTTGCTTTGCAAACTTGGTTATGTCACTTGTTTTGCTACAATTACTTTCATCGTGTTTTATGATCACTCATCGTTTCATACTGATTCCTAGTTACCACTCATTACTTGATATCTCGTTCATATATAGCATGCTTGTGCTCACAACACAGTTTTCAATGCATGCTTTGATTCGAATTTATCGATACACGTGTGCTTGATCTTGCACGCCATTTGGCATTCGCATCACCACTCGCTGGGGAGTTCTGACTCCCTTGGATCCTCATGTTTAGGTCTGGGAGCTTAGAGCTTGTAGATTCTCCTGAATGCTGATCAGATATGTGCAGCGATAGTGTGGATCACCAGCTGACCGTCTGAGGGTCCATCCTTCCAAGCCCCTTTCTCGGCTCTAGAAGTTTCCTGTTATGACTTTGAGCCTCCTTTTGTACAGTTCATGATTGTATACCACTTTGTATTTTCGCATTTGCGTCTATCGGTGATATAATATTCTTGTAATATTGTGTCACACTTGGTGATAACTTTGTAATTGTACTCATATATTGGAATGTATAATGCACCACGTGCTTTCGTACTTTAATTCTTGCCTGTACTGATGCTTAGCGTATGTACGTGAGGGTATTTCCGACCTGCATATATACATCGCAGTAACGTCTTCACACCCGCGGGATCGGAGCTTTACAAGTTATTTTCAATCAGCTCTCGTAGATCCGATCTCAACTTCGGATCAAGGCCAGCACCGTCGCCAGGACGAGCAGTCGATCCAAATGGTTCGATCTCCGCCTCAGAATCGTCGTCGGCCTCGCGAGTTCGTCTGCCATCTGCAGCTCTGATGCCTTTGATGCAGCTTCGGCCTCGAGCGCCACCTGTTGTTACCGATTCCTTCCCTTCGGCGACATAGCTACGTGCAGTCAGGGAAGATTCACAAGAATCTGCAAATTGAGAGCTAATTGGGTAGGAAATTGTTAGAATTAGGGCACTTTGAGAGGCCCAATCTCTCGTACAGAGCTCAAAGAGATTCTTCTCAAATTCAAGCTAAAAAAGAGAAATTACAATTTTCTCTGGCTTTATAATCTACTCTACCTTGGGAAACAAGCAAGGAATATACCGTCAGGATCAGATTAAAGCAAGCGAGAGACTTCAGAACAGACCCGACCTGCACCCAATATCCATTAATTCAACTTGATTCTTCGCGCCAACTAATTCAACAACTCAAGCGTATCCGAGTATCTGTTACTGTATCAGCTTCTGATTTTACTGTAACAGCTCAAGAATTATCACTGCAGCAGCTTAAGAACTCCGGTGTGAGCTCCAGAAATTGAATCTGCATCAGAGAGGAGAAGGCTACTTTTGTTCTTGTTGGTTGTGCAATGCAGACGCATAATTCCTAAATATTGTTAGTTGATAATTTCGATATTTACTTGCAAGATTCAAATTTACTGAGTTATTCTCAGGTTAAAATTTGGCGAGATTTCTCACTTGAGCTAAAACCAATTGTGTTCACCACATTTATATTTCGTTTTTTATTATATTCTCTTCAATGGAATAGTGGGGATACTCCACTTTTCTTTAAAATAAAAAAAAAATTAAAAAAAAAAAAAATTGTCAGAAGCCTGCAACTGCAATTGAATGCAAAAAAGAGTCCTAGGCCCCACTTCATAACTTCTCCATTGCTCCTCTCTGCGATTCAATCTCCAACAACCATCTTCCAAATTAAACTAAACATAAAATGCAGATTTAAGATTCAGAGTTTGCTCCCAAAATTACAAACTAAATATCTGAAGGTCTAATTAGGTCCATGCAACAGCAAAACTCGAATTTCGAAATCTGGGTAATTACTACAAAATGACGACAAGGAAGTGGGCGGAAGTAAGGAAAGTATAATTGCTTACTTTCCTATCTATCGGAAAAGGAAAATAAGAAAACTCCTTTTCCTTCTCTCTTTTCTCTTTTACACAACCATTTCCTCGCTTCCAAAGTGTTACAGTTAATTTTGTGGTCATGTAAATCTCATTTATAATAAGTTGTAGCACAAAACAGTTAATTTTTTGATCATGTAAATCTCACTTGCATTCTAATTACAGTCTATTTTTTATTTTTCTTAATTAATTTTTATTTTAATATTATTTTGCGGTCAACTTTTCCACTTTCACTTTCACATTACCATCCAAACACCGGAAAAGACATAACATTTTCCAAATCACACTTCCTAACAATATCCAAACACCGGAAAACTTACTAACCAATTCCCAAGTTCCCAAGGAAACTATTACCAATTCCTCACTTCCTTACTTCCTCACTTCTACCGTCAACCAAACAGGCTCAAAATGTAATTATTAAAATATCATAATTTCCATTAATATACAGCCTCATCCCTTTCTTTAAAGTTCATAACATCCAGAATCTCTTCCTTCATAGTAGGAAAAGAGCACAACAACGCAATTAAAACAAGAAAGAAAGGCAGACAAATTAAAACACTCTAGGTTTGGCCACAATGGTGGAATGCTTCAAAATGTGCAGACTGAACTGCCCACCCTTCTCAGCTGTGTCAATCTTGTCTTGCGCCGGCGGTGGCAGCAGTTCGAAGTTCTGAACAAGCCTTCCGATGGTAATGCCGAGGATCGGCAACGCCAGAATGATCCCGGGGCAGCTCCTCCTCCCAACTCCAAACGGAATGTACTTGAAATCGTTGCCATTGGCCTCCACCTTCGCCTCCTCCTCGAGGAACCTCTCTGGCCTGAACTCCTCGGGGTTCTTCCAGTGTGCAGGGTTGTTTGCCAGCCACCATGCATTGACGAGGATCTTGCTCTCGGCGGGAATGTCGTAACCGCCGAGCTTGGCGTCGTAGAGGTTCATGTGGGGGACGAGGAGCGGGATGGCCATGCGGAGGCGGAGGGTTTCTTTGATCACAGCATTCAGATACGGGAGGCGGTGAGTGTCAGGCTCGGTGACCTGGACGCCTGGGCCGAGGACGGTGTCGAGCTCGTTGCGGAGTTTTTGCTGGATTTCAGGGTGGTTCACTAGCTCTGCGATGCCCCATTCGATGGACCAGAGGGTGGTCTCAATGGCTGCAGGGGTAGCACATTGTTCAATATCCAAATTATTCCCAATATAAATTCAATTCATTCATAACATAAAGAATTTCATGCACAAGGTTTCAAATTTTATCTGTATGTAACACTTTTAGTTTCTTAACTGCATATTTTTGTCTAATATTAGCATAAACTATGCGTAAGGCTAAAGATGAAAGGACTCATTGATAGCCAGCAAGTAGAGCAAGAAGGTGGAGGCATTAGTGAACTTCCAGCTCTTAGCCTCAATGATTTGAACAAGCTACACTGGCAGCGCACTGACCCTCTACCTATTATTTCTGACTTTATCCGTCATTTAAGATGGAAGCAATTCATGGTTTAATATTGTTTTGGAGTTTCAATTTATAGCTATCCATGATGAAGGCAAATTCCCCTTCTTTTTTTTGCTATGATCAGGATCAACAGTTAATCTCATGTAGACTGATTTGTATTTTTTGACCAAGCTATCTATGATATTCATGTATAGGAAGAAAAGAATATATATATATATATATATATATATATATAGAGAGAGAGAGAGAGAGAGAGAGAGAGGGGGGGGGGGAGGGGGGGGGGGGGGAGAGACTTGTGTAGTTCCAGAAAGATTCGAACCTGAACTCTTCCCATTCAAATACAACGATACACCATCAAAAGACAAGATCCATTTCGTTTAAGTTGGTCTATATTATTTTAAGTATTTATAAACTAAAAATCAAGTATTTTAAATTCTTTTTGCCCATGCATCAAGTAAGGAAAAAACGAACATCCTAAATAGTGAGCTGATTAGTTAACGGTGTAGAACATTTGAAACCTAAGAAAAATTATTTTGTAGGGGTTTTTAAATATTTAGATCATGATCAAATGGCTGGATCAAGAATTTGTATGTCTAAAGACATAAATCTAACCAACTCACTACTTTCAACCGTCCATTTTGCGATGTTTAATTGATAGGCAAAAAAGTATTCAAAATACTTGATTTTTTATTTTTAGTTACTTTAAATAATATAGATCAACTTTAACGGAATGGATCTTATATTTAAATGTCGAATGTTCGTATTTGAGTGGGAAGGATTCGGGCTCGATTCCTTTCGGAATAATACAAGTCTACTATATATATATATATATATATATATATATATATATATATATATATATATATATATATATATATATATATATATATATCCGAAAGGATTCAAGGTCAAATTTTTCTCACTCAAATACAACCCTATAACATCCGAATGCAAGATCCATTCCGTTGAAGTTGATCTACAATATTTAACGTAATTAAAAATAAAAAATCCGGTATTTTGAATGCTTTTCACTCATCCATTAAGTAGGAGAAAAATGGACGACCGAAATAATGAGTTAGTTAGTTTACCATTGTAGAATATTTGAAATCTAACAAAAATTTGAGTGAGAGGGTTTTAAGTGTTTAGATCATGATGAAATGATCAGATTGAGAATTTGTATGTCTAAAGACGTAAATCTAAGCAATATGCTATTTTCAGCCGTCTATTTTGCGCCTACTTGATGGATGAGCAAAAAGTATTCAAAATACATGTTTTTTTTATTTTTAACTACTTGAAATAATATAGATCAACTTCAAATGAATATATCTTGCATTTGGATGTGGTAGGTTTATTTTTGAGTGGGAAGACACAAGTGTGTGTAGGAAAATCTTCAAATGACAAAATAAGCTTCGTGAGAAAATTATGTAAGAGCGAATCTGTGGATGATCAGACCGTTCATCTTGATTCACATACTTTATTTAGATTACCAATAAAAAATTACGTGATTCCGAGTCTTTTTACCCATGCATCAAATGACATCTTTATTCATCTTTATTCTACAGCGAATATAACGTATGTTTTATAACCACTTGTTGCATGGGTAAAAAAGTTCGAAATCGCATGATTTTTTATTGGTAGTCTAAAAAAAGTATATAAATCAAGATGAACGGTTCAGATAATCCACATAATCGCTCTTATATAATTTTCTCATTATCTTTGTGTGAGAAAATTTCTCACACGAAGATGTGCGCGCGCGTGTGCGTGTGTGTGTAATTGTCCACATCAATTCATTAATATGAGGCATGCTAGTTCAACCATCTCTATCTGTCCCAACCATCTCTATCTGTCCCATATGGAGACCATAAACAAATAAGTAAAGCAAACAAAGATTGTTTACTTTACTTATTTGTTTATGGTCTCTATATGGGGACAGATAGAGATGGTTGAACAAGCATGCCCTATATTAATGAATTGATGTGGACAAATACATATTCAACTTTACTATCCCCTCCTTCACTTGCTTCCCTTAAATTCTAAACAACCATACAGGTGGCTAGTGATCCATCAAATAAATTGAATATTATACGGTAACGTGCCAAACATCAATTAGCTAAAAAGATACAGTTTCTCGATATGTTTTTGAACGTTTCAAGCTATTGTTTTGATTGTGAGGCGGAGTATGAATAAGCGCAGGCCAAGCTTCATCCAACACCTAACACTGAGGAAGTACACGGACCCATCAAAGTTGGGGGGCCCACTAGATTGTTAGTTGGGGCAGGTGCTGAGCTAACATATCTTGTGCACTTCGACAGCTAAATCACCACTTGGGCTCATTGATACAGACAAATTATGCCAATTCAAATGATAGACAACAGCTAACAGAACGCGGGGTTTTTCCCCAGCCATTTTACTCGAGAAAAAAAGAAAAAAAGATGCCGGCAGAGGTACGTTCATGTCTTGAGTTTAATTTGGTCTCTAATTGATTTTGTGTGTATTTTTTCCCCCTTACCTCCAACAGAAAAAATATTTAATTAGATTCATGTGCCCTAATCCACAAATGGCAATTTGCCCGTTGAATTTTCCTTGCCAGATAAAATTAGGTGTCATTCTTTTCGTACCATATCTATCATTAATAATTAATAATTATCCTTGATTTAGAAAATAAAAAAAAAAGCAAAGTAAGTAATATTATTCACTTAAAAGGCAAATAAAAGCAAGAAGAAGATATTGACGAATACCTGCAACGTTTATGTTCTCCACAATGTAAAGAACGTTGGCCTCATTGATTTCTCCTTTCTTTTCAGCATCCAAGATGTGATCAATTGCACACTTTAGGCCGACGTTATCGGTGGATTTTGTGCTTGCCAGTTTCCTGCAATGTTTCATCCAGATAAAAAATTCATTAGATACAAAATAGAAAAAAGAAAAAATTTATATTTCCCTTTATTGAAATTAGTTTTTTTTATTGATAAAATAGCATATATCAACAGAAAACATAAATTTAAGCTGACCCAAAAGATTGTGTTTCAATATTAATAATAATGATGGCCCAGAAGATTGGGTGCTAAAAGGAAAAATTAAATTATTTATAATATAACAATATTTTGTAGATTAAAGTTTAAACTTTTATCATCAAACACTTTTTCCAAGTCAAATAAACTAACCATAATTATTAATTAATTCATAAAAAAATATAAAAGTAATAATAGATTTTATGATGAATTATTTTGCATATTATTCAGAAAAAAAAAAGATTACTTACTTTCTCTCCTCGAGGAAATAATCCTTGAACAGCTGCAGCCTTCTCTCCTTCACCTCCTTGCAAATCCTCAAATAACCCCTCAAAAACGGCCTCAGGATCGGAATAAAATCCCCATAATTGTACTCGAAGCTCTGAGCCAGCCTGCTCCTCTCCCCATTCAACGCCTTCAACCTCACAAACAGCGGATCCTCCTCGCTCTCAAACCTCCGATCGAACATGATCCTGTACATGTTGTTGTACATCATCAGCTGCAGCCTCCGCCGCAGCACGATCCCTTCCGTCGCCGCCTTCGGGTTCCTCTTCACATCCTCCACAACCCTACCCGCTTCGTCCTCCCACCCGAACCGGTACTGGCCCACCACTTTGTTGGTGAAGAAGGGGACGGTCATGATGCGGCGCATCTTGCGCCAGTGCTCGCCGTAGACGGTGAAGACCATGTCCTGGCCCTTGCCGGTGAAGATGTCGAAGACGACGTTGCGGGTGCGGGACCCGAACTCGACGCCGTGGGTGTGGAGGACGTCGCGGGCGACGTCCGGGGAGGAGACGACGACGAGGTTGCGTTGGCCCATTCGGAGGAGGAGGATGTCGCCGAATTTCTTGGCGAGGGCGGTGAGGTTGCGGTGGTTGAGGTCGTCGCCGACCTGGAGCCAGTTGCCGAAGACGGGGACGGGGAGTGGGCCGGGGGGGAGCTTGAATTTCTTGCCGCGGAGTTTGGCGATGGCGATGCTGATGATGGTGGCGGCGAAGAGGCCCAGTAGGGCCTTTTCCAGGAGGAGGAGGTCCATTGGGCTTGGGGTGAGTGAGTGGGGGAATGGTGAGAGAGGCGAGTATATATAGGAGGCGGGGGGGCCACGTTAGAGTAGACGGGTGGGAGTAGGTGAGGGGGGAGGGTAGCTGAGATGGGTGGCGGTGGAGTCGGTTGCTTGGCTTGATTTGAGTCGCTTGACTCGGTTCAGTCGTGAGGAGGAGAGGGGTATTTTCGGAAATGATGATTTGCCTCGCTCCCACCAAACTCTTGCTTTCTCGGGGGTGGATGTTGCCACCCAAAAAGTGACGAAGACACTCTAGATTAGGGCGCCCCCCAAATTGATAAAGGCACACCTAAAATATTTAAAACCTTTCAAAATATTTTTCCACCTCCTCCCATGTCGGCGACCGCTCGACCTACCCTCAAGCCGGCGAACCCCGGCCTACTCCCTCATCGGCGACCACCTCCTCCCCCAGCCTACCCCATTCTCGACGAACCCCCTACCCCCCTCCTCCCCAAAGCCGACGAACCCCCCCGGATCCTCCTCGGCCTCCCTCCTCCTCGGCGCTCCTCCCTGACCTTCCCTTCGTCCCCACTTTCCCCAACGCTCCCCCTTTCCTCCCCCCCAGAGCTCCCCTCTGCCTTGTTCGGCCACTCCGTTGGCCGAGTGGCCGAACAAGGCAGAGTGGAGCTCTTGGGGGGAGGAGGGCAGGGGGGAAGGAGGGAAGGGGACGCCCGGGGGGAGGCTGGAGAGGTCGGGGGTGGGTCGCTGTGGAAGACGACAGAGGAGCAGGAGGAGAGGGGGGGAGGAAAGGAAGGAGGAAGAAGAAGGACCTTTTGGACATTTCATCATGAATAAAATTGTAAAAAAAATAAATAATGACACTTATAAATATTTGTTGGTGTTTTTCTCATTTTTGGGTGGTAATATCCGTTCCCTTGCTTTTGGGGGCCGTTATCATTTTTTTTTATTTTTTTCTTGGGGCAGGTGATTGTTGTAGGTTGTTGGTATAATTAGTTTAGAGAGGAACTCATTTCTGTGTCTTCTTTTTTTTGGAGAATGTAAATTTTATTTATCGAACCTGAATGTAAGCCAAACCGGCTATACAGTATAACCCCCCTAACTGCCAATACCTGGCTCACTATCCCATTACAATGTATCCCCACAATCCAAATCAATGTCCTATTAGTCGACTATACATTAGATCAGTCGACTAATAATGTAGTCGACTAACCCCAATTACAAGTCGACTTGAAAGTTGATCTGGATGTAGCTTCGTTCTCTGTTTCTGCGCCAGTCGACTAAGTCATAAAATTAGTCGACTATACCTGCACCAAGTCGACTAGGTCAGAAAGCCTAGTCGACTATACCTGCACCAAGTCGACTAACCACAAAGTTAAGTCGACTGAAAAATTGATCTGGATGTATCCGTCTTCTCTGTTGCCTCTGTTGTCACAGTAGTCGACTATGCCAAAAAGGCTAGTCGACTATACTTGAATCTAGTCGACTAGAAACACCTACTAGTCGACTAATTCTGCTGGCAGCCCATCTTTTCTATCTTAAATTCCAGATCTCTCAGAACTCCACAGTGGCGTTTGGATCCAAATTGAATACTTCTGTGTCTTCTTTTTGTTTTTCCTTTTGGTGTCCTTTTTCTTTTTTAATTTTTGTATTTTTTATTATGTGTTGGAGGGTTTAATAAGGTAGAAAATGGAATATAGGGCGGTCGCTATTAATTTTGATTGAAATTTTGAATAAATATTCAAAAAACTTGGATGGTTTGTTATAGCAAAAGTATCTGGACAATGATGGGAGAGGAGTGGTATCAACACCTCCATTATAGGATTGTTTAGACCCAACAAGCTAAAAAGATATTAGTTATAATCTAATTATTCTCAAATTTTAACGTAAGAGATATTAGAACAATATGTCTTCGATCCGCATGGTAGGCAAACATAAAGTTTACAGATCATGTTGTGCCCCTTGCTTTCTCTTCAATTTTTGATCTCACGGTCTTGTTTTATAACCCCCAAAACACGAATCATTGATTGGATGATAGAGAATTTTCTTCTAGGAAAAACTCCTAGAAGTTAGAAAATTATCTACATTAGTGGTATCTTGAGAGCCTCCTCAATAATGAATTATTGCACCTACCAGCAACAATGTTGGAATTTTGAATCTAAATTTTGACTTTGAATATTAAAGTGAGCACTTGAAAACAATGTTATTTAGTTTTACATGAGATGAATATCAAACCTCATTGGGTTTACAATGAAACATGTGCACCGCTCACTTGAAGTCTAGTGTGGGATTGTAAATGCACGTTGTGCAACCCATCCCAATGGAACCTGGGTTCGAGCCAGAAACCCTTTAACCGGGTGTGCAATTCTGAGTTTGGAGCCTCACGATTGTGCCCGCATTGGCTTTGCTACTCAAGTATTATAATTATTTTTTTTAATAATGTTTTGCTTTTTGCTGTTATTTCTTTTTGTTGCTACGATCATGAGATCCGCGCATCGGGTGAGATCATGATCGCGGGTGTGCGTAACGACTCACAACCACGACTGCAGATCTTGCAACAACTCGCAATTCACGTTCGTGTATCTCGCGATCTTTCTGATACGAAGGTTCGACGATCGTTCTAGTTCTAAAAGGTTATAAATACAATATTCTCCTTTCAGAAAAAAATATATAACAAACAATCTTATCTTCATCATACTTCTTTCTCAAAATGAGATTTCTGAGTTCCCTCATAATCTTCTTCTCTCTGGACAAAAGGCAGTTCTCTTAACAAGTTAGGACGCAGAGTGCACAATGCGAAGGGTTTAAAGGGCAAGACTTCTCGTTATGTCCTCCGGGTTAGATCGTCGTGAACGGGGTGCACCTCTGGCGAGGCAAAATCTATCCTAAAGACAACGATCCTTCGTGCCTCGATAAGTCTTGTCTTTGCATCACTTTTAGCTTTTGCATTATTTTGTGTTTTTTAGTTGTCAAGGCTTTCTATTTTTCAACAATTTTAAGATGAAATTTGTTTCTCCCTCCATTAATTTTAATACAGAAATTAAGATTTATCTCTGATCCATAATTCATCTAAACATGAGAAGTTTGATGGAACTAATTTTAAGATGTGGCAATTTTAGAATGCTTTATTGATTAACATGTCTTAAGCTTGCTTTCATATTGACTTATTGTGATGAAAATTGATATTCTACGATACCAATTGTTACTCGCAGGATCGATGTTTGCGGAACTTGGTAATATGATCAGTACTTGCAAAAGAAAACTATTGCAATGTAAACTAGCAATACCTAGACAAAAAAGTAATAAGAAAGAATATGAGGATTTAACGTGATTTATCCCAAACTTGGCCTACATCCACGAGGAGAAATCTTGAGAGAGCTTTATTAATAAAACTTGGTACAAAGAGATCTAACCTTCCTCTTGATGACACAAGAGTATTCACCTTCCCCTTTAATCTATGCTTAGATTACAAGAGTATACATTTTCTCTTTGCACCTTCATCTTACTCCTCTCTTTCTTGGCTTTCTTATGATCTCCTTGGTGTTCTCCATCTTTTTTTTCTCTTTGAGATCAGCTTAGTTAATGCAATTACAATGCTTGGTTACAACCTTTATTTTTAGAATTTTACAATACAACTCCTATTTGGACTATGAGATGATCTTAGCATTTTGATGGTTAAAGAATCTTGATCAATCCTTTTAGGAGTTGATCTCCTTAATATAGAAGGATTCTAAACCATTTAATCTTTAGAAATAAACCTTCATTGAATAGAAATTTAATCCAATTCATATTCTATCAGAATAAGAAAACTCGCAATTACCTGAAAAGGAAACTGCTTCACCTTGATTTGTTTCTTCTGCTTCAAGCCATCGTTTTCTCCAACTCAATTGGATTTTTTTGGACCATCATCTCCTCTTAAAAATAAGGCAAAATCCTAACAATCTCCACCTTGACTTGCTTTTCGAGCCTTTCGTAAAAAAACTTAAGATTCTGTATTAATACCTTGATTCTTCCCTTGCTTGTAACCGTGTCATGAAGCCTTTAATTCTTGTCCCCTCTCCTCAGGGTCTTTAGCTGATTTACCGTCATGGCATGGGCCATCTCGAGCCTTGCCTGAATGCAATCTTTCTCCTTCCTGCAACACTTCGACCCGAGTCACGTCCCGTTGCAGTCTTCCTTGAAGCTCCACCTCGCGATGAACTCCCTTTCAAGCTTATCTTGAAACTCCACCTCGAACTGTGTTTCTTTTTTCAGCTTGTATAACCCTCCACACTTCTCTCCTTCTAGGATTACCCTGTCTCCTTGTTGACTGTGATGACGTCTTGTTCCACTTGAATCCAACATCCTTCTTCGTCGAGCACCCTTATGGATTATAGATTGCAGCGTGCCTCTGGGATATACCAGACTACCTCCAGAACACGCACCATCCCACATCTTTTTGTAACTTTGATTGTCCCAGTGTTAATGACCTCGTAAGTCGAGCCATCAGCCATCTCGACAATTCCTTCCTCCTTTGCAGCTAAGGAGTTGAATCCTTTTGAGAACATACATGAATCGTACTACCTGTATCAAATATCCAGCCTTTACCTTGAGAAGTGTTATCTTCGTTGGAAGCCAGTAATACTTCAGTTTCTTCTAAATCACTCAATGCTACACCTGCCTCCGCAGCTCACCCCTTCTTCTTCAATCACTCTTGCCGATGCTTGCAGTTATTCTTCCAATTACCTTCTCTGTGATAAAAGTGACATGCATTTGACGAGCCTGGACCATTCTTTCCTTCTCCTCTTCCTTTCTTTTCCATGACCATCAAATATGATCCTGTCTACTCCTCTTGATTTGATATTTTTCTAATCTCATTAGATAAGAAAGTTGATGTGACCTTCTTCAAGATAAGAGTTTTCTTACCGTAGAGTATGATGGTGACGATGTGATCATATGACTCTGGAAGCGAACTGAGAAGTATCAAGACTTGTCCTCCTAGTTGATCTTGACATCAAAAGTTAGAAGCTTGCTAATGACCTTATTGAAGAAGTTTAGATACTCTAACACCGTTGTTCCTTCGTTCATGTATAGTCCATATAGTTGTTTCTTGAGATATATTTTGTTGGAGAGGCTTTTCGTCATATACAACATCTCTAACCTTGACCACAATCATGTAGCTGTTTCCTTATCCATCACGTTGTACATCACTTTATCTGCGAGACATAGTTGGATCGTGCTTACTGCCTTTAGATCCATCTCATTTCAATCCTCACTTGACATACTTGCAGGTTTTGCTGACTTGCCCTGCAAGGTCTTGTGAAGACCCTATTGCACCAGCAACGACTTCACTCTCTTTTACCATAAGCTGAAGTTTTCTTTGCCATTGAACTTCTTAACCTCGAACTTTATCGTACAACTTTCTATCTTTGACATATCGCTCTTCGTTAATCTTTAGCTCTGATACCAATTGTTGTGACGAAAATTGATATTCTACGATACTAATTTTTACTCCCAGGATCGACATTTGCGGAACTTAGCAATATAATCAGTACTTGCAAAAAAAAAAACTATTGTAAAGTAAACTAGCAAATACCTAGACAAAAAGGTAATAAGAAAGAACATGAGGATTTAACATGGTTTGACCTAAACTTGGCCTATATCCACGGGGAGAGAACTTAAGAGAGCTTTACTAATAAACTTGGTACAAAGAGATCTAAATTTTCTCTTGATGACACAAGAGTATTCACCTTTCTCTTAAATCTATGCTTAGATTACAAGAGTATACTTTCTCTCTATGCACCTTCACCTTACTCCTCTCTTTTTTGACTTCCTTCTGATCTTCTTGGTGTTCTCCACCATTTTTTCTCCTTGAGATCAACTTGGTTGAGGCAACTGCAATACTGCTTACAACCTTTATCTATAGAATTTTACAATACAACTCCTATTTGGACTATTAGATGATCTTGGCCTTTGAATGGTTGAAGAATCTTGATCAATTTTTTTAGAAGTTGATCTCCTTAATTTTGAAGGATTCTAAACCCTTTAATCTCTATAAGCAAACCTTCATTGAATAGGAATTTAATTCAATTCGTATCCTACAAGAATAAGGAAACTCACAATCACCGAAAAAGAAAACTGTTTCACCTTGATTTGCTTCTTTTGCTTCAAGTCATCGTCTTCTCCAACTCAATTGGATTTTCTTAGACCATCATCTTCTCTTGAAAACAAGAAAAATCGTTACATGACTGAACCTCTTCCATCTTTAGAACAACATGAGCCTGCTAGGTCCTGTGATGAAATTCATAAAGAGAAAAAAAATATCTGCCATGGTGAGATCCTCAGTTGTTTATCTGATAAATTATATGATATTTTTTATACCACAGAAGGGACTCAAAAGCTCTGGGAAGCTCTCGAGAAAAAGTATTCTTCTGAAGGGGGCGGGTCTAGAACATACATTGTTGATAGGTTCTTAGAGTTCAAGATGCTAGATGAAAAACGAATCATAGATCAAACAAATAAACTCCAAGCCATTGTTCATGAAATGTCCCAAAGTCTATGCCTCTTTAGAGAAGATCCAAGTAGAACTGCCTTTATAAATGAAGTCCCTCATTCTTGGAAAAGATTTGGTTTATCCCTTAAAAACGAGAGAGAGAGAGAGAGAGAGAGAGAGAGAGAGAGTTTCATTAGATGATCTTCTTAAATCTCTTCGTGTTGAGGAAGAAAGTAGAAACAGAGACAAAGAACCACCATCTGTGAATTTGTGACTAAACTGAATATAACTTAGCAAAAGCCTAAGCCTAGAGAAACCCTAAGTAGAACCACAAGTCAGACCCCAATGGAAACAAAGAGAAGTTCCAAAATTCTCTGAAGCCAAACCCCAACATTGGAAGGATAAGTCCAAAATGGAATACTTCGTCTGCGGCAAAACTGGTCACTCGCCTGTCAGTGCCGCCACCGTAAGGGTTATGGTAAACAAAACCATGGATGTGCTCCTCCGCCTTAGGCTATGAATGCTTCTCCTCAGGCTCATCTGATGGTAGCCTAGATTGCTTCTGGCAGAATCGATGATACAAGGTCTGTAACACCCGACCTTAATTAATCCTGATTATCAGTATTTTGGAATATTCTGGATTATATAATTTCTACTTAAATACTCATTATTGTATGATTAATGGAAAAAAATTAAGAGAGTGAATTTCTTTAAGTCTAAATAATGAATATACACATATGTGTGTATGTATGTGTATATAAGTGTGATTATATACAAGTATGTCATGTTGATAACTTTGTCTTGATATTGGATTAATTTTCACTAATGACATTTAACTTATTATTTAACCTAATTAATCTAAGATTATAAGATGCATGAGGTGGCTATGCATGAGGTGGTGAGATAAAGGAGACATGGAGAATTGTGTTGGTTATATGGCATGAGAGAGAAATAAAAATTCTCATTTCACCTTTAAGCTCTCTCTCTCTCTCTCGCACTCTCTTTTCCTCTCTCTGTTTCTTGTGCTCTGGCAGGTGGAAACATGTGTCGTAGGTGGCGCATGGCTCAGCGAGACTTGGCCGGCGACGAGGGCCAGGCGGCGCTAGAGGGAAGGATGTGCTACTGTTGATGAAGAAGAGAACCATAATGGGTTTAAAAAATAAAGCAAATCCAACCAACGCGTTATGGATCTGACCAGGCCCGGTCCAATTAATAAAGGTTAAATTTTCATTTAGTCCCCATGATGATTCAAATAATTATTTTTTGGGCCCTGAAAAATTATCAATAGCCCCTGAATATTCTCAATTATTACGTATATAACCCCATTTTATATTTCGTGGGTTTTCGAACGATATCTTGGCTATTCGGAGCCAGATTTGCACGCTTTTCAACATGTTACATTTGTGGAGACGAGAACTACACATCCACGATATTGGTATGTGATGTTGAGTGGTCGGAAGACCGACAAACTTGACAACGGTGAGTAAAGTCCTCCCGATTTTATTTAAAAGCATCAATTTGATAGTAATTATGATCGTGATTGATAGAAATTTGTTGATAAATTATTGTATAAGCCAATAACTATGATTAGAAATTGGGTGAGCTTATATTATTATGCAGTCTAGTAACTGTCGTTAATAATTGAAAATTTGATAGTTAATATCAGTAATAATCAGTGGTCAGTCTACTTGGTGATAAAAGATGAAACTGATATTAGATCATATACATTAACTAATTGATGACAGATGAATAGAAATTATATAAGATAAAAGAGTACTTGTGGTATCAATAACTATGAAATCAAAAACTGTGGAACCAATAGTGTGGAGACCGGCATTAGTAGAATCCAGAAATAATACCGAAATTGAACCAATTAAATGAAATTAAAATTAATCGTCTGACCCGGTAAACCCTAATAAGGGTGTGATTGATTCTATTAATGGGTTTATTAATGTGTACATCAATCCAGTTCTAATAACTAATATTTACGATATGGAGAAAGTAAAGTCCCCGATTATATATCTAACTTTTATTTAAAATATATGTGTGTGGGCATGCTAATATGTGTGGACAAGTGAATTGATTACCATGATGGTAATGATGAATAACTCTTATTGAATGATAATGAACAAATTGGTCGAATACTGAAAATAATTAATTGATATTTTTATCAATCCGATAATAATCAGTGGCACCGTAGTATCTGATAAATCTGATTATAAATATGAATTTTTTTGTGATAATAGACTGAATCATGATTAATAGTGTTAATTTGAAATATTGTATATATACTTTTAACAGATATTTCTTGAATAAAGGACCAAATAACTAAGAACTGAAATTAGTAATGATGGGAACCAACAATTAGGAACCTAGTATACCAATTGATAACTATGTGTGATAATTTATAACAAGATATGAATAAGTAATATGATTAAGAAGATCGAATACTGGTGGTATGAACTGAAACATGACCGATAAAATATTATGGCTATCAAGTTGTATGCATTATGTATTTGGTACCAAAGGCCTATCACTCTAGTTTTGATGATGATTAACATATGTAGTTATAATACTAATGATCTTGTGTTTATTTAGTCTCAGATATTTGATCAAGATCTTAGTAGGTTTTTAGCTTCAACAAAGGATTTAAAGTCAAGTTTTGGAGCTGGCACTTGTTGATTCAAGAGCTTGCGTATCAAGATCGCATCAAGTACTCAAGAGGAGTCTAACTCATTGGATCAAGGTTTGGACCAAGTCAAGAAGGAGAAAAAGATTTTCAAGTGAAGATTTTCAGAAGACTTGTGTTGGATTTTGTAAGTGTCAAGATTTTATTTTTAGATAAAATATAAAGGATAGATTAGTTGGTGGATTGCTCAAGTTCATACACACTCACACACAAGATTTATATGTGTTTTCATAAAAGAGTTTTTATTTTGAAAAATACCGGTTTGATTTTTGAGCTTCAAAATATACATGCGTTTTATCAAAACTTATTTTAGAGTTTATTATCAAAAACATAGATATTTCATCATATATGTATAGTGGATCATATCCATATACACTAAGCTTCAAAAGGGTTTAAAATATCTTTTTTTGTATTTGGAGAAGTTTTATTTTGAAAAATACAGATTTTTGTTTAAGCCAAAATT
The DNA here is from genome assembly GCA_038442645.1 of Agave tequilana. Taxonomy (NCBI): domain Eukaryota; kingdom Viridiplantae; phylum Streptophyta; class Magnoliopsida; order Asparagales; family Asparagaceae; genus Agave; species Agave tequilana. The sequence continues at coordinate 175,049 of JAVJIF010007062.1, forward strand.
TCTATATTACAAAGTTCAAATTATTTGTAATGTGCTTTGATTTTTAATCAAACATGTTTGTATATCAAAGTATATTAATGAACTTATTTTTGTAGAATTTATGAGAATTTATGGAATTTTATTGAAGGTAAAAGACCAAGTTTTAATCCCTGAAAATGTTGGACCAGGTCTTCTGCCGGTCGACCGGACGGTCGACCGCGACAAAAGTCAGTCGACCGGTCCGGTCAACCGATGTGCACAGACGTGCATAGCCTGTTTGGCTAGTGGGCTAGTCAACTGACCCGGTCGACCGCCAGAGAGCTCTGCTCTCTGGATCTGGCCCTGGTCGACCGTGCGGTCGACTGGCAGAGAGCTCTGCTCTCTGTATCCAGGCCTCGGTCAATCGGGCGGTCGACTGGTGGCACAACAGTCGAAAATCCGACCATTAACGGTCGACCGAGCCAGAAGTCGGTCGACCGATGTACAAAAACGTGCACAGCCAAGGGCCGGTCGACCGCACGGTCGACCGTTAGAGAGCTTCTGCTCTCTGTAAATGGTCCCGGTCAACTGGGCGGTCGACCGCTTTTCCCAACGGTCGGAAATCCGACCATTGGCGGTCGACCAGGCGGTCGACTGACAGCAGAGTTTTCTGCTGAGTTGGACCCCAACGGCTATATTTTTTAGGCCTATAATTGGGGCTGTTTTGGGCTATTTTTTATAAGATTTTAAGTGGATTTTCAAGCTAGTTTTTCCTACCTTTTTAAGTGTTTATCTCCACTTGTTTTAAAGCCAAATACTTCCATATCAAAAGAAGAGTTTCCAAGAGAGTTTTGCAAAAGAGATTTCTTGAGTTTTTCACCATAATTCTATCTAGTTTTTCTCACACAGACTTGAGCTTTCCATTGCTATATCAATCCTATAGGAGAGTTGTTGTGAGAGTCTTTTTAGGTGATCAAAGTTTTTAGATCACTAAGTGTTCACCTTATATTTGAGGAGGCGAACTTGCGGGTTTGTGTTATTTTGAGTTCTTGTGGGAGATCGGTGTAGAGTTGCTGCCTCGGCAAGTTAGTGTGCTTGCGTATGTTTGTTCTTGCGAGAACAAGTGAGGGGACTAGTAAGTCCAAGAGTTCTAGTGTGAACTCCTTGTAGGTGTGGCAGCACCGAGTGATCCGATAGGATCGATTCTAGTGGAAATCCTTCATAGTGTTGAAGGTAGGGACGTAGAGCAAGGGTGCTTGAACCTCGAAACAAATCTCCCGTATTTGCGATTGCTCTCTCTATCTCTCACTTGTGTTTATATCTTGCATGCTTACTTTGTCTTTATCTTATATGCTTGATATATCTTGTGCTTAAATTTATATATACTTGGGATTGTTTGGTCACACTTGTATTCAACCAAGAGAGACAAAGCGGCACCTCAACTCTTATCTAGAGGAATCTTGAGGAGATAGTTAGAGCCCTTCACTAGGAATTCGGCTACACTCTTGTGTTATACTTGGTGTATTTTGTATGATAGTTTTTAGTTTGCATAAATACTTTTAATTCCACATTAATTCATCATTAGATTAGCTAGTCACCTATTCACCCCCCTCTAGGTGATTTCAATTAGTATCAGAGCTTGGTGCTCTTGATTTGGGTCTAACAACCTTGAGTTAAAGATCCTCATTTTAGCTAATCACAATATTTATTTACACACATATGGATTTCATGACACTTCCCATGTTTGACGCTCTTAACATCCAAACTTGTAAAGTTAAGATGTCCATGTACCTCAAAATCCTAGGGATTCATGTTTATCTTGCCACAATTAAAGACTCATATTATTTAAATGGAAAACATCTAGAGGCTAACTCAAAAGTCATTCATGCTTTAAAGTCAACCCTAAATGATGATTATCTATGTAGGGTTTCTAACTTTGATTCGACTTTTGTAGTATACAACACTTTAGTCTCCCTTGGTGAACAAAAGCAATACTATGCGGGGAGTGACTCGGATGATGAAAGTGATGCTTTCAACATATGCTACATGGTCTAAGGGGATAACCCTCTTGAGGTAAATTCTGAATCCGAGCTTGATGAGGATGTTGACATGTCTTATAATGAACTTGCATCTTTTTGTCAACATCTTCTTGAAAAATATGATGTACTTAAAAAGGATAATAAGAAATTGAAAAATAAATTTGATTCCATTTTAAAAGAAAAGGATTCTTTTCAAAATAAACTTGAAAATGTTTCAAAAGAAAATGAAGCTTTGAAAAAGGAGAATATTTCCTTATTTTTAAATTAAATGATCTTTGTGAAGGAAATAATTCTTTAAAAAATAAAATCAACTTGGTAGAAAAAGAAAAAAATTATTTTAGAAGAAAACAACTCTTTGAAAAGAAAAATTGTTTCAAAAGAAAAGGAAAATATTGCTAAAAAGAAAAAGGTTGTTGATTCTCATACTTGCCATGCTCTTCATGCAACTATTGATAAAAATGAGATTCAATTTTTGAAAAATAGAATAGATTGTTTGAGCTCAACTTTGAGCAATTGTGCATTCAACCATTCAAGATTGGAAATCTTGTTTCAAAAGAAACAAGCTTCACATATTCATGCACATAACCCACGGCACACATATGCACACTTTGCACATCATGATCGCACTCATTCTCATGTGCATACTAGAGTGTACAAATGTACACATTGTGGCCGCAAAGATTCTTCTTGTGTTTTTATTCCCAATCATATAACAATTGTGTTTTTATTCCCAATCATACTAGAGTGTACAAAATGTACACATTGTGTTTTTATATTTTACATGTTTAGACTATCTCCTCAAGATTCCTCTAAATTAAGAGTTGAGGTGTCACTATGGCTCTCTTGATTGAATATAAGTGTGAGCAAATATTCCCAATCATATAACAATTAAGCACAGGTATATCAAGCATATAAAGATATGAACAATATAAACTTGTAAAATATAAAAACACAAGTGTGTGTGTGTGTGTGAGAGAGAGAGAGATGAGCAATCACAAACACGGGAGAATTGTTTTGAGATTCGAGCACACTTGCTCTACGTCCCCGCCTTCAACACTATGAAGGATTTTCACTATAACGATCCTGCAAGATTACTCGGTGCCACAACACCTACAACGAGCTCCCTCAAGAACTCTTGGACCCACAAGTCCCTCATTTGTTTCCGCAAGAACAACACACACAAGCTCACTAGCTTGCCGAGGCCGAACCTCTACAATGAGCTCTCTCAAGATCTCAACACAACGCGAACCCGCTAGATCGCCGAAGCCTCAACCTCCAACTCCTCCAAATACGAAGATGAACACTTGATGATCTTTACACTTTGATCACTAACAAACACTCTCACAATAAGGATCCCTATATGATGAATATAGCAATGAAAAGCTCAAGCTTGTATGAGAAAAACTAGATAGATGTTATGGTAAAAAACTCAAGAAATCTCTTTTGAAAACTCAAGAAAAACTCTCTTGAAAAGCTCTCTTTTTGATATAGAATTGAAAAACTTCTGTGGAAGATAGAAAAAACTAGCTCCAAAACACTTCTCAAAATCTTGTGTAAAACTCACCCAAAAATTCCATATTCATAGGCCAAGAAAAATGAGCCGTTATGACTTAAAAACTGCCAGAAATAGGTTATCGGTCGATTGACCGCTCGACCAACCAATGGTCAAATTTCTGACCGTTGGAGTCTGGCAGTCGACCGGGTGGTCGACCGACCACAGACCCAAATTGTGCAATAGGTTAACTTTGGGCACAATTTTGAGGCCTAAAACATTAAAATATGGAAATAAGTTTAGAGAAAGGATTTGTATATCTGCGTTTTCTTTTAATGCAACTTAAATCAAATCAATATCATTTCAGATACAAAAGTTAACAATAAAATACTGAAAGGTGTCAAATTACAAACTGTAAACTATTTTCAGAACAAGAATGGACTTCAACCTAATATTTATCATCTTTAATATTTGAATTAGAAAATTATTATTGAATAAGAAATATAGTTCAGAAAGTTATCTTTCAAATACAATTTAAATCATATTTATTGAATATAAGAATAAAAAGTTATGACCAGATAACTAGAAGGGTGTCGAGCAGATCAGCATAGCGGTCGGCCGCCCAGTCGACCGAGAAAACCCGAGAGCTCTGCAAACTCAGTCGGTTGACCGGTCGGTCGGCCGAACTCTACTGTGGTCGGCCGGTCGGTCTACCGAGCTCAAGTCACATGGGCTTGTGCACGTCTTGTGTATGTCGGTCGACCGGCCGCCCAAAAAATAGTTTTAACAACTTTTTAAAATACATCTTAAATTCCATAAAATCTTTATAAAATCCACAAAAATAAGTTTATTGAAATATTTTGAAGTACAAATATGTGTGATCAAAAATCAACACATATTACAAACATGTGAACTATTTTTGAGGTATAGAATTCAAAGTTTAAAACAAAAAATATATTATTCAAAAACTAAACTTTTGTGTGTGTATAAGCTTGAGCAATCCACAACTAATCTATCCTTTACATTTTATCCTAAAATAAAATTTTAACACTTACAAACTCTTGACTCAAGTCTTCACTTGAAAATCTTCTCTTCTTCTTGACTTGATCCAAAACTTGATCCATGAGCTAGACTCCTCCTTGAGTACTAGATATAATCTTGAAGCGCGAGCTTCTGAGTCAACACGTGCTAACTTCAAAGCGTGACTTTGTATCTTTTGTTGAAGCTAAACACCGACTAAGATCTTGATTACAACAACAACTAAGCCATTTGTCCCAAGTATTTGGGGTAGGCTACATGAACCAAAGAGAATTACGCTAGATCGGGCACATTGATCAGCTTTCTCCACTCATTCCTATCGAGCAATATGCCTTCACTAAGACCTTTAGCCTCTATATCTTGTCGTATTACCTCCATTCATGTTTTCTTCAGTCTCCCCTGCGCTCTTTTAACTTGTCCTAAATTGATACGCACTGCTCGCCGGACTAGCGCATCTGTAGGTCTACATCGCACATTACCAAACCATCGTAAGCGGTTTTCTCTCATCTTCTCTTCTATAGATGCTACACCTATCTAATACAAATATCCTCATTTCTTACCTTAACTCTCTGCGTGTTACCACACATTCAATGAAGCAAGCACATCTTTGCTACACTCATTTTCTGGACATGATATCTCTTTATAGCCCAACATTCTGTGCCATATAATAAAGCTGGCCTAATAGCAGTTCGATAAAACTTTTCTTTCAGCCATAACAGAATGTTACAATCACATAAAACTAATGTTGCGCTCCTCCATTTCAACCAGCTGGCTTGGATCCTATGGTTGATATCACTATCGATCTCTCCATCTTTTTGGATAATAGAAACCAAGTACTTAAAATGATTGCTCATCGGTATTTTTTGTTTATCTAGTCTCACAATACTATAATCTCAGATTTCTTATTTACTGAATTTACACTCCATATACTCTGTTTTAGCCTTACTTAATCTAAAATCTCGAGATTCTAGAGTTTATCTCCATAACTTAAATTTGGCATTTACCCCAACTCTCATCTCATCAATTAGGACAATATCATCAGCAAATAGCATACACCATGGTATCTCATCCTGAATAGCTCTAGTAAGCTTATCCATCACTATGACAAATAAGAATGAACTCAAAGCAGATCCTTGATGCAATCCAATTGTGATAGAAAAATCTCTTGTTATGCCTCCACAAGTTCTGACATTTGCCACTACTCCATCGTACATATGCTTGATTATGTCAATATATTTGATAGGGACTCCCTTTTTCATCAATGTCTACCATAATACCTCTCTTAGCGCCTTATCATAAGCTTTTTCTAAATTAATAAATATCATATGCAAATTTCTCTTCCTCTCTTGAAATCGCTCTATAAGTTAACGAAGCAAATGAATAGCCTCTGTCATCGATCGCCCCGGCAGGAACCTAAACTGGTTTTTTGATATTGTAAGATTCTGCTTAACCTGTGTTCAATTACCTTTTCCCAAAGCTTCATTGTGTGACACATGAGTTTTATTCTACGATAGTTTGAACAACTCTGGATCTCACCCATGTTCTTATAGAGAGGTAATAAGGTACTCTTCCTCCACTCATTTGGTATCCTTTTAGTTAGCCAGATCTTATTAAAGAGGTTTCTCAACCATCTCAAGCCTACCTCTCCTAAGCATCTCCATATCTCAATAGGAATTCCATCAGGGCCAACAACTTTCCTTGACTATATCCTCTTCAAGGCCTCTTTAACTTCATATTCGCTAATTCTGCGCATATAATTATGGTTCATATCCTGGCACTAAATGGTAAGGTCATCCAAGTCTTGAGTAGAACTATCATTGAACAATTTGTCAAAATATTCTCTTCATTTTTCTTTAATTTCTTCATCTCGATCTAAAACTACTAATCCTCATCTTTGACACACCTCACAGTATATAAGTCTCTAGTCTTTCTCTTCCTTATTCGAGCAATTCTATATATATCATTTTCAACCTCTTTGTTGTCTAACTTCTCATACACTTCTTTGTACATTTTAGCTCTTACATTTTGAAAAGCTTTCTTAGTCTCCTTGGCTAGTTTATACCTCTCAAAACTCACTCCCTCACAATTTTTCTTCAAATCTCTATAAGAGTCTCGTTTGATCTTAATCGCAGCTTTTAGCTCTTCATTCCACCATGATGTGTCCTTACATGGTGAAGCACCACCCCGTGACTCACCAAGTACATCTTTAGCTACTCTTTTAATGTAGCTAGCAATTTTGTTTCATTTTATATTGGGATCATCTTGGGCTTTTCAATCTACTTCATGTACTATTCGGTCTACAAAAACTCCTTGGTTATCTTCTTTTAATCACCACCACTTAATTTTTGGATCTAACTTACGTTTAATCTTTCTAAATCTCCTTCTAATCTGGACATCTAAAATTAAGAGTCTATGTTGGGTTACTACACTCTCACATAGTACTACCTTACAATCCATATAACAACCTCTATCAACTTTTCAAGTTAAAAAGAAATCTATTTGGCTCGCACTTGATCCACTTCTAAAAGTGATCAAGTGAGACTCTCTTCCTAAACCAAGTATTCGATATAACAAAGCAAAATCTAGAATTGAGTTACCTAGTCATTTCTTTCCTCAAAATAAATCCTCCATGTACACAAACCCATAACGACTAGTTCCTACATGCCCATTGAGGTTACCGCCTACGAAAAGCTTTCCTCTAATGGGTATGCCTTGCATAATCTCATCTAAATCCTCCTAAAATTGACGCTTACTTGACTCATCAAGTCCTACTTATGGTGCATAGACACTAATAACATTAAAAATCTCCCTACCTAAAATAAATTTAACTAGTAAAATCCTATCACCCTTTCTCCTAGCCTCCACTATATCCTCAAGCAATTGTTTATCTATGATTGCACCCACCCCATTACGATTTCTATATCTACTAGTATACCAAAGTTTATAACCCAAAGACTCTATAATCTAGCTTTTTCACCTACCCACTTAGTTTTCTGCACACACAAAATACTAACATCCGTCTAAGCATAGCATTAACTAACTCAACTATTTTACCTGTAAGAGAACTTATGTTCAATGATGCTAACGTAATCTTATATTCATGAGCTAACTTCTTTACCCTCACCCGCTCATAAAAGTGTGGGAACCCTTACTCATTTGACACCACATCCGGGCGTCGATGTGGTGCGTCATTTCTAGACAACGGCCTAGCAACCCTTACCCACTTTTTACTATACACGAGCTTCGATGTAGCGCGTCACTCAGTAGAAACACCCCAACGAAATTTAGTTCTTTATTCATGTTCATAGTATGTGACAATATTTTATGTTGGCTGTCACAGGGCTACCACAACCCTCCTCCTTTATCCTCGCTTGGGACAGGCAGTGAACGATGCACTGACAGAGTTAACTAAGATCTTGATTGAATATCTGAAACTAAATGAGCACAATATCATTAATACTATAACTACATGAGTTAATCATCATCAAAACTAGAGTGATGGGCCTTTAGGCCAACAATCTCCCCCTTTTTGATGATGAAAAAACTCATAGAGTTTTATATACATGGATTAAAGTTAACCTTCATAAAAGCTCCCCCTTAACTCATGCATAGCAATAAACAAATAGATATTCAATGAAAGCTTAAAAACAAAACATATATATATATATATATATATATATATATATATATATATATATATATATATATATATATATATATATATATATATATATGCATAAATAACAAATATTAAATATGCATATATAAACTCTCTAAATTCTTCTCCCCATTTTTGTCAATTCTTCAGCAAAGGGGTGAAGAAAAATAAACACGATAAATGTATATACGATATACATTCATTAAGAGGAGAGACGTTAAGTTAACTCCCCCTACATACAAGCATTACATGGAGAAGGGATGACTAGACCCTAACCCACATAAACAAAATATACAATGTATAGACGGAGATGTTAAACTCTCCCTACACACGTGTATCACATAAATAAGAGAGGTCAAGCTCCTCAATACGTAAAATACACTCAACATGAATCTATATATAGAGGCGATGTTGAGCTCCCCTAGCAATACATATCAAACAAAAATTTTAAGAAAATTTCGAAACCGCTATTAAAATAAATTTTGAAATTTCTTGTAGTCAATAAAATAAATTGTGATACTAATAGAAATCAAATAGTAGTTGACAAATGTTGATATCATTTGTAAGTAAACAAAATTATTAAGATACCAATTGAAGAATCAAGAAACTCAGGTTTTGATACCAATTGAAGGTGAAACATGAAGTACATTTTAATTTCAAAAAAATACCAATTGAAATCAATGCATAAGTTTGTAAAGATACCAATTAATATTTAGAATTAAGTCAAGCTTAGCATAAACATTTTGTATTTTAAAAAAATGTGTAAAAATATTGTAAAACAAGTACAATCAAAATCATATATATGTATGTATGAAAATAGAAATATCAATTGAAATTTGAAGCACACATATATAAGAAAATAAATATGAGTATATAAAAATTAAACAACATGAAAATCAAGTGTATAACTCACATCATGCACTCTTCTCACGCACAAGAATAAAAAATAGTCATTATGGCACACAAGGCGTGGTCGTCCAACCAATCGCCCTTAGATGGTAGGGTTTTCAAAAATAAGTTTTGAAACTATTTTAACATATTTGAAAACTCTACCAATTGAAGAATATGAAACTAGTTTTATGATAATTTTAAAAATTAGTACGAAATCTATCAAGTAAGGAATAAAACAAATATATATTCCATAATATATGAATGATAATTTTAAAAACTAGTACGAAATCTATCAAGTAAAGAATAAAACAAATATATATTCCATAATATATGAAAACTACACGAGAATCGACACTCAAAAAATCTATAAAGCTCATATACGCTAATGAATCAAAATCATGAGTAAAAAAAATATATAGAGTGCACAAGCATCATGTAATCAACAAAATCATGGAAATAAGTCAATAAGGCTCAAAACAAAACTAACATGAAAATTCTTTTTCACAAAAACATGATAGATCATATAAACATGTAAGAATCATCAAAAATAGGACATACAATGTACAATTAAACATATAATTGAGTACACAAAGAAATGGAGCATGAAAAGCATGTATTTCAAAAATTGTACATGTATAACACAAGTTTCAATAGAATTTGCATAATAATACATGATATAGGAATATAAGCATTTAAAACACTTTAAATTTTTTAAAAGTACATGCATAGCTAACAACCATTCAACTCAATATTAAGCACAAAACAAATATAATTGAGTCTAGATTACTACACTAGCATAAAAACATTAAAAGCATTTCAAAAGTGGAGGATGAAAAGGTTACCAACACGATGTAGCCAATTCATTTCTCCAAAATGAGGTGGTCCTCTCACCATGCTTCCTTGATAGTGATGCATCAAATGGGTGTGTTTTTCAAGCTCCAATGCATCCACCACCAAGGCACCAAACCTCTCACGTCTTGTGAAAGCCCATACCTACATCAAATAAAAGAGGTAAGGATTTTGGCACCCATATCTTCTTTTTGAGTCCATGAGGGTTAGAAACAATTGGAACCCAAACACTTTTATTAGCAAAATTTGAATAATTTATTCTATCAAAATAAAATTTTGCTAAATGGCCTTTTGCGACCGCAATGTGTACAATTGTACACTCTAGCATACATATGGTTGAGATGTGTATGTTCATGATGTGCATGAGATGTATGTGGTGGGGTATGACATGTAGAACTTGCGTCTTGCGAAACATAGATTCTAATTTATTGTGATTAAATGCACATTGGCTCAAAGTGGAGCCCAAACAATCAATTTTCTTTTTCAAAACATGAATCTCATTTTTATCAATAGGAGGTGCAACATTATTAGCATGAGAAACATAAACAAGAATCATTATTATTTTTTTTAGAAATTTTTTCTTTTTCTTTTAAGATAATTTTCTTTTTCAAGGAATCTTTTTCCTTTAAAACAACTTCCTTTTCTTTTTTCACCAAAATAATTATTCTTCAAACATTCATTTTCTTTTAAAATAATTTCAAATTCATTTTAAAAGAGTCTTTTTCTTTTAAAATGAAAACATTTTTATTTTTTAATCTTTTATTTTCTATTTTAAGAAAATCATATTTTTCAAGAAGTTGTTGACAAAATAAAGCAAGCTCATCATATGGCATGTCAATATCTTCATCAAGTTCGGATTCGGAGTTTACCTCAAGGGGTCATCCCTTTGGACTATGTAGCACATGTTGGAAGTATCACTTCCATCCTCTAAGTCACTCTCTTTTTCATTTGGCATTTGTTCCCCAAGAAAGCAAAGAGTGTTACAAACTATAAAAGCCGATTCAATGTTAGACACCCTAGATAAACAATCATCATTTAGGGTAATCTTTATAGTATGGATAGCTTTTGTGTTAGCTTCAAGATGTTTGCCATTAATAAAATATGAATTCTTAATAGTAGCAAAATTGACATAAATTCCTAAGGCCTTAAGATACATAGACATCTTAACTTTTCAATTTTAGAAGTCAAGAATGTCAAACAAGGGAGGTGTCATGAAATCCATATGTGTGTAAACAAAAGATTGTGATTAGCTAAAATAGAATCTTTAACTCAAGGTTGTTAGACCCAAATCAAGAGCACCAAGCTCTAATACATATTATAAGTCACCTAGAGGGGTGAATAGGTGACACGCTAATCAAATGCAAAACTAATGCCGAATTAAACCAAATTATGCAAACTAAAGATATTATGTAAATATACAAAGTATAACAAAAGAGTGTAGCCGAATGTTCAGTGATGAGCTTTGGACTATCTCCTCGAGATTCCTCTAGATTTAGAGTTAAGGTGTCACTATGACTCTCTTAGTTGAATACAAGTGTGAGCAAACAATCCCAAGCATATAACAATTAAGTATCAGTATATCAAGCATATAAATATGAACAATATAAGCATGAAAAATATAAAAATATAAGTAAAAGAGAGAGAGATGAGTAATCGCAAACACGGGAGAATTATTTCGAGGTTCGAGCACACTTGCTCCACGTTCCCACCTTCAGTACTATGAAGGATTTTCACTATAACGATCCCGCAAGATCATTCGGTCGACTGAACTCCACGTCCCCGCCTTCAACTCTACTGCGGTCGACTGGCTGGTCGACTGAGCTCAAGTCACATGGGCTTGTGCACGTTGGTCGACCTCCGCCAGCAACCCAAAGAAATAGTTTTAACAACTTTTTAAAATACATCTTAAATGTCATAAAATCTCCATAAAATTCACAAAAATAAATTCATTGAAATACTTTGAAGTACAAATATGTCTGATAAAAAATCAACACATATTTAAAACATGTGAACTATTTTTTAGGCATAGAATTTAAAGTTTAAAACAAAAAAACATATTATCTGAAAACTAAACTTTTGTGTGTGTGTATAAGTTTGAGCAATCACAATTAATCTATCCTTTATATTTTATTCTAAAACAAAAATTTTAACACTTACAAACTCTTGACTCAAATCTTCATTTGAAAATCTTCTCTTCATTTTGACTTGATCCAAAACTTGATTCATGAGCTAGACTCCTCTTTGATTACTAAATGTGATCTTAAAGCGGGAGCTCTTGAATCAACACATGCTAACTTCATAGCGTAACTTTGAATCTTTTGTTGAAGTTAAACACCGACTAAGATCTTGATTGAATATAAGAAACTAAATGAGTACAAAATCATTAGTACTATAACTACATGAGTTAATCATCATCAAAACTAGAGTGATGAGCCTTTGGGCTAACAGTCACTGGTGGGTTCCTTCGAACTCCACGTAATCTTGATTGGGACGTATTTTGCGCACCAATTAGACCTAAACCCGAATCACCACCTTGAGGTGAATTCTCCTTCCCTCTGTATTTTCATGCATACATGCTTTCACAATGTATTAAGGACAATGCATGAGATAAGTATGAAGAAGGATCTACTAACATAGAGATTTTAGATTTTCTTTCTTTTTCACTTTTTTAGGATATTCTTAGAATTTTTTTTTGTAAAGGATTTTTTACTTTCTTTAAAACCTTTTTGAAATAAGAGAAATTTTTTTGATCCATTTTAAAGAAAATTAAGATGATCTTAGAAATTAAGAAAACACAATTATGACTTCTTAAACCTAGTCAAAATAATGGATTTTCTTTAAAAATTATATTTAAGTAAGATAGATTGAAAAAATAATTTGATCTTGAATTTTTTGCCTTAGAGAGTATGCACTTCACGCTTACACATTTTTGAGATGGAAGTATGCACTTCACACTTACACATTGGGATGAAAATAATGACCTAAAATGTCATAAAGCAAAAATAAATAAAAAAGATATTGTATATATGAATAAAAAACCAATTATTAAAGCTGGATAATTATGCCTCAAGAAGTATGATTATTCAAGCCAACAGTGGTCAAAAGAAACAAATAATCTCCTAAGTTTGGTGGCCTTATTTACTTGAGTCCTCAAGCCCGATAGATATTTTCTCATTTGGTGCCCTAAGATCGTCTGATTTGGGAGCCACCGGCTAAAGGCTCACTATCTGGGTAAACTAGAAAGCCTAAGAAAACTAAGGGAAGAAAAAAAGAAATATATATATATATATATATATATATATATATATATATATATATATATATATATATGAGTGAATAAATGGCTTGATGGTTGGAGTTGAAATTTCAAAAATCTACACTATCACAAAGTGCATATTATCTAGATTTTATGAAAGATCAAATATTCAATCCAATTTTAAGTTCTTACTTTAATTGATGACAAGATCTTGCATATGAATTAGAGTTTAAGGACGAATAATTTTTAGTGAACTTATGACCTTAAATCGCTTAAATTTTTGTAAAAATATTTCAAAAACTTTTTCTCTTTTAAAAGCATTTTCAAAACATTAACTTTTGTTTCTTTTTCTTTATGAATTTTGTGGGTGTAATCCACTGAAAACCCTCAGGAGACAAAACTTCTACTCTAGGAGAAATTTAGAGGTTTAACGGATTGTTGCATAGGCTCAGTACAATCGCGTCACCTACGAAAGTGGTGTAATAACATTCTTAGTTTAGTTTTTCTTTTTTGTTTTTCTCAGGGCAGGTAAAATATAAGTATGGGGGTGTGATTAATATTCGATTCTGCTTCTTCATATCGCATTTTCTTACTGATTTATGAATAAAATACTGTGTCTCACCCGTGTTTTAGTCTATTTTGCAGATAATCAAGAGCTTAGGGGTAAAGTCAGAATAAGAGCCTAATTAAAGCCAATTTCAGGTAATTAAATCATAATTCTTGGATTCCAAATTAGAGAGCTTCTAGAAAATACATTGGACACAGAAATTGAGGATGAATCTGAAGAAATACGGGTCCAATTTACCAAAACCCAGATGCATATAGAAGCATCTTGAAGCTAGACGAAGCAGCAGAGCGAAACCAGGGACCTAAGTCCCTGGTATTGCTGCGGGGTCGCAACAAATGCCGCGGTTCTGCAGCAACTTGGTAGGCCCACGCATCGATCTTCGACATCTGGCCTCGTCTCGTCTTCCAAAGTCTTCTTTTGCCTATAAATACTGTATTTTTTGGGTCAGAAATGAGGTTAAAGAGCTGTAGACTAGGATTTTTCTCTTCTTTAGTATAGTGTAATTTTCTTCTTCTTTCTTTTGTATTTTATTTTTGTTTTAGATCATGCATTAGAGCAGAGTTGATTCAGGAGAGAAAGAGAGATTGATGTAATAGAGTGTGACAATATATGAAAGCTTCCTCCTTTCTTTCCATGATTTCTTCTCTAACCTCTAACATGACTAGCTAACTTTTCTTCGCATGACAATCTAACTAGTAATCACTAATCATCTAACCCCCTTACTTGATAATTTACATGAATCTAAATAGCCTTTACAAGGGCTTACTCTTGCAATAGCCATTGATGGCTCATGATGATGGGTTCTAACATTTAACTTACTAACAAGCTAACTCTCTTATTTCATGTCTGTTTTTAATGTTTTGATAATTTAAAGTTTGCATTAGCTTGCTCTTGATGTAAGTTTGATTGTGAAGAAACATCTCATGTGCCATGCTCTGAAATATCACTTGAAGAATTCAAGGATTAGTGATGGCTAAGCATCCATGTAAGGCAACTATCACTAAGAGGTTAGCATGATTAGTGGGGCACTTAGTAGTTAGTAGCCATGAATTTTTCTTCTCTTTTACTTTATTTTAAAAACCAATTTCAAATCCACTTTATCATTTTCTTATCATTGTTTTCATCACCTTCTTAGTTCACAATTGTTTTCATCTTTTCAGCACAAATTCTTCTTTTTTTCCATTTTCCAAATCAGTTCAAAAAGTTTTTCATTCCACTTCGCATTTTATCTCGCCTTCTATTTCTTATTTTATTTCTTCCACCAACACCATATTTTTTATATCGACATTTTCATCGCCTTCTCTTCCTATCACTTCTACCTTTCTTTTTATTTTATTTTCTCTTTCTTTAACAAAGAAGAACTTGTTAATAACAAATGTGAACACGAACTGTTAATGCTTCTATTGCCTCTTATCCCTGTGGATTCGACCGGTATAACCTATATCCTATAACAGAAATATCAAGGAAGCCAAAGCACCATACTTTAAATACCCATTTTAAAAAATACACATTTTCGTGCATGGTTTACCTCCGATCACCTGTCGACAGCGGCTCTGTAACATTCGGGCTAATATAATCCTAAGAATTATCTCCTAATCACCTATAAAAAAAAGAAACTTTATTATACCCATTTAAGTTTAAGGCTAAGTAATTTAAGATTTCATGTATTATTAGAATATTCATATCCACACACACACACGCAGCACACTTGCACATGCTTTATACCATCCTATGTATGAATACATGATAATCTACTACATTATTGGTATTGGGGTATAATCAAAAAAATCCATCATGAGTAATTGTTTAATCCAACTAGTTAGTGGAGAGGGTAGGTGAAAGAAAGAAAGGCTAAAATTTTCTTGATTGAAGGAGTGGGTTATTGGATGGAGGAGATGGCTTGGCAAACTTATAATTATAGGGTCAATTAGATCTGAAAACCCACTCTCTTTATCTGAAAATTTTCACTCATCTTATTCCCAAAGTTTTCATGACAAAAACCCTAGAAACTCTCCCTTTCTCTACACAATAAACCTATACTCTCTCCCCTTGTTCTACCCCACAACAGAGGCAACAAGGAAGAAGTGGGGCGCGCCCCGCGGCCGCGCCCGGGTGGGGCGCGAGCAAGGAGTGGGGAGGGGGGACTCGGAGGAGGAGGGAAAGATCCTTCCTACGACTTAGATCCAAGTTGAGGAGGTGATTTTCAGTCAAAAATCTGAGCTTTTAGGGCCTTAAAACTCTCTTTTGGGAAGATAATTCTGACTGATATTTTGAAGAGAAAAACAACACATAATCCTCATATTTCGATGATTTTTGTGATAGATGTTAATCCAAACATTCTTTGCTTAGGGTTGTGATTCAAAGAGGCAAAGTTTAGTCCTATCGAAGAGGAAAAATTCGAAGAAAGGTGAGTAAACTCGAATCTTAATAAACTTATGTCAAGAAGCTTGAATATGAACATGTTACCATCTCTCTTATGAAATTCGCTGTTTTAGTAGTAATTTTGTGTGAATGAATGTTCTAAATGTGTGTATGTGAGGGTGAATAAAAATCTATTTGACATACTAGATAAGAGATGGAATTGACTAAATTGTGATGTTTAGAAAATAGAGAATTTGAATAAGAAATTAAATTATTGTCTTACGCGATGGTACACATTAATTTGCCACACTTGTAGAGAAGCTTATAACACTAAGTTGAATACTAGTGGGAATAATAGGAGTACAAAAATTTGAACGATAAAAACATCAACAGAGGAAACGAACTCACACATAGAGGCTCATGAGTAAATTGAGGTGATTATACCCATATATATATATGTGTATATGTATATGTATTTGTATATGTATATATATATAGGAAAATTTTCAAATGAGAAACTTTCTCATAATAAGTTTCGTGAGAAAACATATAAGAGAGATTTTATGAATGATCCGAACCGTTCATCATGATCTACATACTCTAATTAGACTACCAATAAAAAATCGCGCGATTCTAACTTTTTTCCGATGCATCAAGTGACATCTTTATTCTACGGTGAATATAACATATGTTTTGTAACCACTTGTTGTATGGGTAAAAAAAGTTCGGACTCGCGTGATTTTTAATTGATAGTCTAAATGAAGTATATAGATCAAGATGAACGGTTCGGATCATCCACATAAAAGCTCCTATATAGTTTTCTCACGGTCTTCGTGTGAGAAAGTTCATATATCTATATATATATACGTATATAAATTATTATATACATGTACAAGTGATGTATACGAATCTGTATCTTGTATGTGCAAGTAGTAAGTGGCATGATATGAATGAAATTCTATGTTATATTTGTGCAATAGCTTTGCTCATGTGCATAGTTTCTGTTCTTTGTGGGATGAGTTGTTTCATCCTTATGTGTAGGAAGGGGCCGGCGGGAGCCGATAGAAAGGGGGAAGACGGTAGGAGAAAAGGTTGTTCATCTTTAATTATAGGAAGGGGCCAACGGGAGCCGGTAGGAGGGAAAAGACAATGTAAATGTATTTTTTCATTATAGGAAGGGGCTGGCGGGAGCCGGTAGGAGGGAGAAGACGGTGTTGTGAAAGTAGCCCATTCTATAACTGTAGGAAAGGGTCGGCGGGAGCCGGTAGGAGGGGAAAGACGGTGTAAATGTTCATGCATTCCTTGAAATGATGTGGTAACGAAATGTTGCTTGTTGATGTGATGCTTATAAAAGATGTTTATGCTATGTTTATACAAAACTTAGAAATTGTTATGACTTGAATTATAACATATTACAAATCGTGATAAAAGAAAAACTACTACCATGCTATGTATCATCATATGAGTGTATAAAGTAGACCAAGGAAAGTTAACATATGTTTCTTAAATTTTGGCCTAGTGGCGGCCTACTATAAAGATCATAAACTATCAAAGTTAAAAGATTAACTATAATATTATATAATAACTTGGTTTACTCACTGAGCCATCAAGCTCACCCCTTTTCTTGACAACATTCTTTTCAGGTCTAAGCAAGGGTCAAGGACCGGCGTGAGAATTTGTGGTGTCCTATGAAAGGGTCTTGTTGTTTTCTTTTGCTTCTACTAATTTTAGAACTCTTTATGTTTTGTGTTTGGCTTATTATGCTAAGTTGGTAGAAATCATGTCATTCATGTTATGATCTTTTGTGATATGTGTAAAGCCTAAAGGACGGACCTTGTGTTTATAGCCCGACATCTTTTATGAAAGCAATGTGATGCAAAGTAAGTTTGCAGATTTCACTGGATGTATAATCTTTGGGATGGCTAGTAGTTCCTAACTAATTGTGTATGTTGTAGTCTTAGAATGAGGATATTCGAAGTATTATCTTGTTTGGGAAGTATATTATTATTGACTGTGTGGATGTTTGCTTGGTATCTATAAGAATAACTATTAGGAGTCATCTACACTATTGAATTTCATGTGTTATATTTGGGTAAGCCACAAGTTATAAAGGAGATGCTGCCGAAATTTTGAGCAATTAAGTTATTAGAGATGATTTCTTAATCCCCTGATTAAAGGTTAGTAGAGAATCAGAATATTATTATCTGGGACCGTTACAGTTGGTATCAGAGCTCAAGGTTTAGGTGTAAAGTTACATTGGGTAGACAGGATAAGTTAGGGTTGATGTGAAATTGTGTGAAAATTGTATGTATGATTGTACGATCGATGTGGGTAATTTAAGGAGTAGTAGATTCTTATGAATATGGTTAACTTAGAAATGCGGGATATTTAACCGTTCTCTTATATTAGAATTTGAGTACCCTCATACTCCGATTCGGATGTATCATACTGAGGGTGCGGGCCCTTTGTATGGATCGCCAGTAGTATGGGATACTGGAATGAGAGGGTAGCTAAAATATCTGGCAAGTCAAAGTTAATTCAGAACGTAAGAACGTTTTAAAGTAGCAGACTCTGAGAGATAGAAAATATAAGCAATTGTAGATCTGTTGACTTCTAATAGGTTAACTATCTTGAGATAAATTTTTCCCTTATATATATGGATGTACCTGATACAACTCATTTACTTCTGCAGATGGGAGATTCTGAGGTGTCAGGATATTCATCCAATAGTTCAGGGTCGGATGGTTCGAGTTGGGAAGCTGATACTATAGACTGGGATTTTGACTCGGATGAGACTGACCCAGAAATGATTTTTCAGGATCCTATGAATAATGATGTTGAAATAAGCTTAATGGGGGAGAAGGATATAGTTGTGGCGGTTGATGATGAAAGCTCCGTTGGAGACCTACCAATGAGCGATACTCTTGATGCTGCCCTTAGTAATAGAGTTGAGTCCCAAGGAAGAATATCCTTTGGAGGTATTTGGCGGAATGCTAGCTGCGCCCACGACTGGGATCTATATGATGATCATGAGTACTGAAAATATAACAATGATATTACAATGGAAAGTGAAGATCCTGAGCAGGAAGATCCTGAGGAAGAAGATGAAGAATACCCAGAAGAAGAAGACCCTAAGGAAGAAAACGTAGAAGGAAAGGATTCTAATAATGATAGTAAGGAGGGAAGTTCCACTACTTCTAATATAAATCCTTAAATAAAGGTGGAATATTTAGTATTTTGGGAAGGGATGTCATGGCTCGCCTATTTTAGAACTTTTTGGGTAGGAGGCTTTATGTGTCTGTAAAGAAATGTGTGTGAACAATGTGTTTCATCAAAAAGAAAAAAAAAATCTTTTACATATTTAGTACGAATTGAGCATATCAATGTAATCTTGGTTCCAAGGATGCTTTTAAAATTATGAATGAAGTGATATTTGTTATATAAGATTTGCTTTGCACTGTGAATATTGTTGATAATAAGAACTAATTATTCTTTTAGGAATAGATGGACTTAAATCTTCTACCACCAGACACTGATCCTGAAGGCAATGTCCCACCGCACAGTACAGTCGGGAGTGTCCATCCCCCGACTAACCACGAGGTTGTGGTGAAGCACATCAGCGAATACCAGAAAATTCCTGATATAATGCTAGATTGGTTGGCGCGACTGGCAACGAAAAGCAACCCACATCGAGCTTTAGAACAATTCCAGAAGCTGAACCCGCCAGCATTTAAAGGAGAAGCTGACCCCATACAAGCAGAAGAATGGCTTCGTCAGATTGAGAAAATACTAACTATTATGGAATGTAATGAGAATCAAAGAGTGTCCTTTACCTCTTTCATGTTTCAAGGTGAGGCGGAACGTTGGTGGGACATGGTTAAAGATGGATGTAAGTCTTTGGGAGAAGAAGTTTCTTGAAACTTTTTTGTTAAGAAGTTCAATGAAAAGTACATACCAGGGTAAGCTAAAGATAAACTCGTGCTAGAATTTCAAGAATTAAAGCAAGGACAAATATCCGTCAACCAGTATGATGTCAAGTTTACACAATTGTTAAGATATGCAGTAGGGCTGGTACGTGAAGAATCAGAAAGGACCAAAAGGTTCTGAGGGGATTAAAACCTAAAATCAGAAGCAAATTAATTCTGTTCCAACTCCAAATCTACATTCAAGCAGTGGAGAAGGCATTGGAAATTGAACGGGATATATTGGAAGATCAGGAAGTTAAAAGCAAGAAGTTACCCCCTTCTAAGCGTGTTCCCACTATCAGGAGACACCTAGCTCCGATATGTCAAACCATAAATTCAATAGAAGTGTGGGTCCTCAGCAGTATCGGCTTCCA
This sequence comes from Agave tequilana, assembly GCA_038442645.1. NCBI lineage: Eukaryota > Viridiplantae > Streptophyta > Magnoliopsida > Asparagales > Asparagaceae > Agave > Agave tequilana. The sequence goes on from JAVJIF010007062.1 coordinate 195,498, forward strand.
GACCTAATGGAGGTACATGGCATCGAGTGGGATTCCCTCGAAGACCTCAGGCAATATTTTCTCACCATCTCGATTTTGCAGGAAACTTGCGGTGCCCCAGATGCCATTTGAACCATGCGAGCAGCTTTGTTCAGGGCAAACAATGCTTCTCCTGCTGTCAAATGGGTCACGTAAGGAAAGAATGTCCGATCTTACAAGGACACCCAAGTATGGGATTTGGAACTGAAAGGAGAGCTGGGGGCACTGTTCCATTTCGGGACCAACAGGAACTTTCAGGCGACCGTTCAACACACCAACTGGCGATAACTCAGTCATCAGTACAACAACCAAAAGCTCGACGGGGGATGAATGCTTGACTCAACAGGAGGCTTGAACATCGAATGTTATGGTGGAAGGTACAATCAATTTAATGGGGCATATTACCCGAGTATTATTTGACACTGGTGCCACACACTTCTTTGTCTTCTCAGCATTTGCATCCAAACTAAACACGAAACCAGAACCATTGAAATTTCAACTTGTTACATTGACTCCTATAAGAATTGAATGGTTACTAATATGTACTATATAGAGTGCGAGGTTAAAAACATGGGTGAACCTCGTGAAACTAGGGAAGATGGAGTACAATGTCATTTTAGGAATAGATTAGTTGTCAACTCACTGTGCCCATGTAGACTGCCACCAAAAAAAAAAGTAACCTTTAAAATGGAAGGGGTTCCAGAGATTACTTTTGAAGGAGTGAGGGATGAGATAATGATACAAACCATTTTGGCTGTTAAGGCTGCGAAGTTGTTAAAAAGGGAATGTCAAGGGAACCTAGCAGTTGTGTTGAAAAGAAAGAAACTGAGTAAAAAAATAGAAGGCATAGGTATGGTGAATGAGTATCTCAATTGTGTTTTTGAAAGAGTTACCAGGCTTACCTCCGAACGGGGAGATTAAATTCTCTATTGATTTATTCCCAGTATCTAGCCCTATATCTAAAGCTCCTTATACAATGGCTCCAGTCTTATTTGTGAAGAAGAAGGATAGGAGCATGAGATTATACATTGACTACAGAGAAATGAATAAGATTACTATCAAAAATAGATATCCGCTTCCTAGGGTTGATGATCTATTTGATCAACTTCAAGGTGCTGCTGTATTTTCAAAATTGATCTAAGATCGGGGTATCACCAACTAAAGATTTAACCAGATAATGTACCTAAGACTACCTATAGAACAAGATATGGACATTTTAAATTTCTCGTAATGCCATTTGGACTAACCAACACCCCTGCAACATTTATGAACTTGATGAATAGAGTATTTGAATCATATCTTGATCAATTTGTGGTCAAATTCATTGATGATATACTAATTTATCCCAAGAGTAACAAGAAACATAAAGAACATCTGAGGCAGATATTGCAGAGCATAAAGGTTTAAAATATATATTACATGTAACAACGAAGATGGTTGAAACTGATAAAAAATTATGTCTGACCATTCACTATCACCTGAGGAAGCCAATGTTGTAGCCGATGCCCTAAGTCGAAAGTTAGGGGAATCACTGGCCGTATTGATAACTCAACAACCATGGCTACTGAAGATTAGAAGGAATGCAATTAGAAGTCTAAATAAAGGAACCTATATAAGGCCGAGTGAACTAAGTTAGCATTCAATATGACCTGTATGAATGAATCAAAGAGGTACAACAGGGGGATTACGGAGTAATGAGGATCTTGAAAAAGATCCGAGACGAGAAAACTCAAGGCCTCACCTGTGATAAGGGAATGGTGAAAATTAGACACCGTGTGTGTGTGTGTACCACAAGATGCAAAACTTAAGGAGGAAACTATGACAGAAGCTCATCACACCCCCTACACGGTACATCCAAGGGCAACAAAAATGTATCAAGATCCTCGAACAAATTTCTGGTGGGAAAGAATGAAGAAGGATATAGCTAATTTTGTGCAAAAGTACTTGATATGCCAGCAAGTTAGGGCCGAACACAAGAAACCCCAGGATTATTGATGCCTTTATCAATCCTCGAGTAGAAATGGAGTCACATTACTATAGATTTTGTCATAGGACTTCCCCGATCATCACAAGGACATGATGCAATATGGGTAATAGTGCATCAACTCACAAAGTCAGCGCACTTCCTACCAATCTAAATAAATTACTCGATAGATAAGTTAGCACAGATTTACATCTGAGAGATAGTTCGGATACATGAAGTACCTGAGACATTTGTATTAGACAGGATCCTCGATTTCTATCAAGATTCTGGGTGAGCTTATCTAAGGCTTTGGGGACTAAATTACATCCAAGTACTGCGACACACCTACAGACTGATGGCCAATCAGAGAGGACTATTCAGATATTAGAAGACATGTTGAGAGCATGCATGTTAGATTCTGGATGTAACTAGGAGAAGTATATACCACTAGTGATGTTTGCGTGTAACAACAACTACCAATCAACTTTTGGGATGCAACCGTTTGAAGCTCAATATGGTAGGAAGTGTAAGTCCCCCATTTGTTGGGAAGAGGTTTGAGAACGAGGATTATTGGGCCCTGATTTAGTGCAAGAAACAACAAAGAAATTCAGGATGATAAAGGAGAGGATGAAGGCATCCTAGAGCAGAAAAAATATCATATGCAGACAAGCGTGCAGGCCTCTAGAATTTGCCATAGAAGACATGGTATTCCTGAAGGTGTCCCCCATGAAGGGAGTAGTACGGATTGGCAGAAGCAATAAGTTAACTCCTCGGTATACATAACTTTTTGAAATATTGAAAAGGATCGGACCACTGGCTTACAGACTAGCCTTGTCTCGTGAGATCAGGAAAATTCATTATACCTTTCATGTATCCCAGTTAAAGAAGTGTGTACCAGACCCTAACTACATCCTTAGTTATCCTCCGCTATAGATTCAAGGAAACTTATCCTATGAGGATGAGCAAGCACAAATTCTAGATCATAAGATTAAAAAGCTGCGAAACAAAGCATTCCCCTTGGTAAAAGTAGTGTGGAGGAGTCAAAAATTCAAAGAGGCTACTTGGGAGCCAGAAGAAGAGATGTAAAATCTTATCCACACTTGTTTTAAGATACATTAAGTTTCGAGGACGAAACTTTTTATTAGGAGGGTAGAACTATAACATCCGGGCTAATATAATTCCAAGAATTTTCTCCTAATCACCTATATAAAAAAAAGAAACTTTATTATACCCAATTAAGTTTAAGGCTAAGTAATTTAAAATTTCATGTATTATTGGAGTATTCATATACATATATATATATATATATATATGTATATATATATATATATATATATATGTATATATATATATATATGTATATATATATATATATATATATATATATATATATATGTATATATATATATATATATATGTATGTTATATATGTATATATATATGTATGTATATATGTATATATATATGTATGTATATATATGTATATATATATGTATGTATATATATATATATATATATATATATATATATATATATGGGGTTACTGTACCTCAGCCGACGGCTGAGAGAGTTTCTCAGCTCGCGGTGACGTGGCTGAATATATGCCACAGATCGGCCGTAGAGTGTAGGCGCCAAAAAGAAAAAAATCCAGCCTAAACATTCGTGAATCAAAATGACAAAAATACCCTATAAATCCCGCCTAAACATTCGTGAATCAAAATGACAAAAATACCCCATTTTTACTTCTAAACTGCCATAAACTCATCCACAAATAAAAATTACCTAAAATAAGAAATAAACAGAAGCATGCCTTCTGTAACAGAATTCTCACCGTTTTACAAATTCCGCGATCATAGTCGCAGTCATAATATAATAAAACTTTCAATCATTGCGACCATGGTCGCAGACTTAATACAAAATAACTTTCAATTTTAAATGACGACTGCGACACTAGTCGCAGTCATAGTATAACAAAAACTTTTTTATATCACGCATGACCATAGTCGCATTCCTTATAACATAAAAAATAACAGATGAAAACATGTTATCGTACAGCACTGCGACCAAGGTCGCAATCTTTTTTCAGCACTGCGACCAAAGTCGCAATCTTTTTTCACATGCCTTATGTAAAAGATTTTTTATAATTTTACAAGGTAGTTTAGCTATGCGACCCTGAGATCAGTTCGCGTATATCACATCTTATAAAAATACTATATTAATTACACTGAATTTAATGAAGTAATTAATAATCTATCTACCGTGATACAACAACAGTCTAGAAAAAAGAGATGCACTAATGTTAATCACGATAAAGGAAAGATGTGCACCATACGTAATCTAAAGATATAGGCAAAACATTCTATAACAAGTTTATTTGTACTTCACGTAGTAAACCTCTGAAAAAAAGGAACTCTTTGGATTCTCCAGCCATAACTCTTCAATTATATATTTAATTTTTTTTACCACTTCTAACCATACTCAACCGTCACCTATAACAATTATTATTACTATTCATGTTCTTTCACATTATTGACCTTTATATAGTGCTTGTAACTAATATATTATCTCATATCTAAAAACTATATTTTTGCTCCTTTTCAATTTGATTTCAAAACTTTCAGAAAAATAATTCATTCTTGAATCATATCTTCCCCATCTTCTTCCTCTGAACACTCAAAATTCAACTTCAATCAATCCCCCACCGGTCCTCTTTCTTCAAGGTATTCTAGTGAATCTGATACCAGTCTGGAATCTGATACTAGTCTGGACTTCACTCCTTTGACTATCTCACTACATCAAATAATATTTTAACTGATCCTCCTATTCATCATGATGATGAAGTTTTCATGTGGGTTAGTGAGGAGGACATTATTCCTCTGCCACTTGACGGAGGAATGCTTGATGAAAGCATGTTCTCTGATGCTATAGGCTCGCTTTCTCGCAACGGATCGGACGAAGAGCTTGATAGAGACGATCCATTCTGGGAGTTTATCGATGAACCAAAATAACCTCAAAACAGGAAGATGATGAGGAAATAAGTGATGAACAGGAAGACCAGGAGAATGAAGAAGACGAATCTGCTTATGATGGTGATGATGACGAGGATTAGGATTTCCTGATCTTCTGATATTCAATGTTATTTTGTCTTCTCTTAAAGCTTTTAATGCTCTTTTTTTGTAAGGTCTCTTTCTCACCATATTATGTTATAAATAAAATTACTTCTATCTGCAAAATAATCTTTCACATTTTTAAAATACATATAAAGTATACCGTATAGGTATTAATTCTGCATCTTATCTGAAATAATGGTCGCAGTACTCATATTATAATTACATATGAAACTGCGACCACGGTCGCTGTCCAGTCATAAACAGTTTGATCATTTTGCATTCAATAAAGTTATAAACAGCTAACATCGTCGCAGTCCAAAAATAAATTATATGAACAGATAATACTGCGAACATCATCGCAATCATCTCAAAATCAGTATATTTCACTGTATATTTCACTGTATATCACAAATTAGAAAATTGCGACTGTTGTTCTTAAACACTGCGACCATAGTCGCAGTCCTACTTCGCATGCAATAAGTTACAGTGAAGATCAAATATATAAAACATACGTAAACTGCGACTATAGTATCAGTCCTTAGACACCGTTATTACATATAACTTAGCAAAAAAACTCACCCAAAAAAAAATGCTGTCGTGAGTACTGTGACCACAGTCGCAGTACCACGACTTGCTCTCGTTAAGCACTGTGATCATAGTCGCAGTCCTTATCCGAATTCAATATGTAAAAAAAATAATAATTTATACATTACATGCGAAAAAAAAGTAAAACTGCGACTATATTAAAAAATCATTAAATTTCAAATCAGATAACAAAAAAAATAATAAAGAAGCATTCAAATTAGTTTCGTGATTTGATAAAAAATGTTTGCAGTTTGGCCGCAGTTATAAAAGATAATTGTGACAAAATTGAGTAACGTCAGAAAATATAAAATTATAATAAACTATACAGATCTACTGTCTTTTACAGCAAGGCTATTTAGTAATTTTAACTATTTCGATAGACGAGCCGTCCTTTCTAGTGTGGCTAATAATGTGCCACGTCACCGCAGGCTGAGAGACCCTCTCAGCCGTCGCTGATATACATTTCTCTCTCTCTCTCTATATATATATACACACACACACACACACACACACACACACACACACACACACACACACACACACTTGTGAAAAACACCTAGAGGGGGGGGGGGTGAATAGGTGTGATTGCTAATCTTAAAATTTTAACACTCTAAATGCGGAACCTAAAAACAAGTAAGGCTCAACTTAGCACAATCCAACAAGTGTAGCCGAATTCCCCTTGCGAGGCTCTGGACTAAACTCCTCTTGATTCCCCTTGATATGGGTTGAGGCGCTATGTGAAGCTCTTGTTGGATGAGTACGGGATTGGCACACACAAGTATGAAATGGATGATATGAAGAATGATGCAAACACAATGATATATGGCAAGAATTAAAAGCAAGCAAATAGTAGCACAAGAGATTTAAACAATATCACAAGTATGCAATAGAAAGCAATAAGGAACTATTGAAAAGTAAAGCAAAAATTAGACGCAAAGGCAATCGCAAACAAAGTGATTTGTTTCGAGGTTCGAGCCACCGCTCTACTCCCCCGCCTTCACCTCCGTGAAGGGTTTCCACTATCCACCGAGGACGCCTTTACAATTTGGTCTACCGAAGACCGAGCACCGAGCTCCACCGAGTACAAAGGACCTCTACTGAAGAGGTTGCTCCACAAGGAAAGGATTACAAGAACAAAGTGATCACAACAAGATCACTACACTATTTCTCAAACTATTTACAAACACTCTCACTTCAATTACAACTTCACTATAGAATGAGTATAGGATTTTTGGCTATATGAAGTGTGGTGAGAAAAACTTCAGTTGTAGAGTGATATTAGTAATCAAACACAACTGAAAAACAAGCTCAAAAAGAATTGGAATGAAAGCTTTAAACTCTTTTCTTTTCTCTTTTGAAAACCAACACAAACTTGAGGATTTTTCTTGGTGATATGCAAGAGAGACTTCTCCTCTATTTATAGGGCTAGAAAATAGGTTAAAAACAATTTCTTTACACCTAATTTGACCTGCAAAAGCTCCCAACAACTCTCCAAAAATCTGTTAAAGCTGAAAACAAAACAGTTTTTCAGAATAGCCCAAAGAGGAAAAAGCCGTTAGGCTATAGCAGGCTTGGCGGTCGACCGGTCCAGTCGACCGCAAGGCCAGCTGCAAAGAGCCGTTGGCTCTCGGTCGACCGGTCCGGTCGACCGTCCCAAAAGAGGAAACACAGTTTCCTTCTTCCGGTCGACCGTCCGGTCGACCGAAAAAAACCTGTGAGCAATTTGCTCTCCGTCGGTCGACCGGTCCGGTCGACCGACAGACATGCAGAAACAGTGCATGTCCAGACATATCGCCGGTCGACCGGGCCGGTCGGCCGGAGTTGCCTGAAACAGAAAACTGGGCTGGTTTTGAGTTAGAAAAATTTTGAGAAATATTTTAAAAATACATATAGCTAAGTATTATGCAGAAAATAGTTTATACACATGTTTTATACAAGATTTTCAAGATATAAAGCTTTTGGTACATGTATATATAAACTGAGGCATAAAACTTAGAAATAACCATTTTCAAAACATAGGAAATATATGAAACAAGTGTGTGTGCAAATCCTAGAGCCAAATTTCATATACTCAAACTTTAACATTCTATTTCTTACAATGTTTCTAAGGACTTCAAGATCTTCAATAGGCTTCTTCATATAATCTTCAACACTTGTTCCTTGAGCCCAATTGGAGTTGACTTGAGTCCAAATTCTTGTATTTGTGAGAGAAGACTTCTAGAATGAATATAAATCTGAAACACACTTAAACAACAAATGTTATTAGTACAAATAACTAATATGTTTTGTAATCATCAAAATACACTAATCATGGGTGATTGTAACCATGGGCCAACAATCTCCCCCTTTTTGATGATGACAAAACATATAGGTTATTTAAATAAACATGGAAGAAGAGTTTGAAAAACTCCCCCTCAAATAATGCTATGTATAAAAAATTTGACTATGGAAGCACAATACATAAAGCATTCAAGGCAAAATAGTTTTGTCAAAAACTTAAATAAACACACTTAACAAATTCAAAATATCAAACTTAACAAACTCAAACAAATTCAAAATATCAAACTCTTAAACTTATTCTCCCCTTTTTGTCATACATCAAAAAGGGTTAAAATACCAATTGAAAAAATTTTATTTTTAGAATCCATCATGCAAACATTCAACTCACCACAAATAAAAGAAAATCTAGCATAATCTAGAGGTTTAGTAAAAATATCGGCAAGTTGAAAATCGGTAGAAACATAATCAATCTCAATATCACCTTTCTGTTGGCCCAAAGGCCTATCACCCTAGTTTTGATGATGATCAACTCATGAAGTTATGTTTACTAATGATCTTGTGTTTAATTAGTGACAGATTCATTATCAGATCTTAGTAAGTGTGGAGCTTCAACAAAGAATTTAAGACAAGTTGGAAGGTAGCACCGGTTGATTCACGAGCCTATGCATCAAGAACACATCTAGAGATGAGCTCGGTGGATTGCATTTGGACCAAGTCAAGAAGATGAGAAGCCTTCAAGTGAAGACTTCAAGAGGATGAAGACTTGTGTCTAGGTATAAGATTTTTATTTGTTTTAGTTAAAATGTAAAGGATAGAATAGATTGGTGGATTGCTCAAGTCATATCACACACACACTCTTGAGATTTAATTGTCTTTTCATAAAAGAATTTTTAGTTAGAAAAGACTCTTTCTTTTTGGTAAAAAGATTTTTCATTGGACAAAATACATGTCTTGGTTTTTGATGTTACCTATATACATATCTTTCAAAACCAAGTTTAGAGCCTTATGTCAAAAACTAGATATTCATCTTATTTGTGTAGTGGATTATATCCATACACACTATGCTTTAAAAGTATATCTTGTTTTTGTATTTGATGAGATTTTCCTTATGACAAAATATCTACTTTGGGTTTTTGTAATTTCTTATATACATATCCTTTAACCAAAACAAATTTAGTGCTTTATGTCAAAAACTAGATATTTCATCTTGATTGTGTGGTGGATCATATCCATACACACTTTGCTTTATAAGTTCAAAATATCTTGTTTTTGTATTTTGTGAAGTTATGGAAAAACAAGTTTTAGAAAAACATATTTTAGAAAAACAGTTTTTATTTTGATTGAAACTATTTTTCTGGATTTACTGTGAATTTATGGGATTTTTATTGAGTAAAAAGACCTATTTTCAAATCCCGTATCTCTGTGCAGAACTGTGCAAACTGTTTCAGGCTTCAGCGGTCGACCGGACCGGTCGACCGGGTCTGAAGTCGGTCGACCGGATCAGTCGACCGACGTGCACAGACGTGCACAGCCTTGGTGCACTGGAGACGGTCGACCGGGTCGGTCGACCGCTTCGGAGAGCTTTTGCTTTTCTGGAAATAATCGCCGACCGGTCCGTTCGACCGACAGAGAGATTACTCTCTGCTCCAGTGGCTCGGTCGCCGGGACGGTCGACCGGAGGCTCCAACGGTCAGATTTTTGCCGTTGGCGGTCGACCGGCCCGGTCGACCGGCAGTGCCTGACAGAACCCAAACGGCTAGTTTTCTTGGCAGCCTATAAATTGGGGTTTTTGTCATTATTTTCACACAAGATTTTGGAGACTTCTTGAGCCTATTTTTCTGATTACTTTTAGAAGAGTTTTCTCCACAAAATAGTGAGCAAATATTTCCTATCTAAAGGGAAGTTTTATCAAGAGAGTGTAAAAGTGATTCTTTGAGTTTTTTCACCAAGCTTTCTTTCCTTGCTTTTCTCACACCCACACTTGAGCTATCCATTGCTAGATATTCCTATAGGTGTGTTGTAGTGAGTGTGCTCTTTAGGTGATCAAGTGTTTTGATCATCAAAGAGATTTTTCTTTGTTCTTTGAGGATACGGGCAAGTGTGCGCGTTTGGTGTTAAGTTCGGTTGTGAACTCTTGGTTTGAGGTGCGGCCTCGGCGAGTCGGTGGACTTGCGTGTGTACGGGACTTGGGAGTCCGAGGGCTTGTAGGTGTTTGCGGCAACGGGGAGAGATCATTGGGATCTTGCATAGTGAAAATCCTTCGTGTGTCGAAGGCGGGGATGTAGAGCAAGTGTGCTCGAACCTCGAAACAAACCCTTTGTTTGCGATTGCTCACTCTATCTCTCTCTCTCTCTCTCTCTCTCTCTCTTTGTCTCTTTTATATCTTGCATTCTATTATTGTCTATCTTTATATGCTTGATATACCCTTGTGCTTAATGTATATAATTGCTTGGGATTGATTGTCTAACACTTGTATTCAACCAAGAGAGCCAACGCGGCACCCTCAACCCATTCAAGGGAATCTAGAGGAGTTTGTCCAGAGCCTCGCAAGGGGAATTCGGCAACACTCTTGTGTTATGCATAAAGTGTTTAATTAAAAGAAGTTTTATTTGGTCATCTTAGTTTTAATTCCGCATCATTTGTTCATAAGTGACCATTAGATTAGCCATCACCTATTCACCCCCCCTCTAGGTGACTTACAGTTGGTATCAGAGCTAGTGCTCTTGATATTGGGTCTAACAACCTAAGTTTAAAGATCCTCTTTTAGGCTAATCACAAGATTTGTACACACACCATGGACTTCATGTCACCACCCACCTTGACATCCTTAACATCCAAATTTGGAAGGTTTAGATGTCATTGTACCTCAAGGCCTTAGGAATTCATGTCTATCTTGCCACTACTAATAATGCATAT
>JAVJIF010007063.1:0-65491 GCA_038442645.1 Agave tequilana
AAAACCATGGTACAAGCATGTCTTTCACACATAAATTACACCCCAAAAGCAAAAAAAGAAATGAAAAAGAAAAGAAAAAGATAAACTCCTCTGCTACACTCTCGCTACACTCCACACACCGCTCCATATGTAACTCCACTCTAAAATAACTCCACAACTCCAGCAGTACTGATCCTCTTCTCCACAAAATCATAAACGGACACTCCAAACACATCGATTCCGCACTACAACTCGCTTCTTGGAATTTCTCTGCTCCTTAATTTAGTCTTTTTTTGTCCCAAATTTGGATGTCTTTAAGATCTTACAGGGGGACCCCGATTTGTCTGACCCTCTCCTACGCATCTGACAAATCATACGATCTCGTTCCACGTCAGTCTTTCTCAAAGAAAAACCAATCGAGGCTGCAAGCTGACTTAACGCATGATTCGAGACCTAGTTTATTAAATCCACTTTAGGTTGGCTTTCATCTCTCCGATCCAAACCCGAGCTGTTTAATTCGGGTGCTAAACCCTCTCCCGCAACCCAATTAGGTTCTTGCACCATCTCCTTCATATGTGGTAACTCACCTTCTATAAAGGTCTCCACAACACCTTCTTTAGAGGAAGCGTATAGGAGAAATTTTTTGCTCGCGTGGTTTGCTCACCACGTTCACCGCGAGCACGGTGAGCCGTCAGATGCTGCTGGGGCCCACTCAAACCGACAGCTCACCGCGTTCACGGTGAGCGCGGTAAGCAAACCACGGCAAGAAAAAAAAAATTTCAGAGTATAGTTGTGATTCTCTATTTTGGAATTAAAAAGTAGAATAACAGGATTCTGACTCATTTCAAAGTGGGTACTTTTTCTTTCTTTCAAATACTAGAAACTTCATCTTTCAAATCTAAGAAATTAAACCAAAAAGATGATTTTCCGGCCCCCCAATTCTCACCTCAAGAAAACCTAGGATTTACAAAAGCCTCATCATTTTCTCATTCTTTCTTCTATAGTTCCATTCCGTTCAGTTCACTGGATTGAACAACAATGAGGTTTTAGTGGTTAGATCACAATTTCTCCAAAGAACTTATTAGAAACATATCTTTTACAAAGAAAATCTTAATTAATTAACCACACGGATTTGATTAAAATTGAGGTTTTTCTATCTAAAAAGAACAACATTTTATATAATTTTTAAATTGTTTATTAAATAGAATCTCTTTGAAAATTGAGAGAGAGACGAAGAGCCCCATCACTGTGTAAACTGTTTCCCTTCTTATACACATTATCTACTATTATGCCATGAAATATTTAGGTGGCAAAAATATTAGTTAGAACTCAAATACATAGAACTCCACATCTTTTTTTTTCCCCCCTTTTTAGGTGGCAAAAATATTAGTTAGCCTACCACAGGCACACTACAGTAGAGTACAAACCCCCACAGAATTAGAGAGGACGATAAGTTATGAGCTCATGTGATGTTCTCTTCACGATGTAGCTGCAACAGAGACATCACCAAAGCGCCATATGCTATGTAATGTGGGGGTTGAAAAAACGCAAGATGTGAAGTGTGGTGAAAATACGCATGTAATAATATCCACATGAAAGGAATTTAAACATCAGAAAGAAGCTTAAAACCACAATATTTAGTGTTTGAACAGAAGTCACACCTAACCTTTACAAATCCACATAAAAGTAATTTAGAAATTACAATATTTAGTGCTCAAACAGCAAGTCACAATAAGGCATCATCTAAATGGCAGCACACAGTGATAAGAGTTCACAGGTTCCAGGACAACATTATAACAGCAAGTATCTAAGCAGCACGAAGGCAAGCAGAGAAAGGAGGCAGTAATTTCATTTTAAATAGGGAAATTGCTGCGGATGAACATAGAACAAAGAGAGGAATTTGAGGGTTAGACTTAGAGTTTGATGTAGCTTGCGTGAGCAATGGAACAGAAACGCACTCTTTGATGTAGGTGTCCGTTGTGCCCGCCGTTCTTCCCAAACCAGTAATTGTAGGTTTGTTGCAAACCGAACCAAAAATTTTCTGGATTAAGAAGAAAAAATAAATTAGTTTTCTCTCTTGTACTCTTTTCTTTTGCAAGGAATGCACAATAAGCATAACAATGGAAAGAAGGAGTAAAAGAGCAAAACACTTGCTCACCTCTAAATACATAAATGTAAACCCGTTTGTTACATGATACTTGATTTGCTCAACTGTTGCGTCAGGCACTTGGAGAATCTCTTCAGTATCTTTATAAAAGTTCAAAGTTGTACATGTAAACATAAATTAAAAGAGTCAGCAAACTCAAAGAAGCAGGACAGCCAACTACCTAAAACATTGCATGAAGAAACCAACGGAATTTACGAAAAAATATAAAAAGAAAAAATATAAAAAAGCGTGCGCACCCACAAACTTTCACACTGGGGCTGAATGGATGCTCGGAAGTGGGTGGAAGTGAGGAAGTGGAAAGTAGGATTATTTTTTTTTTTTGAAAAATAAGAGTTTGTTTTTCTTTTCCGGTGTTTGGATGGTAGTTGAGAAGTGTAATTGAAAAGCGTAATGTCTTTTTCGGTGTTTGGTTGGTAACGTGAGAATGGTAATGGAAAGGTTGACAAGAAGTTGACTGTTAAATAATACTAAAATAAAAATTAATTATAAAAAAATTGGATTATAATTAGAATGCAAGTAAGATTCACATGACCACAAAACTAACTGTTTTGAGCTACAACTTATTACAAATGAGATTTATATGACCACAAAATTAACTGTAACACTTTGGAAGTGAGTAAATAGTTGTGTAAAATGGAAAAGAGAAAAAAAAAGATTTTTTTTTCTATCTTTCTTTTCCGGTGTTTGGACAGACAGCGGAAGTGATAAATGACACTTATGACTCCCTCACTTCCGCTGACTGACTTGAATCCAAACAGCCCCTCAATAGAACTCACAATAAAAAATATGTAAGCTTGAAATCAGAAAACTAATGTTATCAGTAATGTTTGTGAGGACATAAAATCGACCAGTGAGAGGAAACATATCCAGTAAATAGCACGCTATCAAACAAATATCTCTCTTGCTGACATAGAATATAAAACATTTTTAAAATATAGATTTTTTTCCTCTTTCTTACAAATAATGGTAGAGGAAGAAAACCAAATACAAATTTTCCTGATCTCAAATCAAATAACAACAGTTTCTGCATCAGAACATGACTGCAATGGTTGCAGCTTGCAATGTTGCAAGCCATCCAAAATTGCCTCGCCATCATAATATGCATGTGGAAAAGTGCTAATAAGAGCATCATTTGTGGGGCCTCCTCTTTAGAAAAATTAATTTGCAATAAACAAAAGTCATATAAAACTAATCCATGGCCCAACAATCATTTTCCAGAGAAACAAATTATGACCTTTCCCTAGACCAACCCCCAGGAAACAGGGGTAAAAGAAAGAGAAGAAAAACCCTGAACTGCAGCTAAATGAGAGGAGAAAAATTGCAGCTAGCTAAGGAGAATGAAGACCACCTTTTTCCCATCCAATCCAATTTGTAGCTAATAATTTAGAAAATAATGCAAACAAGAGCTATCCTCGGATACTAAATAAGTAAAATAGAATTAAATGGGGAAAAAAGGAAAAATGAGAAACAAAAAATAGATCTAAAAAATTATAGAAATAAAATGAAAAAAGAAGAAAATTTTCATAAAAATGACAAAAAGAATTAAAAACAGGTGGATTAGAATCGGAAAAATAGAGAAGAAAAGAGAAGAACTGAAAAGGGGGGCAAAAAGAAAGTGGAAATATATGGCAATATAATCTAAAAAAGAAGGAAAAGAATTAAAAAAAACAAATATGGCATGTAGTCGTGATAAGGTAGTCTTTCGAATCACGTTCGTGAATATGGTCATATAGGAATTCAGACTGTAACATACATAAAAATAAAGGTTCAGATTTAGTTCAAAATATGCATTCCAATATTCATAACACATTTTCACCAAAAAGAATAAGAGCGCAATTGCTATTATACAAAAGAATATGATCTCCAAACTTACCTCACCATGGTTCGAACTCTTAAAATGAAGATATTGTTAGAGAATTAGATGGAAATCAACATTATCTTCGTAAGAACCAATGAGAAGCAATGAGACGTTACAACATCCAATGACAGGTAGATGGAGGAAGTGTCAAGAACTTAATATCAAATAACTAATAAAAGTGAGAACATACTACATGAAATTAGAGATATCGTAGAACAATTTGAGGCAAAGGAAGTGATCGACTAATGAGATAGAAAAAACAAATGCTGCTAAATTTCAATTAATGAAAAGAGAACAAAGATCAAGTGATGGAATCTCATCCGTCACCTTTATTTGCAAGAAGGTAGCCAATCATGGTAGAGCAGCGAAGAACACAGCCCTAGGTAGAGCCTCCCTGCAAAAATAGAATTTTAAAATAAGAGAGAACATTTGGGACACATTACGACAATCCATATGAACCTTAAATTCAATTTTTTTTTCCAAGGAAAATAAAACCCTAACCTAAAGAAAAGAGGATGAAATTCACATGTACAATAGAAGCCCGCCATGCTGTAAGTAAAGAGAAACACAAGAAAATAAGCTTTAAAGCCTCAGGCAGAGGGAAAAAAAACTTTAGGGGGTTTGAGAGAGAGAGAGAGATTGCCGTCCAACCGCAGCCGATCTCGAGCAGGAAAAAATTAGCAACTTCTTGTAGCTTGCGTTTGATCATCCTCAAGACAGGAACACATCATACCTCTTCGGAATATCAATTTTGTGCTTGTCACAAATTGAAGAAACTTCACTAACCACTAGATACCATCGAGTTTCCCTTGTTTCCTGAAGACATCCGATATGCAAATATTTGGCTCTCTTCTGTGTAGCGCCCATGATAATCTTGAGAAATTCCAAGAATACTTTTCATTAAATGCAAGATGAACCTGAAATCAAAAGTAGCCACTGAGTAATCCCTTCACTTTTCTTTCTAAGCAAAAGCTACATGTATCATCTACAGTTCAATGAGAATAAGAACAGTTTAACAAGTAATCCTGTAAAAACATGGGCTCCAAACTCCCTACCTTGCGTTTGTATATGCCATTACATACACTTATAAAAACAACATGTGCATTCATTTTGCACCTTGCTACAATCGAAGTGTGACTGCCTCTGCCCCTTTTTTATGGACACGATATTTTTTTTTTAATTTTTGAAATTACACATAATTAAGATTGTTATCAACTTACAATTAGTAAATATTAAATACTAACACAGAGGAAGGCCTCAGGTCTATTGGTTGATCCGCTTAACATATAATACGTCTGAGATTTTTGAACGGAGTGTAGGCAGCACGGGATACCTACACAACTTCAAATTGACATATCTACACAAGAATCTTTTCCCAGCAAATGATACGGGATTAGATCACATGTCTATAATGTTTGTAACTAATTGGGCTATGCAAAGAAAAGCAATCAAATCAGATAACTTGCCTCACATGGGGATCCTCTCATGGGGATGAAATTATGAGCATAAGATTCATTTGACTCTCAGTAGATAAGCAAGAGTAGGATAGAATGGATGGGTGGCAAAGGTCATCTCTCATGACAGTTGATAGCAATCAGTACCAAATAGATGACAGAGGTCATCTCTCATAATGCTAAAGACATGTAATTCAGCAAACGATGCAGAACAAACTAGCAATTCAGTTCAAGCAATTCAGTTTGTTATGATGATGGGTCCGTGTTAAATATGATGGAGTGGCTAATAGCCTTAAAAGTCCAAAAAAAAAGGAAGCTACTACTAGATTCTAGGGTTTAAACATATTTAACCAACTAATCATCTTGCTTTCTATTCCATCGTTGACAACTTATATTATACCACCCATTTATCCAGTCAATTTGATGCAAAACTCCCAAAATCAACATGGAGTGTTACAATGGAGTAAACAAATAAAATTAAGAAATGCGTCTTGCAAAATCAAAGGTTACAAAGGAAGGGAAATTATCACGATAAACTTTAAATTTCAGTTGAGAGAAAACATAGCATTAATTCATAGTTTGTAGGCCAAAGAAAACTAGCCTACTTGCAAAAGATAGAACTTGATGTAGATGATTGGTAACTATAATTATAGAAAAAAATGAATTTTAACGATATACTTACATAATAACTAAATGGAGTGTACACCATCTCAAAGCCATAGTAATTAACACAGAGTGTGACATCTCAAAAGCCAATCCAAATAGTAAACTTGAGTGGCGACCATTGCAACAACGATGCTCGTTATCTCAATGGAACATGTTAAGTTGTGGAGCCTAATTATTGCCTTGACGATTTGTGGCCCTATGAAGAGTTTTATTGCCATAGGGGTTAGAAGGGGGCAGGCAGCCCATCTCGGGGGCTCGAAGGCGGAGCCCTCTAACCAAAATTACTTTGAGAAATCCCTCTTGGAGATCCTGAAGCAAGAGTGAAACACCCCTAGTAAAGAGGTTGGGTGAGTTTAGAATTTCAGGTTGAGGGCAAAGTCAAAGTCTCACTCCAAAGTAGCAGCTTGATATCACTTCGGAAGAGCACTCCAAAGTATCACTCCGGAGGAGCACTCCAAAGCATCTAAGTAGAGGAGCACTCCGAAGCGACAATGCAAAGTAGCACCTCGAAGATACATAGCGGAGAAGCCGTTCAGTCTGAAAGCTTCATAGCCCGTGAAACTTGGGGAACGTGTCAAGGGAAATTTAGTGATTTCAAAACTTGTAACCGTAGGTTCTTCTATAAAAGGAAATGCATCGTCATTAGGTCCAAGTGTGTATCTGCCATTGTAAATATATAGCGGCTGTGAGGTTCTCTCTTTTTCTCTTGTGATCTCTCTCATAATATAGTGAATTTGCATGTGGCTCTGTGATTTTTTTCGATTTGGATTTTTCACGTAAAATTCTTGTGTTTTTATTGTGTATTTGATCTATATTCTTTCTTCTTCCCAATTCGTTCCTCAACAGAACCAACACAGATTTTAAGTCTACATGTCAAATAAGGATTAGAGGAATGCATTATAATTCAAACTTCAAATAGTAAGATGGTGGAAAACAAGTAGATCAGTGCGAGCGTGGGGTATTGAGTGGTGTGGCTTTTAGCCAAAAGGCCAAGGCTTTCAAGGTAATGAGCAAGGTACAGAAGAGGATTCATTAGCTATTTAGAACTCAACTGTAGTGCAAGACCAACTTATTGCTGGAAAAATTGATATGCTCTAATACCAATTGTTACTCCCAAGCTTGATGTTTGCGGAACTTGACAATATGAAAATACTTATAAAGAAAATTTTTGTAAAGCAAACTAGCAATACCTAAACAAAAGAGTAATAAGAAAGAAACACGAGGATTTAAAGTGGTTCGGCCCAAACTTGGCCTACGCCAACGGAGAGAGAACTTGAGAGAGCTTTATTAATAACGTGATACAAAGAGATCTAACCTTCCTCTTGATGCAACAAGAGTATTCACCTTCCTCCTTAATCTAGACCTAGATTACAAGAGTATTACCTTATCTTTATGCACATTCACCTTGCTCCTCTCTTTATTGGCTACTTTTTGATCTCCTTAGTGTTTTTCACATTTTCCTCCTTGAGATTGGATTGAGATTAGCTTTTGATCAATGTTGGATTACATTTTTTATTTATAGGATTTTACAAAACAACTCCTATTTGAACTATGAGATGATCTTGGCCATTAGATGCTTGAAGAATCTTGATTAATCCTATGAGGAGTTGATCTCTTTGATCTAGAAGAATTCTAGACCTTTTAATCTTTAAAAATAAACCCTTATAAGTAACTCTACACAATAATAGAAAAAAGAGTTAAATAGCAATGTTAAATAAATAATAATCAAGGATTAAATGTGCAAATGTGATGATAATAATGCAAAATTGAGATGCAATCAATGACTCAGTTTCTATTCAATGTATATTAGGAAGATAAAGTCCTAGAAGATGAACGGGATAAAGCTAATTTTATAAAGAATAAGGAGGATAATTCAAATTAAATGGAATTCAAAATCAATTCAAACTTGAATTTAGATTGTACATCTTTTAGATCATAACTTACTCTACAGATTTTCAAATCCGATGATCTAAGATGCTACAGAAAGAAGACTTGAAGAACTACAATATTTTTATTTATCACTCTGTCCAATTCAGCCGTCTGATGAGTCATATTCAGCGATCAACACGCCAACTTGCTGTAGGATTGAATTCCCGTATTAAATTAGGAAACCTTCTAATTTGTATCCCAGTGTGATTAGTTTTGAGGCCTATTTAAATAGCTGAAGTCTCTCATAATCTTTCATCTCCACATCAGAGATCAAAATTAGGGTTTTTCTTTAGATCTATGTTCTTTCCGAATTTTTATTTTTATATAAGGAGGAAGACAACTCTTGTAATTGATCGTGATAATCAATAAACAGGTTCTATCTTTCTCATATCTTTATTTTGTTTTTAATTTTACTTTTTTTTATTTTCTTTATTTCTTACTTTCTTTTGCTTTCCATGTTTACCATGAGTAGTTAAGTCTTTTCTCATGACTTCCTAATATATCACCACCATCATATCTAATGTCTAGTAGATAGCCAGAGTAGATCATATGCACGCCTACTCCAATTTTTATTCTTGAAAACTCATTAGGATAAGCAACTATTTTAAACACTTTTTTATTGTCTTCTTAATCTATACTTGATAAATATCTTGATATTTTAATGTTCAACTTTAATAAGTGTGTTAGGGTTAAATATTTGCTTCTACTTTCTAATGATCTTTCTTACTTTATACTTACTCGACAATCTTAATATTGTAATGTTACATCTTGGTTAGTGCTATTTCAACCCGTATCCTAGTTTTTTTCCTATGTATCTTGATTTTGTGGTAAAATATCATGTTTAAGATTTAAAGTGAGGTATTATCTATCTAGCATTAGCATGTATGGTGATTGATTATTAGTAAGCTGTGAACCTTTCTTTTAGTTTAATTCTTTATCCACGTACAATTCATCCTTTCTTTTCTAAGTTATTTAAATAGAGAAAATAATAAGAAGACAATATTACCGAAAAGCTTCCATCGCATCTCTCCCTGAGGTTTGACTCATTTAACTTTTGCTACAACTGTTAAATTGTGAAGATTCAGAGTTAAAACCAATTACATACACTTTTCATACTCTCTGTATTCTTTTTGGTAATCAAAATTTTGGCGCCATTGCCGGGGAGAGAACAGTATACATTATTTTCTAACTAAATTCTTTTTTGTTTGTGTGAAAATCATAAAAAAAAATATATATTCTCCATGCCAATCTAAATTCATTTGGTTACAATTCACTTGATAGGTCAAAACCACCTTTCCAACAACTATCTTCTTATGCCCCTTTTCCAAACCTATAGAAGAACAATCTGATTGGGAAAAGAAGATAAATATCTTAGAAGATTTCGAGCGACGAATTCATAAAGTGGAAGACTCACGATCCATTCAAAGGTCTCAAATCCTAAATCCATACATGATTCAAAACCCAATGATTACATCCATTATCTCGATAGGATAGAAGCACAACTGGATCCTTTGCAAAACATTGAAAATGTTAGGATTGAAAAAACTCTACCTAATACTTTTTGACAATTTTTGATTCACACAGCCCTATTGACGAGACCGACGAATCATGGCCTCGGCGAGCTTGTGGGGCTTGCGGTGTGTACGGACTAGGGAGTCCGAGAGTTGTAGGTGTTGCGGCACCGAGTGATCCAGTGGGATCGATTATAGTGGAAATCCTTCGTGTGTCGAAGGCGGGGATGTAGAGCAAGGGTGCTCGAACCTCGAAACAAATCCCTTGTGTTTGTGATTGCTCACTCTCTCTCTCTCTCTCTTTGTCTCTTGTTTATATCTTGCATGCTATTATTGTCATTACACTTATATGCTTGATATATTATGTGCTTATATTGTATATGCTTGGGATTGTTTGCTAACACTTGTATTTAACCAAGAGAGCCAACGCGACACCTCAACCCTTATCTAGGGGAATCTAGAGGAGTTAGTCATGAGCCCTTCACGGGGAATTCGGCTACACTCTTGTGTTATACGTGGTGTTTAGTTTAAGAGTTTAGTTTAGGTCATAATAGTTTTTAATTCCGCATTATTTGGCTTTTAGTGACCATTAGATTAGCCATCACCTATTCACCCCCCTCTAGGTGTTTACAATTGGTATCAGAGCCAAGTGCTCTGAATTTGGGTCTTACAACCTAGAGTTAAAGATCCTCATTTTAGGCTAATCACATTATTTGTTCACACACCATGGACATCATGTCACCACCCACTTTTGACATTCTTAACATCCAAATTTGGAAGGTTAAGATGTCCTTGTACCTCAAGGCCCTAGGTTTCATGTTTATCTTGCTACAATTAAAGATTCTTATGTTAATGATAGCAAGTACATTGAGGCTAATGCAAAAGCCCTTCATGCTTTAAAGTCTACCCTAAATGATGATTATTTATCTAGGGTTTCTAATATTGATTCGGCTTTTGTAGCTTGGAACATCATCACCTCCCTTGGCGAAAAGGATCTATATTATGCCGGGAGCGATTCGGACGTTGGAAGCAACACCTCGAACTTGTGCTATATGGTCCAAGGGATAACCCCTTGAGGTAACTACCGAATTCGAGGTAGAAGATGTTAACATGTCATATGATGAGCTTTCATTTTTTTGTCAACTTTTGCTAGAAAAATATGACATGGTTAAGAAAGATTGTAACGCCCCGATCCCGGCGATACGGGGTCGTCACTGCAACGTATATACGTAAGTCCGAAGTACCTTCCCGTATATACGCTAAGCATCAGTACAGACAAGAATCAGAGTACGGAAGCAAATGGTGCATTATACATTCCAACACATATATATATATATATATACAATCACAGAGTTATCACCAGAGGTGATGAATATTACAATAATAATACATCACAGATATGCGCAAATGCGAGAGTACAAGAGATATACATATATGAACAGCATAAAAGGGCGCTCACATACAAGTATACAAGGAAATGTACAAGTATGAATAGAAAAAGGGCACTCACGAGTTTGCTAAGAGGAAACTCGAGAGGCATACAGGGGGCCTGGAAGAATGTGGCTCTGGGTGGTCGGCTGGAGATCCACGCTACCGCTGCGCTACTCTGAGCAGCAACAGGGAGAAGCCGCGCTCTAAGCTCCATGACCTGGACATGAGAATCCAGGGGAGTCAGTGAAACTCCCCAGGCGAGTAGGAATATGGATGCCAGGTGGCGAGTAAGGATGAGTACAAGTGTCAAGTACAGAAGACAGGAGGGTTAGAACACAAATGAAGTATATAAGAAATGATACCAAGTAGGAAATACTCAGGAGGCAGATAGGTTAGAGCAGGCATGAACAGGTATGACATAATAATCATAAAACAGGAAATCTGAATAAAACCCATACAACAAATATGGTAAGGCACCTCACAGATTCATAGCCGTTTAAGTTGCAGGCTTTAGTATGCGTCCCATTCCACATACCTCTACTTACAACTTAAAGAGCCGATTATTATGACACTTTATTATTACTCGTCTTACCCTGATATCTAGCTATGTGAACTAGCGTCCCAACGCACATAGATCCATATCCGAGTAAAACAAGGTTGTTATTGGAAACTAGCGGGGGTATCAACGAACTATGTTTACAGTGGGTCCCGTGCATGCCCGGGACCACGGTCCAGGATTGTTCCGTTGCATGGAAACGGAAGCCAGCCGCAAGGCTAAACAGGAGGGACTTATGTATGCCCTTATCATGATGGTACCAGTAATGAGGGAGCCAGCTCTCCCCTCGGTCCCCTGGAGGCCCACAGGTCAGACCGGAACATGTAGTTGCACAACATTCCTAAAAGCCACTGTAAACACGAACACATATTGATATCCGCATGTTTCCCCCGACCCAATACAAGTTGGTCCTTTTTAGGATTCATTAGTTTAATTATCACTTTACGGGAATAACAGGAAATGGACATGATCAGGAATCAGGAGTACATACGTACTATATAGTCAGGTCACTGCATGTAAAGCAGGAAAACAAGTCACTGATCATGATACAGGATAATAAAGTAAGGTTCCCGTAAAGGTGATAATCACAAGTCAAGTATATCATGCTGGGTGTCAAGTGATAGCATGACAGGGTGATGATATTTAGTAAACAACCAAGCATATCAAAGGATTGATAATAGTCGGGTAAAGTCATGGCAAGAGATTGATAGCAGTCAGGGCATGTCATAGCATAACTAAAGGGTCTTGCCAAATAGTAGCATGGCAGGTGGTCAGGTGATAACACACTAGATGGTCAGGTGATATACATGTGTTAAAAGGAAGCATACAACTAACAAGTCTGAAGCAATGACAAGTAGTAACATGGAAGTGACTCAAAGCCCAACGACCACGAAGGGTCGGCCACGCATGGTATACGATAAAGAAGCAAGCATATCAATAGCATGGTACAAGCACAAGGTGAAGCTACCATAATACAAGTAATTGTAATGCAATACATGAATATGGAAATAAGAAGCGAAATACTTATCGTCCCGGTGAAACGGGATATCAAATGGAGAAGAGCGAAGAGCGAGACTACTCGCCTAAATCACCAATATGCCGAAAGATCCAATATCCACGGAAGCTCGGGATGCGCCACAAACCTGATATAAACATGTAGAGAGAAGGGGAGAGAGAAAGAGAGAAGGGAAGATGATGTTTGTCAAGTGACAAGTCAAGTAATACATTCAAGTAACGAGTCATGAAGTACAAGATACAAATACATGAACCAAGTATAAGATCTAAAGTTAAGGAGATAAGCAACTATAACAGACAGCTAATAATTAGTCGACTGGGTGGACAGGGTAGTCGACTAATAGAGGGGTTAGTCGACTAGGAAGATGGGGTAGTCGACTAATACTGTGATCCAGAGAGTTGGATTTCTGTTTCAGGAAAAGGTTAGTCGACTAGGGTCATATGGGTAGTCGACTAACAGACATGACAAGTCGACTAACAGTTATGTTAAGTCGACTAAATCTGAGATACAGAGAGTTAAGATTTCTGGTTCAGGAAAGGTTAGTCGACTAGGGTCAAGGGAGTAGTCGACTAAGGGCCTCTAGTCGACTGGTAGTTTGGTCTAGTCGACTAAAACTGTGTTTCCAGAAAGGCTACGTTTCAGCTAGGGTTTTCTAGTCGACTAATCTATAGGTCTAGTCGACTAATCGAGGGAAACAGCAAACAGAACAGATTTTCTAGGGTTTTGTTTGATGGCTAAATAATCATGGATTGAAGACATAATTGAACATGATGAACAAACCTAAGCATACTAAGAATAATCTAAGCCTCGGTGATGAAAATTACTCACCAAAAAGAGTGGTAGTGATGGAAGTTGTTGATGAAGAAGAAGATGGGGCTTTGGAGTTGTTGATGACCTTGTGGTGGTGGTTCCTATGGTGATGAAGGAGGAGGAAGATGACCTTGGTGATCTCTTGGGAGTTGGTGGTTGTTGTTGTGGTGATGGAGATGAAGAGGAGTTGAAGGAGGTTAGGGTTTTGGTGGAGAAGAGATGGTGGAGAGAAGAAAGGAAAAATGAAATAGAAATGTAAAGGAAAAGCATTTATATGTTTTGGATTTTATGAAGGAGATGCAAATCAAATGGAAGTGAGGGGGTTTTGTGTAAAAAGAAGGGGAGGTGAGGTGTCTCTCAAGTGGACACTTGGCCGGCCATGAGAGAGGGTGAGGTGGAGTGATAATAATGAGGAAGTAGGTGGGAGTTGGTGGAGTTTATGGAATTTTGGAAAATTGGGGAAATTGGAAAAGCTTTAGCTTGTGGAGGAAGGAAGAGAATCAAAGGAAAAGGAAAAGGAAAAGAAATTATAATGAGAAGATGTTTTCTCGGGAGAGAAGACGAAAATAATGGAAGTGGCGGATTCCCGGGATTAAGTCGTGGATGCGGAAATCTTTCGGAAAAATACCGGAATCGTCCGAAATTCAAGTATCTCGGAACGACCCGAAATAATTATCAAAAATTAAGAATATTATATTAAGTATCATAGTGAAATCCGTTTTAAGAAATACTTTATAGTTTTAAAACTAAAAATCCCGGAACCAATTATCTACCGACTCCGGTGGCATTTTCATAAATTCATAAAATCCTCAGAAAAAGCATGTAGGTAGAAAATATGATTCTAAGGAATAAAGCCTAAAGGACCATCATGAAATTCCAAACTGTTTGAGAATTAAAAATCTAGGAATCGGTCAGCGGCACTGGCCGACACCGGTTTTGAAGACTTTCATTTTAATTCCAGAAAAATCTAGAAAATCATAGAAAATATATAATATTGGAAAATGATATTTAAAACTAAAATCGGTCAATTCTAATTATCAGAATGTCTAAATCGAGTAATACTCTAGGATCGGGCCTTCGGTTCAGACTAGGGCTGACTCCGAATCCACGAATCCAAATCCAAGACAAAACAGTCATATAAGGAATTCATAATACAGAATAAATACAGGAAACAAATCGAAAAAATGCGACCGAAAATCTGAATACGCAACTAAGTACGTATTCCGGGAACGGGGTATTACAAAGATACAAGAAAATGAAAAAGGATTTTGATTGCATGCTTAAAGAAAAAGTTTCTTTGGAAAAGAAAATTGCATGTTTTGAAAAAGAAAGTGAAGATTTAAAAAATGAGAATGTTTCCTTAATGTCTAAATTAAATGATCTTTGTGAAGGAAACACTTGTTTGAAAAATAAAATTATTTTGGTGGAAAAATAAAAAGAAATTGCTTTTAATGAAAACATCTCTTTGAAAAGAAAAATTTGTGAAAAAGAAAAGGATTTTGTTTCGAAAAAGAATAAGAATAATTATTCTTTATCTCATCATGCTTTACATGCCCCACAAATGAGATAAATGTTTTGAAAAATAAAATGGATTGTTTGAGCTCTACTTTGAGCTTATGTGCATTTAACCATAAGAGATTGGAGTCTTTGTTTTCAAAGAAACAAACTCCACATGTTCATGCACATCATCCTCATCATGCATATGCTTATGTTGCACGTCATGATCACACTCACACACATAAGCATCTTAAGGTGTACAAGTGTACACATTGTGGCCGCAAAGGCCATTTAGCAAAGTTCTGTTTTGACAAGTTGCATCATTTTAATTTTGCTAAAAATAAAAATGTTTGGGTGCCTTACAAGACTAACCCCCAAGGACCCAAAAGAAAATGGGTAGCAAAACCCCCACCGTGTGTTTTTGATGTAGGTGAGGGCTCTCACAAAACGTGAGAGGGATGGTGCCTTGGTGGTGGTTGCATGGACTTGAAGGATATTTATTTGATGCACCGCTATCAAGGAGGTTTGGTGGGACAACCACCATGTTTTGGAGACTTAGAGAATAGTTCTTCGGTTTGGTAACTATCTCTAAACTCCTAGTTTATTTATTTATTTACATGCTTGTTCATATATCATATTTTTAGCATGTTCATGTTTGCTTTTGTGCTTCATGTGGTAAATACTAGTTTAAATGTAGTTTTTATCAAAACTTATAGTTATACATGTACAAGTAGTGAGCAACAAATTGATTCATATATGTTTGCACTTCATTATTCATTTGTACTCACTATATGCACATGTATAGCCTAGTTTTGATGATTCTCTCATTTACACTTGTTTTGCCTATTTTTATGTTTTACTTCATGTATATGTATTTTGTATTCAAATCTAATAAATATACATGTATACCCGTGAGTCTCTTGCCTTCATGCAAATACCTTTAATAGACTCTTTTATGTTTGGGATATGTATGCATATTGTTAAATTTAGATAAACTATACATATACCTAGAAGTTTATTGTTTTTAATGAAAAATGAATTTTCATGTTTTGTTTAATAAAATGAATAATTTGTTTTGATCATTTTGAGCTTCATTGATTAATTTCGTGAAAATGCTAATTACATGATTCTTGTCCACTCACACTTCATTTGTTTGTCATGACATTGTTTCATGAACACTTTTATGAGCCTTATCGTTTTTGAGTGTCAACTCTTGTGTATTTGGTATGATTCATAAAATACATATGATTTGGTTTCATGTTTTTGAAGGATCTTTAACTAGTTTTTCAAAAATTAATTTAACTAGTTATTTATTCTTCAATATTTTATGAGTTATACACATGATCCTATTATTGTTTCAATTGGTATCATTGAATCATTTCAATTGGTATCAATTTGACTCTATTTTTGTATATACTCATATTTTGTTTTCTTATATATGTATGTATCAATTTCAATTGGTATACTCATTTTTCATACATATATATGATTTGTTTTGTGCTTGAGTTAACATTGATTTTTACATGTTTAAAGCACAAAGTTGTTTATGATAAGAAAATAAAAATTTTAAGAAAAATTGAAAATATTTTTGATTTGTATTGCCTATATGCAAGGAGAGCTTAACATCTCTTCTACATATAGATTCATGTTGAGTGTATCTTATATTGAGGAGCTTGACAACTCTTCTTTATGTGATACACGTGTGTAGGGGGAGCTTCACATCTCTTCTTATGTATTACATAATATGTGTTATGTGAATTGGGGCTTGTCATCCCTTCTTCATGTAATGCATATGTGTAGGGAAGTTAACTTAGCGTCTTCCTCTTCATGAATGTATATCGCATATAACTATTTATTGATTTGAGTTTACCCCTTCATTGGTTCTTTGTTTCGGACAAAAAGGGGGAGAGAAAATTATTTGTTCGTTTTGTTTTTACTTTAACCCCTTTGTTGATGATTGACAAAAAGGGGAGAAGTATTTGAGATATATGCATGTTTTTCTTGCTTAAGGGGAAGTAGTATTTGTGTTTATGCATATATGTTTTGTTTTGCAAATAGGAGAAAAGAATTTGATTTGTTTTATCTCCATATATTTGCATACATGTTTATTGCATATTTATTATTTAATTGTTATGCATGAGTTAAGGGGGAGCCTCTTTGAAGCTTTACTTTAATCCATGCATATATAACTTCATGAGTTTTGTCATCATCAAAAAGGGGGAGATTGTTGGCCCGAAGGCCCATCACTCTAGTTTTGATGATGATTAACTCATGTAGTTATAGTACTAATGATCTTGTGTTTAATTAGTGACAGATTTATGATCAAGATTTTAGTAGGTGCGTAGCTTCAACAAAGGATTTAAAGTCAAGTTTTGGAGCTAGCACGGTTTGATCCAAGAGCCATTGGATCGTGTTTGGACCAAGTCAAGAAGATGAGAATGCTTCAAGTGAAGACTTCAAGAAGATGAAGACTTGAGTCTAGTTTGTTTTAGAAGATTTTATTTTTAGATAAAATGTAAAGAATAGAATAGCTGGTGGATTGCTCAAGTATATTATACACACACACACTCTTGATTAGATAAGTTTTCATAAAAGAATTTTCTTTTAGAAAAATCCCGGTTTGATTTTTGGTATTCAAAGTTTACATGTTTTTAACCAAAACCAATTTTAGAGCTAATGTCAAAAACATAGATATTTCACCATGTTTGTGTAGTGGATCATATCCATACACTTTATGCTTCAAATGAGTTTAAATATCTTATTTTTGTATTTGGAGAAATTTGGAAAAATCAAGTTTTGAAAAATACTGTTTTTCATTTGAGCCAATTTTTCCATATTACAAAAATAGTCCAGATTATTTGTAACATGCCTTGATTTTGTGCAAGCATATTTGTTTATCAAAGTATATTGGTAAAACTATTTTTGTAGATTTTTCAGTATTTTATGGGATTTTATTTCAATCAAAACGACCAACATTTTAATCCCTTAAGATTTCTGTCTGGCTTCAACCGGTCGACCGGACGGTCGACCACAGCTTGAAGTCGGTCGACCGACGTGCACAGCGTGCACGCCAGTATCTGGCTGGAGGGCCGGTCGACCAGGACGGTCGACCGACCAGAGAGCATTGCTCTATGGAAAACCCGGTAGACCGACAGAGAGATCTGCTCTCTGTTCCAGGCCTCGGTCGACCGGGCCGGTCGATCGCTGCCCCAACGGTCAGAAATATGACCGTTGGCGG
Source organism: Agave tequilana (assembly GCA_038442645.1). Lineage (NCBI taxonomy): Eukaryota > Viridiplantae > Streptophyta > Magnoliopsida > Asparagales > Asparagaceae > Agave > Agave tequilana. Next base: position 18,112 of record JAVJIF010007063.1, read on the forward strand.
TCGACCGTCAGGCCATCTGGCTCCCAACGGCTAGTTTTTCTAGCTCTATAAATTAGGGCATTTGGGGGCTGTTTTCTCTAAGATTTTGGGAGAGTTTTGGACTAGTTTTTTCTATCCTTTCAAGAGGTTTTCTCCACATATTTGAGAGCAAATATTTCCAATCAAAAGGAGAGTTTTATCAAGAGTGATTAAAAGAGATTTTCTTGAGTTTTCCTCCATTCTCATCTTTGTTTTCTCACACAAACACTTGAGCAACCCATTGATTATTCATCTTATAGGAGTGTTGTAGTGAGATAGTTTTTAGGTGATCAAAGTGTTGTGATCACCAAAGACTTGTTCTTTGTACTTTGAGGAGGCGGACGAGTGCGTTCGCGTGGTTTAGAGTTCGTGTGTGAACTCTTTGTTTGAGGTGCGGCCTCGACGAGCTTGTGGGGCTTGCGGTTTGTACGGACTAGGGAGTCCGAGAGTTGTAGGTGTTGCGGCACCGAGTGATCCGGTGGGATCGATTATAGTGGAAATCCTTCGTGTGTTGAAGGTGGGGATGTAGAGCAAGGGTGCTCGAACCTCGAAACAAATCCCTTGTGTTTGCGATTGCTCACTCTCTCTCTCTCTCTCTCTCTCTCTCTTGTTTATATCTTGCATGCTATTATTGTCATTACACTTATATGCTTGATATATTGTGTGCTCATATTGTATATGCTTGGGATTGTTTGCTAACACCAGTGTTCTAAAGATCGGTTTCATTATTCGTGCGGTCCAACACTGAATAATGATTAATCGGATTAATCGAAGATTAATCGGGGATTAATCGTTTTGAATATTTTAATATATTTAATTATATATTTATACACAACTACATATGAATATATATAGTTAATTGTTGAAAATACCTAAATATTATACAAGCCAATATCTAGATGTAAAGTTAGAAACCATGATATGTTGAACAATAAGACAATATAAATAAATAGTAAAAAAGAATAAATATGAGAACTTATCTCGTCGCATTAGTAATCCAAAATTTTAAATTTTGCAACATAAATATAAATCAAAGAACTTACCTGTAAAATAAGATAAATAAAAAATAGTCAATTTATCAATCAAAATAATGAGCTTTAAAGAATGATGGAGAAAGATTGCTAAAGAAGTTAGTTTAAAAATAATTAAAAATAATAAAACATAAGTATCACTTTATACAAAATATACAATAATAAAATATCATAATTCATAATTCATTTACTATTTAATAAATAATAGTTCATCTACTATTTAACAAAAGATCATTACTAAATCATCAACATCACAACATAAACTACTTAGCGATCCAACACACACAAAGTGATAAGTTTTTCAATAAAAAATATATGAAATGCCTAAATGATTAATCGGGGATTAATCGGGCATTAATTGGGGATTAATAGTTTTGGATCCGATTAATCGCCCGAGCGCATAATCAGAACGATTAATGTAATATTAAGCGGGCTGCCACCGAATAGGATTAATCGGCCGATTAATCGGCAGATTAATCCGATTTTTAGAACAGTAGCTAACACTTGTATTTAACTAAGAGAGCCAACGCGGCACCTCAACCCTTATCTAGGGGAATCTAGAGGAGTTAGTCCAGAGCCCTTCACGGGGAATTCGGCTACACTCTTGTGTTATACGTGGTGTTTAGTTTAAGAGTTTAGTTTAGGTCATAATAGTTTTTAATTCCGCATTATTTGGCTTTTAGTGACCATTAGATTAGCCATCACCTATTCACCTCCCCTCTAGGTGTTTACAGAAAAATCATAATTAGGACTTCATAACACTTGATCAAAATAAGATTATTTGTTTGATTTTTAGGTTTAGGAGAAAAAATTGAAAAAGTAATTTAATCATGATATTTTTACCTTAATGAAATATGCATGCTTTATACACTTATACACTTGGGATTCAAAACAAAGACTCGTGTCTTAAAAAAAAATATATAAAATAAATAAAACTAATTATTGATTAGCTAGGTGCTTTGGCCTAAGAAAGCCTTGGTACTTATGCGAAAGGTAATTAGATAAGTTTGAAAAAAAAATTAAAATATATCATATATGTATTAACACATCTAATAATCAATTAGTTAGGCATTAGGGTCTCAAGAAGCCTTAGTACTTAAATAAAAGAAAATTAGATGAGTTATACATATCTTAAAAAAAAGCCAAAGTGCTTAAAGGGCAATGAAGTGGTAATGCTTTAAACTTCTGAAATATATATACACACACACACACAAGGCAAAGAGTTGAAGTTGAAGAATCTCAAGTTAAAAATTCACGATCACAAAGGTGCATATGACTTAGGGTAAAATATAGACTAAGTGAGAAATTCAGTTTTAATCCTAACCTAAATTGATAATAAAATTTTTCCTTCGAGACTAAGTATAAGAATGAATAATTTGATAATCCTAAGACTTATAGATTACTTGATTTCTTAAAAAAAGTTATTTCAAATATTCTTCTCTTTCAAAAATGAATTTCAAAAATACTAACATTTTGTTTTCTTTCTTTATGAACTTTGTGGGTGTAATTCATTGAAAACCCTCACGAGACAACAATCATCCTCTAGGGTAACCTAGAGGTTTAACGGCTTGTTGCACGTGCTAAATGCAATCGTGATTCCTACGAAAGTGAGTTAGGTTAGATTAAATTAGTTTCTAAAATTTAGTTTTGCTCGAGGACGATTAAAACATAGGTGTGGGGGTGTGATTGCATCTCAATTTTGCATTATTATCATCATATTTGCAAATTTTATCCTTGATTATTATTTATTTAACATTGCTATTTAATCTTTTTTTAATTATGGTGTGTAGTTACTTAAATGAGAGAATAAAGATACAAGAAGCTTCATTTTATCCTTAATCCTATCTAAAGTTGAATTTTAAATTAAATTGAATTCAAAGGAGGAAAGGATTAATCTTTATCTCTTAAATTCAAGTTCAAATTCAGAAGATAAAGTCTTAAAAGATGAATGGGATAAAGCTAATTCTACAAGTAATAAGGAGGATAATTCAAATTACATAGAGTTCAAAATCAATTCAAACTTGGACTTAGACTGTACACTTTTTAGTATTCAGATCATAACTTTCTCTATAGATTTTCAAATCCGATGATTCAAGATGCTACAGAAAGAAGACGTAAAGGACTATAATTCTAATGTTTACCACTCTGTTCAATTCAGTCACCTGACGAGTCATATTCAGCGATCAACACGCCAACTTGCTACAAGATTGAATTCCCATATTGAATTGGTAACCTTCTAATTTGTATCCTAGTGTGATTAGCTTTGAGGCCTATTTAAAGAGGTGAAGTCTCTCATAATCTCTCATCTCTACATCAGAGATCAAAATTAGGGTGTTTCTTTTGATCTATTTTTTTTTGAATTTTTATTTTTGTACGAGGAGGAAGACAACTCTTGTAATTGATTGTGACAATCAATAAACGGTTCTATCTTTCTTATATCTTTGTTTTGTTTTTAATTTACTTTTTTTTATTTTTTTATTTTCTTACTTTCTTTTACTTCTCATGTTTACCATGAGTAGCTAGGTCTTTTCTCATGACTTGCTAATATATTACCACCATTATATCTAACGTCTAGTAGATAATCGGATTAGATCATATGCATGCCTACTCTAATCTTTATTCTTGAAGACTCATTAGGATAAGTAACTAGTTTAAACACTTTTTTATTGTCTTCTTAATCTATACTTGATAAATATCTTGATATTTTAATGTCCAATTTTAATAAGTGTTAGGCTTAAAGATTTGCTTGTACTTTCTAATGATCTTTCTTACTTTATACTTGACCGACAATCTTGATATTGTAATGTTACATCTTGGTTAGTGCTATTCAACCCGTATCCTAGTTTTTGTCCTATGTATCTTACTTGATTTTGTGGTAGAATATCATGTTTAGGATTTGAAGTGAAGTAATTATCTATCTAGCATTAACATGTATGGTGGTTGATTATTAGTAAGCTGTGAACCTTTCTTTTAGTTTAATTCTTTATTCACATACAATTCATCCTTTCTTTTTTAAGTTCTTTAAATAGAGAAGATAATAAGAAGACAATATTACTTAAAAGGTTCTATCGCATCTCTCCCTGAGGTTCGACCCGTTTAGCTCTTTCTACAGCGGTTAAATTACAAAGATTCAGAATTAAAACCAATCACATACACTTTTCATATTCTCTGTATTCTTTTTGGCCATCAGTCATATTCGTACTCCACCAGAAAAAAATTGTGCCTGAAAAGGAAATTGATTCTGCTTCAAAAACGCCGCTATTAGTTGACTAGGCCATATGCTAGTCTACTAATTCCTGAAATTAGTCGACTAATACCCTTATATAGTTGATTACTATAAACTATTCCTTCTTTGTTTCTGCTTCTGTATTTGTCCTTGTCGACTAGTACTTTTGATTAGTCGACTAATAGTCTTGTTAGTCCTATAAGTCGACCAATTTTCCTTGATTTATACCTTTCTTCTCTCCAAGCAATCATCTTCTTCTCCAACTTATTTGAATTTTCTTTGACCATCATTTCCTATTGAAAATAAGACAAGATCCTAATAATCTCTACCTTAACTTGCTTTTCAAGCTTTAGAAAAACACCTTGAGATTTGGACTAATACCTTGGTTCTTTTCTTGGTTGTAACCATGCCGTGAAGCCTTTTAACTCTTACCCCCTCTCCTTGGGGCCTTTCGCTGATTTACTGTTATAGCTTGGGCTATCTCGAGTCTTGCCTAGATGCACCCTTTCTCCTTCCTACAACATTTTGACCCGGTTCATGTCCCGTTGCTGTCTTTCTTGAAGCTCCACTTCGCGATGAGCTCCCTTCCAAGCTTATCCCTGAAACTCTACCTCGATGAGTTTTCTTCCTTCAGCTTGTATAACCCTCCATACTTCTCTCCTTCCAGGATTATCATGTCTCCTTGGCTAACAGTGATGACGCCTTATTGCACTTAGATCCGAAGTACCACTATGGATATTAGATTGTACCGGCATCTGTGACAAATCGGACCGCCTCCGGAGCATCTGTCCCACTCTTTCTGTAACCAATGACCTTGCAAGTCGATGTTGGCCCAAAGGCTTATTACTCTAGTTTTGATGATGATTAACTCATGTAGTTATAGTACTAATGATCTTGTGTTTAATTAGTGACAGATTTATGATCAATATCTTAGTAGGTGTATAGCTTCAACAAAGGATTTGAAGTCAAGTTTTAGAGCTAGCACGATGTTTGGACCAAGTCAAGAAGGCTTCAAGTGAAGACTTCAAGAAGATGAAGACTTGTGTCTAGGTTTGTTTTTAGAAGATTTTGTTTTAGATTAAAATGTAAAGGATAGAGTAGTTGGTGGATTGCTCAAGTACATACACACACACACTCTTGATAGTTTTGCTTTTACAAAAGATTTTCTATTTTAGAAAATACAAGTTTTGGAAAATACTATTTTGGTTTTGGTATTCAATGTTTACATGTTTTAACCAAAACCAAGTTTAGAGCTTAATGTCAAAAACATAGATATTTCACCATGTTTGTGTAGTGGATCATATCCATACACCATATGCTTTCAAAGTTATTTAAATATCTTGTTTTTTGTATTTGGAGATGTTTTGGAAAAACAAAGTTTGGAAAAATAAGTTTTGGAAAATACTGTTTTCATTTGAGCCAATTTTTTCATATTACAAAAATAGTCCAAATCATTTGTAACATGCCTTGATTTTGTGCAAGCATGTTTGTTTATCAAAGTATATTGGTAAAACTATTTTTGTAGATTTTTATGTATTTTATGGGATTTTTATGTGAGCCAAAAGACCAAGTTTTTAATCCCTAGTTCAGACCTGACCTGGCTTCAGCCGGTCGACCGACGTGCACGGACGTGCACGCCAGTTCTGACAGGAGGGCCGGCCGACCGACCCGGTCGACCGTCCAAAGAGCTCTGCTCTCTGGAAAGGCCCTGGCCGACCGAGCGGTCGACCGGACAGAGAGACTTGCTCTCTGTATCCTGACTCGGTCGACCGGCCGGTCGACCGATGGCACAACGGTCTGAAATATGACCGTTGGCCGGTCGACCGGGCGATCGACCGACAGGCCTGACAGACCCCAACGGCTAGTTTTTCAGACTCTATAAAAAGGGTCATTTGGGGGCTGTTTTGATTAAGATTTTAGGAGAGCTTTCAAGCCAGTTTTTCTTATCCTTTCAAAAGGTTTTCTCCACATATTTGAGAGCAAATATTTCCAATCAAAATGAGAGTTTATCAAGAGTGATTAAAAGTGAATTCTTTGAGTTTTTACTCCACCACTCTCATCTTTGTTTTTCTCACAAACACTTGAGCAACCCATTGAGCTATTCATTCTATAGGAGTGTTTTTGTGAGAGTGTTTATTGGTGATCAAAGTGTTTAGATCACCAAGAGATCATTTCTTGTACTTTGAGGAGGCGGACGTGTGTGTCCGCGTTGTTTCGAGTTCGGGTGCGAACTTGTTATTTGAGGTGCGGCCTTGGCGAGCCGGTGGGCTTGCGGTGTGTACGGACTAGGAAGTCCGAGAGTTGTAGGTGTTGCGGCACCGGGTGATCCATTGGGATCGATTATAGTGGAAATCCTTCGTGTGTCGAAGGCGGGGATGTAGAGCAAGTGTGCTCGAACCTCGAAACAAATCCCTTGTGTTTGTGATTACTCACTCTCTCTTTGTCTTTATATCTTGCATACTTTTATTGTCTATCTTTATATGCTTGATATATTCATTTGTGCTCATTGATATACTTGCTTGGGATTGTTTGCTAACACTTGTATTCAACCAAGAGAGCCAACGCGGCACCTCAACCTTTATCTAGGGGAATCTAGAGGAGTTGTCCAGAGCCCTTCACGGGAAATTCGGCAACACTCTTGTGTTATACGTGGTGTTTAGTTTAAATAGTTTGTTTAGGTCATAATAGTTTTTACTTCCGCATTATTTGTCATTAAGTGACCATTAGATTAGCCATCACCTATTCATCCCCCCTCTAGGTGAACTTTACAGTCGACTCATCCACCATCTTGACAGTCCATTCCTCCTTTGCAACCAAGGAGTTGAACAACTCTTTTTGGGAACATACATGAACCGTACTACCCGGATCAAAGATCTAGCTTTTACCTTGAGAAGTGTTATCTACGGAGGAGCTATTAATACTTCAGTGTCCTCTACACCGCTCAATGCTACGCCTGCCTCTGCAGCTTGCCCTTTCTTCTTTATGCACATTTGCTGACGCTTGCACTCATTCTTTTAATGACCTTCCCTGTGATAAAAGTGACGCCTTTGACGAGCCCGGACCTTTCTTTCCTTCTCCTCTTCCTTTCCTTCATGTGACCACCAAACCTGATCTTGTTTACTCCTCTTGATTTGGCCTTTCTTAATCTTATTAAATAAGAGAGTTGACATGACCTCCTCTAAGATGAGAGTTTTCTTATCGTAAAGCATGGTGGTGACGATGTGATCATATGACTATGGGAGCGAACTGAGAAGTATCGATGCCTTGTCCTCCTCGTCGATCTTGACATCAACAGCTAAAAGCTCGTTGATGATCTTATTGAAGAAGTTTAAATACTCCAACATCATTGTCCCTTCGTTCATGCGTAGTCCATATAGTTATTTCTTGAGATACAGCTTGTTGGAGAGGCTTTTCGTCATATACAATGTTTTCAACCTTGACCACAATCATGTAGCCATTTTTTCATCCATCATGTTGTACATCACCTCTTCTGCGAGACATAGTTGGATCGTGCTTGCCGCCTTTAGATCCATCTCCTCCCAATCTTCATTTGACGTACCTACAGGTTTTGATGACTCACCCTGTAAAGTCTTATGAAGACCCTGTTGCACTAGCAATGCCTTCACCCTTTTTTGACAGAAGTTGAAGTTTTCTTTACCATTGAACTTCTCGACCTCAAACTTTATCGTAGAACTTTCTATCTTCAACATATCGCCCTTCGTCAACCTTTAACTCTGATACCAATTGTTGAAAAAATTGATATGCTCTAATACCAATTGTTACTCTCAGGATCGATATTTGTGAAACTTGACAATATGAAAATATTTGCAAAGGAAAAACTACTGTAAAGTAAACTAGCAATACATAGACAAAAAAAGCAATAAGAAAGAAACATGAGGATTTAACGTGGTTCGGCCCAACCTTAGCCTACGATCATGGGGAGAGAACTTGATAGAGCTTTATTGATAACTTGATACAAAGAGATCCAACTTTTCTCTTAATGCAAAAAGAGTATTCACCTTCCTTCTTAAACTAGACCTAGTCTATAAGAGTATTACCTTATCTCTATGTACCTTCACCTTGCTCCTCTCTTTATTGGCTTCCTTCTGATCCCCTCAGTGTTCACCTTTTCTCCTTGAGATTAGATTGAGATCAGCTTTTGATCAATGCTGGGTTACAGTCTTTATTTATAAGATTTTACAAAACAATTCCTATTTGGACTATGAGATGATCTTGACTGTTGGATACTTGAAGAATCTTGATTAATCTTATTAGAAGTTGATCTCTTTGATCTAAAAGAATTCTACACCATTTAATCTTTAGAAACAAACTCTTCATTGAATAGAAACTGAGTCCTATTCGTACTCCACCAGAAAAGGGAACATGCGCATGAATAGAAAACTGATTCTGCTTCAAACACCGTTATTAGTAGACTAAGCCATATGACTAGTCGACTAATTCCTGAAATTAGTCGACTACTGTAACCTGCACCTTCTCTGTCTCTGCTTTTGTATCTGCCCTAGTCGACTAGTACTTCTGATTAGTCGTCTAGTAGTCTTGTTAGTCGACTATAAGTCGATTAACTTTCCTTGATCTGCTTTTTTTCTTCTCTCCAAGTAATTATCTTCTTCTCCAACTTATTTGGTTCTTCTTTGACTATCATCTCCTCTTGAAAACAAGGCAAAATCCTACACTTAATGAATTGAAATGCAATAATTAATGCTATGATGCGTCATGACTATGAGGATTAAAAATATGTAAGAGTATAATTGAAATTTTAGAAAGAAGCTGCTTACCAACATTATCATGCATGCCCCCCACTTGATAAAGGCTGGCAATGAGGGAGTTGCCGGCTTGATTCAAGGCTGACCACCGAGGGACATAACCTGATTGCAAAACTTAAAAGACATCACAAGGAAGTACTCCCAAAATGTCTCATGTATTAGTGCAGATGCAGATGTGTTTGAAATCTTACAGATTGATTATTGATGGTGCATGCAGATGTTATGCATTTGTAAACCATAATCTATAATTTGTTCAAAAATCTCACTTACAGAATAGGAATGATAGTCTTGTTAGCTAATAATAGATAACGACCAAGACTGCATCATGCAATCAAATAATAGTACTTCATATCAAAAATCAAATAATAGGACTGCTCCTCAAGAAAACAAAAACCAACACTGGCAACACTGGTATTATAGCATACACAAAAAGGATCCAAAGAAACAAGACAATCAGATATAAATCTTAATTGACATATCATACAATCGTAGTGGACATATCATACAACTGTATTTCCTTGCATAGAAACAAGCCAATAAAACAAGCAATAAAAGAAAAGGAATAGTTTAAGCTCTTTTCTTAGACTTTTGTGACCTTCTCACACAATATATCTGTGACTTGGAACAAAATACAACTTTCAAGTTTATCTTGTCAGCAAAAAAGGGAATTTATTCTTTACTTTCGAGGTATGAAAGAAACAAAGTGCAGATGTATCACTGACAGTTATAATTCAATTAGAAATATTATAGGTAGCCATCGTAATAAATATTCATGATATGAATAGAAGACCTTAGAATATAAATGCTAAAAGAACATGGGCTGGCAAACCAAGACCCATCTTTTTATATGCTGACGCTTTTAAGGGCTCGTGCATTTTTCTTGCATCTGCCCTGCAGTAGATATGTAGTTGTCACATTACTTTTTATGGAAAGAGGTTCTTAAGATTGTCATAATCTACAAATTAGTAAATACTAGCAAATATTGTCATTTCTAAGCAGGCTTTTACCCTTTATGTTGAACTATGGAAAGCTAGAATGGGTAGAACATGAAAAAAAAAAAAATCTTTATTATATATTTTTATAAGTTCATAAAGAGAAGCATTGCAGACAGTGACCAATGTATCCGCAAGAATTGCAAGTAGCCTACATTGGGTTGCTTTCCTTGTAAATGATGCTGAATTAGAACATACGGCTAAGGGAGCAGTAGTGAGCTAGGAAATTAGAAAGAAAAAAGAAAGATATAATGGCTTAATTAATTATTATGGGTGACAGAAACTACGAACCTTGGAATTTTAATTGAGCATTGAACAGCTGCAGTTAGTTTGTTATTTGCAGAAGTATAGCATATGACTACTTGTGGTGCAATCCGATTGCCAAGACTAGTCTACAGGTAACAAAATTAAAGACATCTTTGAGTAGTTGACATGCCGAAAGTTGTCATGGGGGAACACGTGTCTAGGGCAGTTCTACATTTAAGGGCTAATGGCGTTATTCCATCTTCTTCCCTCACTATAGAAGTGTAGTTGTCATGATGTCTTAAGGACTATTGGAGATTGTCACCACCTTTCAAATGGATAAATATGAACACTGCTTTGTCCTTGTGAACACAGAGAGGTTGCTTTGTCCTTGTTCACATACCGACATCTCATGTTTAAACCTCGGCAGAATCACCTAGATTTCCAATTATGGAAGGTAAGCTAGGGAAAGAACCTTAAATCTCGCAGAAAAAAATAATAATAATAGAAGAAGAAGAAAAAGAAAACACAGGTCACGTTATATGTCATAATTTGTTAATTGATCTTATTGTGCCTCCGAATTATCGATGCAAGCAACAAGAACAAGGAGTCAGCTTAAACTTCAGTTTGAACAAGACAGCGACACTTTGAAGAGGCATATTAAGAGACACACCTAGCTTTATATCTATGTCAAATTAACAAGATAGCTTTCATTGCCAGTGAAGCAATATTAGACCATATGACACTTGAAGTAAATTAGGCAAGAAAAAATGTTGAAACTAAAATCAGAGATGTCTTGCCTGTCATTAGGGATCAAAATGCCTCTGACAATTAGCATCGGATCACTGATAATTTTAACCAGCACATACATGTGATGAGTTGCAGAATTACATGAGTCCCATCTGTTATGTCTGTTGTGGTTCTGCATTGATATCTGTTGATAAGGGCAACTCCATCAGAGAGTTGGAAGCGTAATCCATTGGAAGCCTAAGCTGGAGGAATTGATCTTTGTTGCCCACTGCAGCATCTATCTTTTTTGCAGGAGCCATTGTGTCTGATTGCTTTGGTCGTAGACCACCTGTAGCCAATTCAAGTTGCAGGGGACAAGTGATACGTAGCCGTTCCTCAGAAGAGAGCAGGACTTCAGGACAGTCCCAAATGATCACATACCGTAGGGATGGTACATCACTAAGACCACAAACATCAGTAAGGCTAGAGCAATTTGAAAGCTTCAGCATGTCGAATGCAGACATCTTGTGATGCAATAGGGGAAGGGACCTTAAGCTTTTGCAGTCAGAAACATTCAGGGATTGCAGTGAGCACGGAAGATACTCGTTTGGAGAGAGCTGGAGTGCAGGACAGTCTTTTATGACCAACTCTTTCAGAGAGTTGAGGTTCTGAATGCCAACAACAGAGGTGAGCTCTCTGCAATTCTGTATGATCAGCTGCTGCAGTGAGGATAGGTTCGGGCTCAGAGGAAGGGACTTCAGACTTTTGGATGAACATACTTCTAATGTTTGAACGGTTGGTGGCAACCATTCATCTGACGGCAGATACAACTCCAGGGAGCAGTTCAAGCACAACCTTTTAAGAGAGGAAAGGTTGTCCACACCGTAGTGATCAGTAAAATTGGAGGTAGAGCTTATATTTAATTCCTCTATCTTAGACATCTCCTAAAAGGAGCAGAAAAGTTTAAAGTTAGGTTAAAGGAAGTCTAAATAACTCAATGAACAAACATGTTGCAGATCTTTCATAACCAGCAAAAATTCCACGGGCATGAGATGGAAAGTACCTGATTAGAGTGAAATTGACGTCTTTTGCACCATTCTCCCAACCTGAGGGAGTCTGTTATCACCACTTTCCTGGGCGTGAAAGGAAGGAATTCATCTGCCCTAATTTGAAGATGAGGGCATATTTCAAGCACTAAGCTTTCAAGGGAAGTCATGTTCTTCAGCCCAGTCACCAACATCAGTTTCCAGCAATCACTAATATGCAGATCCTGAGATTCCTCTTGCCCAAACTGCAGCCGGTGACAATTCGATAAATGCAACTTTCTGAGTGAAGTCAGGTTCTTCAGCCCAGTCACCAACAGCAGTTCCGAGCAATCACTAATATGCACATCCTCAAGCTTCGACGGCAGAGATTCCTCTTGCCCAAACTGCAGCCGGTGACAATTCGATAAATGCAACTTTCTGAGTGAAGTCAGGTTCTTCAGCCCAGTCACCAACAGCAGTTCCGAGCAATCACTAATATGCACATCCTCAAGCTTCGACGGCAGAGATTCCTCTTGCCCAAACTGCAGCCGGTGACAATTCGATAAATGCAACTTTCTGAGTGAAGTCATGTTCTTCAGCCCAGTCACCAACAGCAGTTTCGAGCAATCACTAATATGCACATCCTCAAGCTTCGATGGCAGAGATTCCTCTTGCCCAAACTGCAGCTTGGGACAACTGGATAACTTCAACTTTCTTAGGGAAGTAAGGCTTTGTAGGCTTTGGGACAAAGACGTGAGGTTGGCGCAGTCTTTAACCGTCAAAGTCTGAAGTGATGACGGGAGGACAGGAAGTCTCCACAGTTCTTCATTGTCTGTAATGGTAAGTTCTCGAAGGCAGGGGAGGATTCCATCGCTTTCTACATACTTGCACAAATCTAAGGAGGGAGGATAGCATGCCCGCTTCATAAGCCCAAGCTCATTATTTTCTACATTGACGTCTCCAGGGAAAACAACTGCAACTGGCCCACGCAGGCTTAAACGCTGCAGGCTGACAAGATTACCGATGTCAATGAATATCTCTTGATTGCCTTCAGAAAATCCAATTCTCAAGTACCGCAAGTTATAAAGGTGCCACGGTTCCGATAAGTGAGAGACATTTCCCGAAGAATTACTTTTGTAAGACATCCAGTTGAAGTTGCTGACTGATGTAGCATCTCAATTACTTTATCTTTGTCTTGCTCCCTACCAAAAATGCCCGATTCATCAACATGAGAGCTTGTAGGCTGTGGCCAGTTCATGGAAACATCCTGCCTCCTAATTCCATCTCCCTCTCTCAAATGGAGAGCTTCTCGATCTTTTGATATGTCATCGAATCTCTCCCTAATGTTCCGGATCCTTTCAGGGATTGAAAGCTGTGATAAAATAGAGTTCAAATCACGTACCTGTTGCACCTCTTGTTCTCGCTTCCTCTTGCGGGTGGCTTCCGCTGAAGCAACTCTGCTTTCTACTTGGATCCGTCGCAATTCATGCTCGTACTCCTCCAGCACGTCCTCAGCGTCATAGGCAACGTCCTTGAGATCTTTCACCAGAGCTTCACATAGTCATCTAGTATTTCCCTCCTCTCTGCATCTGCGAGCACAGCTTCGATCCTCCGCAGCGTCCTCCGCAGCTTCTCTAGCTCTTCTTTGATGGCAGGTGTAGGCGATAACAAGGATGGAGATGAGGATGATGATGGGGAAATTGGAATTGTGGCTGTCAATTTAGTGGCCAGAGAGCAGATTGAAGATAACAAAGTGAATGCCATTGATTGTAGCCGTGATTGATTGCTTCTCCACAATGGAACTGGGAGAACCAAAACAAGAACCAGATGCTATGGTAAGTAAAGAGATCTATGAGTGCTTTTCTATCTGACAGAGCAGAAGAGGGAAATCATAAAGAAAAGTCAACTCAACGAAGGCTACTGTGGTTCGTGAGATGAGGAACACTTCAAAGTTGGTCGGTAGTTTTTATCCACAAAAAAAAAGACCTATGACTAAAAAGCGGAGAGGAGCAGAGGAACACTTCAAAGTTGGTAGGGGTTTTCAAAAAAAATTTCCTGCCCCACAGTGCAGCCTATAAAATTACAGGAAATCATTTTAAATTTAATAAAATCAATGATAGATCCAAAGAGAGAGACTCCTTTGTGGCGGGGGGGGGGGGGGGGGGGGGGGGGGGGGGGGGGGGCTCGGGGGGGTTTGGTTAAGGGTGGAAGTGAGGAAGTAAGGAAGTGATAATAGTTCCCTTTGGAACTTGAGAATTGGTTAGTAAGTTTTCCGGTGTTTTGATGTTGTTGGGAAGTGTAGTTTGAAAAATGTTATGTCTCTTCCGGTGTTTGGATGATAATGTGGAAGTGGAAGTGGAAAAGTTGACCACAAAATTGACCGCAAAATAATATTAAAATAAAAATTATTAAGAAAAATAAAAAATGGACTGTAATTAGAATGCAAGTGAAATTTACATGATCAAAAAATTAACTGTTATGTGCTACAACTTATTACAAATGAGATTTACATGACCACAAAATTAACTGTAGTACTATGGAAGTGAGGAAATGGTTGTGTAAAAGAGAAAATAGAAAAGGAAAAGGGGTTTTCTTATTTTCATTTCCGTGTTTGGATAGATAGGGAAGTGATCAATTATACTTCCCCATTTCCTTACTTCCGCCCACTTCCTTCAAACCAAACACCCAAGAACTTTGCAAAACTGAAAAAAATTTTAACCAGGCTAATTTTTTTTATTTTTTAAAGAAAAAGACCGTGAGGTCAAGAAAGCCTCCCCGATGTTGCATTAATAAGAATTTAATGAAACAATTCTCAAAAATGGAAGGAGCAAAGACCTAAAGAAAAAACAGAAAAACTCCAATAGTAGGTTGCCGTACTTTTAGATGTCATGATGATGCTTCCATGTTGCATCGAGGCCTCAACGCGACCTTGCAAGCAATGCTTAGTTTCTGACCAATCCGATTCGTCTTCCTCACTCATTTTCATATGTCTTCAGCGCTTCTGTAGCCGCCCTCCTTTGGCGCCTCGAGCACCACAACCATTCTTAAGTTTTCCTTCTCCGTTGAACTCCGCGCAGACGTTCACATCTACAGCTCCTATCCGATCAACATGTGACCGGATCCCTCACCACCAAAGTCGTGGTATGTCCCAACACCACATTTGCGGCATCGACAACTCAGCACCTGTCTGAAATCACCTAGAGGGAGGGTGAATAGGTGACTAGATAATCTAATGGTCAATTAATGCGGAATTAAAACTATTTATGCAAACTAAAAATTCTTAAGCATAACACACCAAGTATAACCTAAGAGTGTAACCGAATTCCCGTGAAGGGATCTGGACTAACTCCTCAAGATTCCTCTAGATAAGAGTTGAGGTGCCGCTTTGGCTCTCTTGGTTGAATACAAGTGTGAGCAAACAATCCCCAAGCATATAACAATTAAGCACACAATATATCAAGCATATAAAGATAAAGACAATATGAGCATACAAGATATAAAGACAAGTAAGAGATAGAGAGAGCAATCGCAAACATGGGAGAATTGTTTCGAGGTTCAAGCACACTTGCTCACGTCCCCGCCTTCAACACTATGAAGGATTTCCACTAAAATCGATCTCACTGGATTACTCGTTGTCGTAACACCTACAAGGAGTTTCCACTAGAACTCTTGGACTCTCTAGTCCCTCTCTTGTTCCCGCAAGAACAACACACCGTAAGCACGCAAGCTTGCCGAGGCCGCACCTCTACAAAGAGCTCTCACTAGAACTCGAAACACCGCGAACACACAAGTCCGCCTCCTCAAAGCAAGAATGAAAATTTTGATGATCACAACACTTTGATCACCTAAAATCCTCTTACAACAAATCTCCTATAGGATTGTTGACACTTAAAAAAGACAAGATTCTTATTGGTCCGAACAATGTCTAAACTTGTTGACATTTACAAAAGACAAGTGACAGACGAGCTGAAGACCAGTTTCACCCATCTCCGAGGGACAAGGAAACAACTTGGACTCCACTGATCCAGCAAGCAGACAGTGAACCCGGATTGTTCTAAACAGACCTCAGCAGGTCTAAGGTGTTAACACTTAGCATCGCATGAGCCCAAAGGGATAGCCTCGCTTGAGAGGCTAATATCACTCGAATTCGCCTCGAAGTCATTCGAAGCCTCGCCAAGAAGCTAACTCGCAACTTCGCCACAGAGGACTTCCAGCTCCGCCAAAGGGTTTCTTTCGGACTTCGCCAGAAGCTGCCTCTAGCTCCGCTACGAGCTCAATGCGGACAGCTCCGCCATTGGTCTGCTATGGTCAACCTTTGACCAATCAAATCTCGGATGAGATCGGATCCAATCAGATCAAATCCAATTAAGATCAAATCAGAGATCAAATTTGGCAGTTGATTGTTGGCCCAAAGGCCATTAGCCCAATATCCCGATGAATATTTTGATGATAACAAACCATATTTAGTTATGTATTTAACAATTTGTTTAAAAGAATTTCAGGTTCAAAAACAAGTTGATTTGACGGCTCCACTATCAAGACTCACAAGTTGGACGTCGCCTAAGATTTGCATCCCTAAGCTAAGCACATTAGAAAGCTTCGGAAACAAGTTTTTAAAGAAAAGACCAAGTCAAGATCAAGACAATGGAAAAGTCCAAGTTTTGTATTTTTTACTTTTCTTTTAGACTTTTTGTCAAAACTAGATGTTAGAAGTAGATTTATGGGATTGTCACTTACACACACTTTAGTTTGATTTATGGCTTCAAAAACAATTTCAATTTCTATTTCCAACTTAGTTTATAGCTAACATGTTTTTGGAAATTTGTTTTTAGAAACTTTATGTTTTGGAAAAACCAATTTTTGAGAAAAACAAGTTTTTATCAAAGAGAAACTTTATCAAAATGTTTTAACATCTTAGAGTAGTGACATATGGTCATACTCCTATTTTTACAAGGTTCAAAACCCCAATCCAAAAGATCAAACCCTTAGACCCAAGTTCTAGTTTCTGCAAGTTCTGATTTTTCAGAACTGATAGGAACCGGTCGACCGTCCGGGTCGACCGGCGTGCACAAATTGTGCGTGTGCACGTCGGGCGACCGCTCGGGTCGACCGAGAACCCTTAGGTGCTCTCTGTATCTCTGGGTCGACCGTGGCGGTCGACCGAGGTCCCCAACGGTCGGAAATATGGACCGTTGGCGGTCGACCGGCCCGGTCGACCGGCTGCTGTCAGAAATTCTAACAGATTCCAACAGCTATATTTCCTTTCAAATTTTTTTTTGGAGCTCTTTCTGTTCACAGTTTTTGGGCAAAGCCGGCCGACCGGCCCTAACCCCGGTCGACCGCCATTGCCTGAAAGAGAACAAATTTTACTCTCTGTTGCCGGTCGACCCGTACGGTCGACCTCTCTGAGTTACAGAGCTCTCGGGTTTTTCGGGTCGACCAACCCAGTCGACCGTGCGTCGATTTCAGCCCCAGATCTGCTATTTATTCACAGTTTCTCTCATCTCTCTCACAACCCATCCGGCGAGCCCGTTTTCCCCTTTTCTCCAAAAATTCCCAAAACTCAAAATCTCTCAAATTTCTTCTAAAATCAAGTTGGATTCACTCTTTGTGGGTTAGATCTTCAGTCTCAGGGCTTCCTCACCAACAGATTTTAGGGATTTCAAGATCTAGGGTTAGGGTTTCTCTCATTCAGGTAAAAATCCTTTCTTTTGTTCAAATCTTGCTTTCTAGCCCTAAGAATCTCAATTTCTTGTCTAAGATTTTTAGGTTTCTTTTTGTTTAGATCAAGCCATAACCATCTACCCTAAAAATCAACTAAAAATCACTCTTTTCTCTAAAAATGTCAAAGAGATCTAGGTCTGAGAAGGGAAAAAGTATAGTTCCCTCATCTTCCACCACTCCTAAACCTAAAAGACCTTTTGTGAACGATCTTGCTGAAAATCGTTTCATACAACTTTCTAAAAAGTCTGTAATTCCGGGAAGATGTGTAATTCTTAAGGATTTTGAACACCTAGGCATCCCTCGTACCCTCAAAAGAAACTCTTTAGATCATTTTATGGCTATTAGGGAACCTGTCTACACATCCCCAGTTCACTATTTCTATGCCAACTATGCCTTTGAGGGAGATCGTGTTAGATCACGTGTTCTAGGGAGAGATATAGACATCCCTATAGCACGATTTGCTGACTTGCTACATCTCTCCTCTGGAGGAGTGGATGTTTATACTTTTGATCTAAACGACTTTGCGTATCCGGACGGTGAGTCTGCGCTCACCGCTTCCACTTTGATCCACAGGGATGATAACCCCGGTTTAGTAAGAAATGAGGAGGTCAACAAGTTTACCCTCACCTTCCAAATCCTTGCTAAATTCATCTTCTATAACATTTTACCTAAGTCCGGTGAGTATAGCTATGCTAGGGGTCCAGTTCCTCTCATAATCTATTGCCTTCTGAAAGACATCAAGATTGATTTTCCTCACCTCATTGCTACTCACATGGCCTCTGACCAGATCCGCATGTCCGGTAGGCACTTGCCTTATAGGATGCTTATTACTCATTTGCTTCAGAGATTAGGTGTAACGCCCCGATCCTAAAGATACGGAGACGTTATGGCGACGCATATACGCGAGGAAAAATAGCCCTCGTATACGCGCTAAGCCTAAATTGTAACCTGAACAAGCTATAAATCGGAAGCATAAAGATCAAAGAACACTGCAATGATACATATAATGACAATTTTAAGGATAGCAGATAAATGATAGCAAGAACATGGCAGCTGAAAGCAATAAATACAGAATCAGGAAATGACAGAATATAAAGAGGTGAAATACCAGAAATAGAAGAAAGAGCGTCCAGTCCCTCGCAAGATGAACAGTCTCGTCGAATACTGCACAATAAAAACAATCGTCCAATATCTGGACGTGCAAATCCAGGGTCGTCAGAACGCGACCATAATGAGTGTGTGTGTAAAGGGGAAACAGCTCGTGCAGAAGAAACCATGTGCATATATAATAATAAGGACAACTGCAGATAGAAAGACTAAATAACACAATAAATAACTGAACAGTAATACATATGATAACAACATGAATACAGGTAGCAGACAAATGACACAACTGTAAATATGCAATCAATGTTAAGGCGTGTAATCTATCACATGTCACTAGGTTGGCATACAATCCAGTCATGGTTATAGTTATATGTCTATCACAGTGATATAAATGTACAATCAGGTGATTGTGGTCAGTCCCAATATATTAACAATTCATTATCATTTATTATGTCAGCGAACACCAATTGCCACCTGTAATAGACGCATCCCATACTACGCCTACTACATGTGTCAATCAGGGTCCTAAGTTATTGAAATTAATAGAAGAGACTTTGTCCATGCTTTAGGTGGGTTCCGTACATACCCGGAACCACGGCCCAATCACCTGGCGCTGAACCAGGTCCTACCGTGGTAGTCAATAACAATAACAATAACAATGTGTCAATACAATGACAATATGGACAATACGGATGTCAGTCATCCCCCGGAACCCTGCAGTGGAACCGTATCTCGGCTGCGCAACCTGTATCCTAGGTCCACCCAAAATACAGACGCTGTCTCCTCCATCAATTTCCCCAATCCCAGTGTAAGTTGCCAATTTACATTATTATTATTCAATTCAGTTAAATCAGTCAATGTATATTATTATTTATAACAATCAATATCCATGTCATGTCAATTACTGGGACGGTACAGTAACAGTAACAATATCAATGTGACAATGACAATATGAACAGTATTACCGTATAAACGGTTAGAACAATATAACAATGAAAGTGTTACGGTCCAACAATATTTTCCCAGTAACTTTCAATAACATGGATTTATACAATAACAGTAGATAATACTCAATAGTCAGTCTCATTTAGAATTGATGGATATCTCATATGCCTATACTGCATATAACAATAGCCGATATACATCTCTACCAACTCATATAAGCTCTGAAGTATCAGATCATTGACATCGAATAGATCACCATCATAATAACCCGATCTCTATCAACTACAGTAATCCAGTCTCTAACATCATAACAAGTCCACATCAATATCTGAATGAATCATCACTTGAGTTGTTATCAATGAGAGAATATCAAGTCAAGAGGTCCTCTACATAAAATATAACAACTGTCCTCTATAACTCAAGTCCAGTCCAAATCTCAGTCCAACTCTGAAATAGTCCATATATCATCCAATCATCAAGATCTCTAATCCTTTGATAAAGTAAGATCATATCTAACATGTCCTCAAATAGCTGCAACATAGAATGGCTACTACTGATATTTAACATCAACGACATATCATCTGATAGTTCTCATATATTCAACTATAGATCCAAGTCATCACAACCCATTCATAATCCCAATAGTTCTATAATCATCTAGTTCCATTACTCGTCTAGTAGTCTGATATAATAATTGTTGTTCCATCATATCACAATATCCAGTACTAATCGTCTCACTTTAACAGACAACTCTGATCCATAAGACTCCACAATACCCTCTTCTATTAAGATCAATCATGATATCCCAACACACGGTACCACAACATATCATATACATGCATCTAAGTTCCATCATGATATCTTGATACTAGGTACCATAACATGTACATGCATCTAAATTCTATTGATCAAGTCATTCCATCCAATATCCCTCTCCCAAAGTCATGAACACCATCTATACTCATTACACAACTCATGGGTGAAGTCTACCATCCATCAAGGAACCAAACACAACTAACAGACTCACATTAGTCGACTATAGAGGTAGTCAAAGTCGACTAGGGACAAGGCAAGTCGACTAGCCTTCTGCCAGAACAGAAGACAGAGGCACTACAACGCCTAATCTCCCACACAATACAAATATGTATATGTAACCTCTCTTGCACATATCAACATACACAATGTCCACATTATTCTATGTACACAATTAAATAAAAATATTATCAATTACATATAAAGAAACGGAACCGAAAGGAGTAAACACTCACCTTGGGGAATCTGCGCGTTACCGGGCGAGTCGCCGTTACGGTCGCCGTGGCGCAGCTTTTCGCTGTCGGACTACATAGGACGGTAGCCAGGGTCCTGGGGAAGACCTGGGTGCAATCTGGAGGTCTCGCGCTCGCCGGAAGGGCCTGGAATCGCCGCTCGCCCGCTGCTTATGCTGCTGGCCTGAATCTGGATCTGCTGTGCGCGTCGCCGGGCGAGTCGCTGCCATGGTCGCTGTGGTGCGGTCCTCGCCAACAGACTGCATGGGGGGGTGGCCAAGACACTGGAGAAGGTCACTGATCGAACTTTTACCTGCACGCAAAATATGAATATTAGATCTGAGAATTAAAGGTGTGCAAGTGTTCAATACTATCCGCTGTAGCAAGGCTATGCGGGTCGTGATCCTCAGGGAGGGACTAGCGATGGAAGCGTTTGTAAGTTTTACTCTAAAAATTTATCTTTTTATTGTTAAATAGTGGTATTTACAATGGGTGGTATTTACAATGAAGTGGAAGAAAAGAATTTAGGAAGATGTGGATCTAAGCTAAAGGAAGAAAAGAAAGAAAACACGTACAAACCTCTTCAGCCTGCTTACCTTTGATCCGTGCGATGATTTACCTTTTCTCGGAAGACTTGCAAGTATGGCGTATAGGATGTTCATCGCCATAAGCCATCAAGGGATCTTCTTTGGCTAGGTAGTCTCGAAGCAGTTGGGTCTCATTGTTCACAAGGCATTATAGAACAAATAGAAGAAAGAAAATAGAAACAGAGAAACACAAGAATAAACAAGAGATAAAAAACATAAAATAATAACAAAAACGAACCTTAAATGGATTTCATTAACAATGGAAGATAAGCGGGCTTACACCGCTGTCACCTCAGTACAAGCGAAGACTCCATCCTCCATGAAAGCTTCCTCCACTCTCAGTTACAAAATTTACAAAATAAAAACGAAAATAAAATCTAACCTAGAAGAAAGAAAAAACTAAACCCTAGCTTTTGGCCCTTTGCTGGACGCTGGACGACTCTGTACGTTGCACTGCAGGGGGTATTTATAGGTGCAGAAGTGAGAAGAGTCCTGGATAAACCTGTACACGAAATCCGGTGCCCGATCTCATCAGAAATGCCGTGGAATTGCGGCTTTTGCCGTGGAATTGCGGCATTTTGGTGGCAGATTGCCACGCGCTTTGGCGCGTGGCTTCTCCTGGTCCGTCCATCTGGGCGTTTGCTTCTGAAAGCTGCATCCTGGCTCTTTATCATGGGATTTGGATATAACTTGGGAATCAAGTTATCTAGATTTCAAATCTCCCAATATCTTTATCCACGAATTTCCTTATCTCTGCATCTTATCTTTGTCTTTCATCCTCATCTGCAAGAGTTTAGGGTTGGGTAGAATTCTATCCTTCCCTCATCTTTAATAATTGCAACTTTAGCCCTGCATAATTTGCACTTGACAATTGATATTTGCACTTTTACACCTGGGCTTCAAATATGGGCTTTTGGGCTTCATTAAGCTTTATTTATTATTAAAATAATAATTCGAGGCCTGCACACAATAAATAATAAAATATTAATAATTGTGCAGAATTAAATGAATAAATATGAAAATGTGATGGTAAATGTTATGATAAAAATGCACTTTTGACTACCAATCACACCCCCACACTTATCTTTTTGCTCGTCCTCGAGTAAAAACAAAGAAAAAGAAAAAGTTAATCTAACCTAACTCACTTTCGTAGGAATCACGATTGCACTTAGCACGTGCAACAAGCCGTTAAACCTCTAGGTTACCCTAGAGGACGAGTGTTGTCTCGTGAGGGTTTTCAGCGGATTGCACCCACAAAATTCATAAAAAGAAAATATTTGAATTATTATTGAAGAGACTAAGTAGTCTATAAGTTTTAGGATCCTCATTTATATTCATTCTTTAAACTTAGTCTTAATAAAGTTAATTGTTTTCCATTTTAGGTAAGAATTAAAATTGAATTTCTAATATAGTCTTTTTCGTTACCAAAAATCATATGCATCCTTATGTTTTTACTAGGAATTCCTTAACTTGGACTCTCATGCCTCTTTATATATATATTTTTCTTTTTCTTTTTTTTTAATATGTATAACGCATCTAATTTTCTTTCGTATAAGTATTAGGGCTTCTTGAGGCCCTCATACCTAACTAATTGACTATTAGATGTGTTAATACATATATAAGTAATTTTTCCTTAATTTCCTTAGGCTTTCTAATCCACCCATGTAACGAACTTAAAGTCGATGACTCCCAAACCGGTTGGCTTTAGGGCACCAGGTGAGAAAACACCCCGCGGACTCAAATTCGAGTGAACTAGGCCCCAAAACTAAGGACTTTATTTTATTTACTCACCTTTAGGCATGAATACTTATGCTTCTTGAGGCACATGTATCAGCTTAATTGGTGATTTTTTTTTTTATGAGGCACAAGGTCTTTGTCTTAGAATCCTAGATATGCATTTGGTATGCACATTTCATTAAGGTAAAAATTAAGACTAACTACTTATTCAATTCTCTCCTATACCTAAAAATTTAAACAATTTATTTATTTTGACCAAGTTTTTAGAAATCCTAATCACGATTTTCCTAATCCTTAAAACTAACTTAGATTTCTTTCAAAAAAATAAGTCAAAATATTTCCTTTTTATAACATTTTTTTTTAAAATTTTTTTTATTAGCAAATTTTGTTAGTGTCTACTTATGTTAGTATGTTAGTAAAGCCCACCCTCACACTTATCTCATGCATTGTCCTCAATGTATGAATGAATGCATATATGCATGAAACAGAACAAGGGAAGGCGGAAGTTACCTTAGGGTGGTGGTTCCGGAGGTGGTCTAATTGGTCCACGAAATGCGGCCCAATGAAAATGACAGATAATTTGGTGGAACCCACCAGAAACTTTCCTTACATAACCACTAAAATATATGTATAATCAATTTTTAGTATTTCCACCCCATCAAATTTTCAAATTTCATAATAAATTTCAGAGTTAATTGTCTCAACCTCCTGTCCCAAAATGGAGTATGAAAAGATGGAATTATTGACTTAGACATTATAGGTGCGGGAACGAATACCGACTCAAGGAAGATGCTCAAATCAAGTAAGGGCTCAGGAGTCGGGCTAGGTTCAAGAATTGAGTCCAAGTCAAGAAATTGAAACTCAAGTCCACAATCTTCTTCCCACAATGGAATGTGACCTAATATGGGTGATATCTCTTTACTTTCAATATTAAGGAATTCTAGCTCATCGCCATACAATTCTTCAAAACTAAGGTCAACATCTTCCGTCAGAATTGTACAATCAGTTTCAGAAGTAAAGAGATGTGAGAATCTAGGTCGCATATCTCATTGGGTTCAATGTAATAAAAAGAACTTGCCAATTTATCCATAGGATTTTCAAAATTGCACACTTGGTCAAGTTCAATATGATCATCTAAAATGGGTGATTCAATTTCATGATGAATTGGAATAGGGTCCAATGTTGACTCGGGAAAAGTGAAATCAGGTGAAGACACTGGAGTCATTATTGGATCAGGAAATAAAATTGAATCATCAAGTTGGGGATCAAGATCATATTCATCCTCAAGTTCTATTTCAGGAAAGGAAAAACTTGCCAAATTATCAAGAATTGGAGTTTCGGCAAGTTCAAATGATGGCACTGAAATAGAATCTTGTTGTCCAAAGCAACTTGGTTCGTTGGCTCTAAAAGAGTGGTCAGCGATATCAGAATTAGCCGGACGGTGAGAACGTAAGGATTGAACCATCAAATCTATGTCATGCTCACGAGCTAATCTAGCCTGAGTCATGGCTTCAAGCCTCTTTTGTGATTGGGCTTGGAAAAAGGAAGTGTAATCGTGATGAAGTTGTGAGTCGGTGGACTCACGCATCATCATGTCTAAGATTGATGGTGGTTGTTGCTTGGACTCGTGCATACTTATCATTTCCCCGATAAATGGTAATCTATTCTGAATGGGGGGATCAGAGTATGAATCATTGAAAGAATGTGGACTAGATGGATATGAAGGACAATTTGGTTGAGAATTAAACTCGGGGGACTCGAAACCCCATGAACTCTGTGAAGAGTTGAAAGTATGAAAATTATGGTCATAAGATGGGGAGTGTGGGTTATAGTCATTCGGATAAGACCATTCCGGCATACTAGATTGGTCAAAGTTATGATATGCCGGGTTGGTAATATCTGAATAATAGTTAGGTGTGTAATATGGATTAAAATTGGAATTATTATTATATGCCATATCACACCAACACAAACAAAGAAAAAAAGAAAACAAACAAATAAACAAACAAAAAAAAGAGAAAAATTCTAACCTAAGTTAGGGTAGACCTATGACCTAGACGACTCCTAACTGGTTAGACTGTCCACGGGAGTAGGGTGCAGACTTTGACCACAAGTTAATCAGGCAGGTCAGGGCAAGAGTGGTGGGAGGTTTTCCGTCAAAGACGTTCCTTAATTAAATAACCACCAATCTTCGGGCTTTCGGCCCTCAATCCCCTTCCTAGACACTGATTTGGCAAGAGTCAACTTCCAACACTATTCCCCCTTAGGATAATCTCCTATTGAGTCCGAGATGTCCCTAGGGCCAACGTCTACTAATTTTTAAGTTAGGCTTGGGTTAGTGAGTGCTTGGGATATGATTTTTGGGCTAAGGAAGGGTGATGAAATCCCCACCTTATCTTGTTAATGGGTTATGCCCTTAAGATGAATTAGTGCAAGTGTACAAGATAAATAGATAAGAATCACTCAAAGCAGAAAATCAACCAAGAGATGAGTCCTATTCTACATGCAATGCGTACGTACCTTGCCTCCCCAGCACTCTTCAACAGTAAAAATAAATAAATTGAAAAGACACGTGCCTAATATGCAAATGTCTAATCAATTTTTATTTTTAACAACAAATAATTTACTGTTGAATTATTAGCAATTTACAGGTATATCACAGAACAAAACAGAATAGAGCAGTAAACAGAATTTATAATTTGCAGCAACCTGCAAAAAGTTGAATCAGTAGTTCTCTACTGTTGTCGCGTTTCTGCGGCTCTGGCCGCGGATCCGCGGCAATACAGTAGGTTCTGGTGCTCTGCCTTCGAGGGCAGAGGCACAGAATAGCTGTATGTCCACTGCTGCTGCTATGTTTCTGTTTCCTGTTCTCCAAACCTGCAAACAGAAAAGAATAAAAGAATAGTTAATATTTTTTTTAGAGATAAAAACTTACCGTCCCTCCCCGGCAACGGCGCCAATTTGTTGATCGAACTTTTACCTGCACGCAAAATATGAATATTAGATCTGAGAATTAAGGTGTGCAAGTGTTCAATACTATCCGCTGTAGCAAGGCTATGCGGGTCGTGATCCTCAGGGAGGGACTAGCGATGGAAGCGTTTGTAAGTTTTACTCTAAAAATTTATCTTTTTTATTGTTAAATAGTGGTATTTACAATGGGTGGTATTTACAATGAAGTGGAAGAAAAGAATTTAAGAAGATGTGGATCTAAGCTAAAGGAAGAAAAGAAAGAAAACACGTACAAACCTCTTCAGCCTACTTACCTTTGATCCGTGCGATGATTTACCTTTTCTCGGAAGACTTGCAAGTATGGCGTATAGGATGTTCATCGCCATAAGCCATCAAGGGATCTTCTTTGGCTAGGTAGTCTCGAAGCAGTTGGGTCTCATTGTTCACAAGGCATTAGAGAACAAATAGAAAAAAGAAAATAGAAACAGAGAAACACAAGAATAAACAAGAGATGAAAAACATAAAATAATAACAAAAACGAACCTTAAATGGATTTCATTAACAATGGAAGATAAGCGGGCTTACACCGCTGTCACCTCAGTACAAGCGAAGATTCCATCCTCCATGAAAGCTTCCTCCACTCTCAGTTACAAAATTTACAAAATAAAAACGAAAATAAAATCTAACCTAGAAGAAAGAAAAACCTAAACCCTAGCTTTTGGCCCTTTGCTGGACGCTGGACGACTCTGTACGTTGCACTGCATGGGGTATTTATAGGTGCAGAAGGGAGAAGAGTCCTGGATAAACCTGTACACGAAATACGGTGCCCGATCTCATCAGAAATGCCGTGGAATTGCGGCTTTTGCCGTGGAATTGCGGCATTTTGGTGGTAGATTGCCACGCGCTTTGGCGCGTGGCTTCTCCTGGTCCGTCCATCTGGGCGTTTGCTTCTGGAAGCTGCATCCTGGCTCTTTATCATGGGATTTGGATATAACTTGGGAATCAAGTTATCTAAATTTCAAATCTCCCAATATCTTTATCCACGAATTTCCTTATCTCTGCATCTTATCTTTGTCTTTCATCCTCATCTGCAAGAGTTTAGGATTGGGTAGAATTCTATCCTTCCCTCATCTTTAATAATTGCAACTTTAGCCCTTGCATAATTTGCACTTTGACAATTGATATTTGCACTTTTATACCTGGGCTTCAAATATGGGCTTTTGGGCTTCATTAAGCTTTATTTATTAGTAAAATAATAATTCGAGGCCTGCACACAATAAATAATAAAATATTAATAATTGTGCAGAATTAAATGAATAAATATGAAAATGTGATGGTAAATGTTATGATAAAAATGCACTTTTGACTACCAATCAGTCACCGTGTCAGTCTCCGACGAAGGGCTGGCGTGGATCGGGAGAACTCGCCACTCGCTCGCTGCTGGAGGAGCAGATCTGCTGCTGTCCAGATCTGGATTCGGCTGCCGAGTCACTGTTGAAGGATGCCACGGGCTGTTGGTTGCTGTTCGGGTCTGCTGGGGAACTTGGCTGGCCTGTTGGCGGTGTTGCCGAGTCGCCGTGGAGGGGATCTGGTGCTCGTCGGAGGTGTTGCACAGATCTGGACAAGGGGCTGTCCAGATCTGCTGCTGTTGATCTGGGCTGGAACTGCGGCTGCTGCTGCTGGTGGTTGCGCAGCCTGCCAGGGGGCGGATCCGGGCTGCTGCTCTGGTCTGTTGTCAGTGCAGAATTGCGGCAAGGAGAGGGGCGCATTCGGCCTTGGTTGCTGGTGTTGCGACAGGGCTGCAGCCAAGGGAAACGGCTGTTGCCTGGAGAAGATCCAGCCTGGGCTGCTGCTGGTCTTCTGGTGCGCAGCCAAGGGGAAATCAAGGGCAGGGGGCGGCGCAGTTGTGCGTGGCAAGGAGGGAAGGGGGGCGGCATCAAGGGTTGGTGGGCAGGCCAGGGAAGAGGTGGTGTGCGGCAGCAAAAAGGGGGATCCGGGGTGTGCGCTTGGCAAAGATGGAGCGGCCAGATCAAGGGGATTGTTGCGGCCAGATCTTGGGAGAAGAAGATAGGAATTAGGGTTGATTAGGTTTAAAGATTATATGAAGAGAGGAGGCCTTGGGTTTGTTGGGTTCGGACTGGGCTCGATTTAAAGGAGAGTGAAGATTAAAGGGTAATGGGCTTGGGCTAAGTAATGGTTAATGAAGAGAGCAGAATGGGAAAAGGGATAAAAGATATCAATCTAAATAATAATTAATAATCATGGTAATATAATATAACAATTATAATAGATACATATACTTGTATAATTTCAAATAAACAACATATACACTACAAGTATATACATGTATTTATACACCTGTATCAGGTAGGCTAATTTACGGTAATGAATAACGATAAATTCAAATACGGTATATTAGTTAGGGGTACTACATTAGGTTTTGATTTGTCCTCTGAGACTCCCTGTCAGCCCGCTGTAAATTTAGACAGCGTTCTTTTGAAGAGGATGCAGGCTCAAATGCGTCGTCACGCACAAGAGCACCTTCCTGCTCCTCCTGCTGATATTCCAGGATCATCTTCGGCCCCTGGATCCTCTTCCGTCCCAGGGATTTCATCTGCATCCGTGCCATCTTTATCTCCTAAGTTCCAGTCTTTTGTCTCTTCTGAGATTCGCTCTCAGATCCAGGAGCACCAGTCTTGGATTGAGTAGCGGTTTGAGCAGCGTGATGCAGCCCTTCGCGCGGAGATGGACTCGCGCTTCCAGGGATTTCGCAATGACATGACTTACTTTGCGAACGCCATGAGATTCGTGGACTCGCAATTTGAGACACTATTTGCGAAATTCGATATGCTTGGTCCAGATCCCACGACCATTTCTCGTCCTCTTCCATCCTCCGGCCCTCCATTTCCTGCCAGAGATCCTACAGCGGCTCCACCTCCACAGCCAGGCGTTGCTGGTATCGATCCAGAGGAGGCAGCTCTTCCTTCTTCTTCTGATGAGGATGATGATGGTGATGAGACCATGGCAGAGGGTGACGCTGAGGAGAGTTCGTCTGAGGAAGACGACGCTGAGGAGAGTTCTTCAGAGGATGATGCTGCTGGTGGTGCTGAGTGACCTGCCCTTTTGATGATGTCAAAAAGGGGGAGAGTTATTTATTGAGAGAGACTTTGTATTTTGTTTGTACTTGACTTTGTATTTGTGTTGTGTACTGGTGTTGTGTTGTGTACTGGTATTGTGTTTGGACATCCTTTTATGGTGGACATATATCCTTGTGTTGTTGTGGACATGAGTTCCTATATTTATGTTGTGTTTTTATAAAATGTGTTATCTTTTTATGACATGAGTACCTTTGGCATGGACATGAGTATTATGGATAGGTATTGCTATTTTTTTTGTGCTATTTATCTATGCCTGAGTATGATTCTTTTTATATGCATGTGTTGAGGGGAGCTTCACTTGAAGTCTCTACCCAAAATATTTGTGATAACTATATATGTTTTGTCATCATCAAAAAGGGGGAGATTGTTGGCCCAAAGGCCATTATCCCAATATCCCAATGAATATTTTGATGATAACAAACCATATTTAGTTATGTATTTAACAATTTTGTTTAAAAGAATTTCAGGTTCAAAAACAAGTTGATTTGATGGCTCCACTATCAAGACTCACAAGTTTGGACGTCGCCTAAGATTTGCATCCCTAAGCTAAGCACATTAGAAAGCTTCGGGAACAAGTTTTTGAAGAAAAGACCAAGTCAAGATCAAGACAATGGAAAAGTCCAAGTTTTGTATTTTTTACTTTTCTTTTAGACTTTTTGTCAAAACTAGATGTTAGAAGTAGATTTATGGGATTGTCACTTACACACACTTTAGTTTGATTTATGGCTTCAAAAACAATTTCAATTTCTATTTCCAACTTAGTTTATAGCTAACATGTTTTTGGAATTTGTTTTTAGAAACTTTAAGTTTTGGAAAAATCGATTTTTGAGAAAAACAAGTTTTTATCAAAGAGAAACTTTATCAAAATATTTTAACATCTTAGAGTAGTGACATATGGTCATACTCCTATTTTTACAAGGTTCAAAACCCCAATCCAAACGATCAAACCCTTAGACCCAAGTTCTGGTTTCTGCAAGTTCTGATTTTTCAAAACTGACAGGAACCGGTCGACCGTCCGGGTCGACCGGCGTGCACAAATTGTGCGTGTGCACGTCGGGCGACCGCTCGGGTCGACCGAGAACCCTTAGGTGCTCTCTGTATCTCTGGGTCGACCGTGGCGGTCGACCGAGGTCCCCAACGGTCGAAAATATGACCGTTGGCGGTCGACCGGCCAGGTCGACCGGCTGCTGTCAGAAATTCTGACAGATTCCAACAGCTATATTTTCTGACAGATTTTGTTGGGATCTCACCCCAACGAATCTCTCTTGTTGTTTTACCCAGTTTTTCAGCCCCTATAAATAGTGGGTCACTTCAACATGATAAGACAAACTATTCCTAAACATTTTACAAGAGATTTTCATAAGAATTTCAAGTCTTCATTTTAGAAAAGATTTTCAAAGCCAAAATTTCCATACACCCATTTGAAGCCTATACCTCTACTTCTCTCTTGATTTTGCACTACACAATCCCAAATTTCTACATCTACATATTGGTTATAGGATTGTGCAAGTGAGCTATTTGTGATCAAGTGTGATCATTTTCTTCTTGAGCGAAGTTGTAGAGGCATCGACCTCAAGCGAGCTAGTGTGCTCCGGGTGGTGTTGCGGCATCACAAGAGATAGGACAAGTGTGTCCTTGTATTGGAGATCCGGTGGGATCAACAATAGTGGAAATCCTTCAAGTGTGAAGGCGGGGACGTAGAGCGTGGCTCGAACCTCGGAAACATATACTTGTGTTTGCGTTTGCTTGAATTTTCTCTAAACTCAAACTCCTTTATTTCTTGCAATTCTATTGTGTTTATTATTGCTACTCCTTTAATTTGTGCAAGTTGTTAGTAGAATTTTTAATTCCGCATTGTTGCCATATTTTCATATAGCCATCACCTATTCACCCCCCTAGGTGATTTCAATCCTCCAACGATATGGAAAGGATCAAGAAGGTCAACCGACCTGCCAATTCTAGCTTCGCAGAAGCTGATCCTAGCCTCGCAGCAAGGCTACTTTCCAGATTTAAACAAATTTGATTCAATCTGTTTTCATATTTTCAATGGACGATTATACCCTTGCTCTCCCTATAAATAGCCCACCAGGGGCACAAGGAAGGGAGGACCACGAAAAGGCTAGGACCACGAAAAGGCTTAGACCACGCATTGGCTCCAGAGAGAGACGGCATACTTCTCGAGAGGACGCACCGTGCACTCTTGAATTCAGAGACCTTTTAGAGAATTGCTTTCTCTATCCAGGGTGTTGATACCCTAACATCGTCCTTCTTCTCAAGGAATCTCCGGAATCAGGCGAGAAGGAATTCCTAATTGAAGGCGATTTTGAGAAGCAGCAAGAGGGTTGTACGAACCTTCTGTTCTCTGATTCCCGAACCAGGCGAGAAGGGAATCTCATCGCTCGCATCGTCAAAGGGACAAAGTGGTCGCGCGCTGACCAGACTCCTATCGGCACACTTCTCCAGAATCTCTGAGGAGATCTACTTGTAATCTTTTTAAGAATACTTGTAATTTAGCTCCTCAAACCCTTTTATTGTAAGTTTTCCCTTTTGCTAAAATATAATGGAAAACAATATGGCGACTCCGCTGGGGACGAAATTCTCCACTGCCGAGAACCAAGTGTCGCAATGCGACGAACAGACCTTCGGGTCTAACTCTGAATTCAGAAAAGCCGGTGTAGCCAGAGCTTCTCTGGCTAAATCTTCAAGGAAAGTCTCTGCGGAGACAGAAAAGGTTCTCTGCGAACCTACTGCGGTTATTTGGCGCAACAAGGAAGCACGTCCGCAGTCTGATTCCTTTACTTGTGAGAAATTGGTGGTCCAGTTCGATCAAGAAGATTTGAAGAAGTCCTCTCTGGGGTGGCCCAATGCTTTGAGCACGGGAGCATAGAAAGGTCTCCATGACCAAGGTTTCGAAGCAGGAACCAGAAGCAGAATTCTGCCAATACCCTTCAGCCTCGCGTGTGCCTTATCAGGTTCCTTGTGAACCTAAGTATCCTCTACCAAAGCGGATATGGAGGCCTAACAGAAGTCTCCGGCCGAGGCCTCAGGCATAGCTACGCCTAAACCGCACCTCTCTCGCGAAGAAAAAGGCAAGATGCCTGTCTGCTCTAATTATAAAGTCAAGACGGCAATCATACCGTCGCCCAATTCAAGAGCAGCAATGCCTTGTGCCAGCATCGTTCTTATGAGCGAAGCTACTGTACCACAGCATACTCACTGCGTCCATGGCCGCGAGGCTAGGGCCAGAGTGTTATCTAAGGCAAATCCCCTTTGCAGCGGCATAGTGGGTAAAGCACCACAGCGTGCTCCGCTTTCCAGTTCGTCAAACATTAAGCTCGCACCTGTTGGCGAAGCTAGAACTGAAGTACTATTCAGTGCTAATTCCCTCCGCAGGGATAAGAGGAACGAAACATCATCCTATGTACGCTCTAGAAAGGCCTCTCCACAGGATTATGTAGGCTCCTATGGGCCTGACTTGTGGGAATTCTTAGCGAACAAGCGGAAGTCGGTGTCTTTCCGAACTACTTCCCCCTGTTGTCAACAAAGGGGATGCCAGCTGGTGACAATCCATTCAGCTCGTTGCCGGTCACGACGAATCCTCGCGACTCCTCCATGCTGGCAATCAGTCTTTGATCGGCTGTCTGTACATCTCCCTATGAAGCATCGCAGAAGGAGCACCTCACGAGATCCAGCCTTCGCATCCGTCAACATGACTGGGAGAGGACGAGAGTTACGCGGAGGAAGTCAAACATCTGACGACACCCGCAGCTCCCCAGATCCAGACTACAGCCCAGGCTTGGGCGAAGTCTTGGTGCATGAAGAAGGTGTCTTCCGAAACACCAGATCCAGGGTGGCGATACCCTACAGTTACGAGCAGCGTTCTTCCTCGATGGCCCTAGCCTCGTCACAGTCCAGGAGATCACTCCAATCATCGGACGAAGAAGATGAAGATAGTGGGTACGCCTCTTCGGCGACAGTTAGCTCAGTGCGAACAGACAGAGCATCAGTCAATATGGCTGATAACACTAACGACGACCTTCGTCGGCGCCTGGAAGCTCAGGAGCAAACTTCCAAAACCCAGCAAGAGGCCCTGGACAATATTCAACAGATGCTTGCTCGACTCCTCAGCAATCGAAATGACAATGATGCCGGGAGCAATCACGATGAGGAGGAACACTTCAGCAATGAGCAGCCAAAGCCGGAGAAATCCAAGGAGGGTTCTTTTCCTTAGACGCCGAAGTCCTTAAGGGCCTCCAAGCTCAAATCGCATCCCTAGCTCAGAGGGATGAATTAAAGAAGGTAGGGGCGGTCCGTCCTTATCCGCTGGAGTGGGATTCGGTGCCATATCCACCGAAGTTCAAACCACCAACGTTGCATACCTATGATGGAAAGAGCTCGCCAAATCAGCACATCTACTACTTCCGGTCTCAGACTGGTAATGTTATAAGCAACGACGCCATCATGGCTAGGCTATTCATTGGCACCTTAAAGGGGGTGGCATTTGACTGGTTCTGAAGTCTTCCCCCGGGCTCTGTCAATTCCTGGATCGACCTGGAAACCCGGTTCCTCTCTCGTTTCTATGAGGACGATACCGAGGTAACCATGAACAAGCTCCTCTCCACCGTGCAGAAGAAGGGCGAATCTGTCCGTGACTACATTGAGCGGTTCAGAAATCTGTCTTTGATGTGCCCAGCAGGAAAGCCATTACCCATGCTCTTACAGACATGCAGACACAACTTCTTAGACCAAGTGGAAGTTCGGATGGGGGCTGTCAAAGCCCACACTTGGAAGGAATTGGTCGAACAAGCAGAGATAACCGAGAAGTCGGCTAAAAAGTTCAAACCGTCCACCCCTAGAGGCAAGTGGGGGATGAACAACAAAGGGCGTAGCGACCTACCGCAATCTTCTCAAGCTAAAGACAAAGAGACTATGTCTGTGGAGTTATCCGGAGATGTGCAGTCGAAGGCCAAGAAGAGCGGCTTTAACAATTAGGAGCCTAAGTTCCCTCCAAAGCAGTACTCCTTCAAAGACGATCAGGCGGTCACGATATTCCATCTGCTCCACAAAGGGAACAAAATGAAACTGCCAGATGCTCGGCGTCCCAATGAGATAGGACGCACCGACGACCCCAAATAATGTCTCTACCATAGGATGATTCACCATCCTACTGACAAGTGTTATGTCCTCAAGGACAGAATACAAGCCCTGATCGATGCCGGGGTTCTGACATTGAAGACGGAGCAGAAGAAAGTCACTGCCAATATGGTGACTCTTGAGTTCGGCAGCACCCAAAAGGTCACGGTTCCTACGGGACCTACCCAGCCCCCGCTCCACAGTTGGAAGTCAGACACTCTCCAGCCATGACTCAAGATAATAGGGGCCTCGTTCCCCTAACAATAGAGACGGCAGAAGTCATTTGGATACACCCGGACCTCGTCCAAGAAGTACAGCGGGATTCAAAGAGGCCTAAGTCAAAGGGCAAATCTTGCAATGTCATCTCCATCCTGCCAGACGACGGCAATCTTACGTCAGCTTCCCTCAGTGATTCAGAAGGAGAGAAGCACGCGTGCGCAATGCAGGCCGATGTACCTCAGCCGACGGGTACTCGATCGGGAAAATCATACTTAAAACAGTATGAGAAAGCTACTGACGAGATACAACAACAAACAATGTCAGTACAAGTACCAACATCCGCTCCAGTTCCATCCAAGGGAAAAGAGAAGCCTAAGGAAGTCCGATTCGACCAAGTCCTGAAGAAGGCTTCAGGACTAGGGCTTGACATGCCCTTTCGTTTTGACATATTGGCCCAGCTGGCTAATATCCCAGCTCGTATTACAATATACGAGCTCCTTCGTCTCTCAAAAGAGACAAGAGAAGCACTCAGGGACGCGCTGACCAATTCAGAATCATTCCTGACATGCATGCCAGAGGTCCCTAAAGATGACGCTCAGTCTCCGTGCCCAGAATGTCATCACACACAATCAAAGGTTCCCGCTATTACCTTCACAACGGAAGATATGCTTCTCAAAGACAACAAGCACGATCGACCTCTGTACTACACCGGATATATCGGTTCAACATGCATTGAAAGAGTACAAGTCGACCCGGGGTCCGCACTCAGCATCATCCCCAAAAGGCTTCTCTACTTCCTCGGCATACCGCTGTATAGGTTGTCCGTAACCACCACTACATATACGTTTTAATGTCGGGAGCAGTTACCCACTTGGGAAAATCCGACTCCATTGCAGAATCGGGAGCCTAAAGTCAGAAGTGACATGCTATGTCATTGACGCTGACACGTCATATAACTGTTGCTAGGACGACCATGGATCCATGCCAATTGGATCGTTCCCTCTACTCTGCACCAATGCTTCAAATATGTTGAAGATGATGCGACAGTACGAACTATTTTTGCTGAAAAGCAACCATTCAAAGGGGTGGAAAATTACTTCACCGACACTCTCCTGTATCAAGAAGCTCGTGGAGCACTTAAAGAACCATTGCCAGATGATGATGAAAGCGGCAATGAGGCGGATTCAGAATCTGAAGCAGGCATGCCAGCCATTCTAATTGGTGAACCAATTATAGCATGTCTCAATAATCCCCTATGTAATACTCCTTCAGAGGATGAAGGTGAATGGGTAATTAATGATAATATTTCTTTTGATTATCCTGTGAGTGTTGGGTTATTTGAATCCATTACGGATAGCTCTCTGCACATGCCTTTACATAAGCTAAGTGCGTCCAGTACGCCCATGAAATCCGCAGAAGGAGTCGTTTTAGTGATCCCGCCATCCAAAGAAGGCCAGTTACCGATAATTTTCGGCAGAACCCAACCACGGGAACCCATGGCCGCAGATTCAAGTTCAGACTCAGACACTCCACAATTCTTTCATTATGCGCGGCCAGCGCGCCATATTATGAAGAAAATGGGATATGACCTAAGGCATGGAGAAGGCCTGAATTTTGGAAAAGGAAGGCGAGCTTGCTGCGTAACTTTGTGCCAAAAGGAAGCCTGCAAATTACTATGATAGCACACGCAGGGGTTGAGATATGTTACACCCACATCGTCAGCGACGGTTCAATTCACAGACGATGAACCAATTCCATCACATTCAGCCTCATCCTCCGAATGGGACTCAGATATCAGTGTGGGAATGATGTTCGAGAATCTCACTGTCAATATGACTTCGAGCAGTCAATTGGAGCCCGCGGAAGCTACTGAGGAGGAACCATGGCCCAGCAATTGGACCTCCAATGGGAAAAGCGATTCGAACTGCGCGAGCCACCTACTGAAGATAAGGTGATGCAGGTCAACTTGGGTAGTCAAGACCACCCTAAGCCCATCTTTATAAGTGAAAGCCTATCACTTACAGAAAAGGAAGAATTGATAATACTCGTAAAAGAGTATATAGACGTCTTCGCATGGAACTACGAAGACATGCCCGGACTTGATCCGCAAGTCGCCATGCACCGTCTGAATATCAAGCCCGACATTAAGCCAGTCAAGCAGCAACAACGTCGGTTTCGCCCGAACATCATGGAAGCTATTGAAGCCGAAGTTCACAAGCTCATTGCATGTGGCTTCATCCGGGAGGAACAACATCCAGATTGGGTAGCCAACATCGTCCCCGTCCTAAAAAAGAATGGAAAATACGGATCTGCATCGACTACCGTGATCTCAATACGGCCTGTCCTAAAGACGAATTCCCGCTGCCCATCACCGATGTCATGATCGACAATACATGTGGATTCGAAAGGATGTCTTTCATGGACGGCTTTTTAGGGTACAACCAGATTAAGATGTATCCCGACGACGAGAAGCATACTTCATTCCGGACACATTGGGGGTATACTGCTACACTGTAATGCCCTTCGGACTGAAGAACGCCGGAGCAACCTATCAGCGGGCAATGAGTACAATCTTCCGCGACCATCTCCGAAAAACGGTAGAATGCTATGTCGACGACATTGCTGTCAAAAGCCGCAGTAAGGATGAACATCTCCGCGATTTGAGAACGATGTTCGATATAATGCGGGCTCATCAACTGAAAATGAATCCGACAAAATCCTTCTTGGGAGTGTCAAGTGGCAAGTTCCTTGGGTTTACTGTTACATCAAAAGGGATTCATCTTGACCCAGACAAGGTCAAAGCCATTCAAAGTATGCATCCACCAAGGAATCAAAGAGCTTAGAGGCTTGCAAGGCAGACTGGCTTATATCAGAAGATTCATTGCAAATCTCTCAGGCCGCTGTCAACCGTTCACCCGACTCATGAAGAAGGGCGCTTCCTTCGTATGGGATCAAGCTTGCCAGGAAGCTTATTAAGACATCAAGAGGTATCTCACAAAACCTCCAGTCTTGGTGGCCCCTACATCAGGGAAACTATTTTTGCTTTATGTAAAAGCTCTGGACTACTCCCTCGGTGCCCTCCTTGCTCAAAAGGACGACAATGGTCACGAGCAAGCCATTTACTATCTAAGCAGAACTCTCATAGGAGCAGAATCTCGCTACAATCCTATCGAGAAGGAGTGTTTAGCTCTTGTCTTCGCTGTTCAGAAGACACGACATTATTTGGTCGGCCAAACCATACATGTCATCTCCAGAGTGAACCCATTGCGTCTTCTCATGACGAAGCCAGGATCACTGAATTCAAGATTGGCTAAATGGGCACTTCTTTTGCCTCAATACGACATGATCTTTACCCCTCAGAAGGCGGTTAAAGGTCAGGCCCTTGCGGAGTTCTTGGTGCTCATCCAGTTCCGGAACATTCAAAACTTCACGAAGATATTCCAGATGAATTCTTCGACTCCAATGTAACCTCAGACGAGGAAGTGTGGCAGATGTTCTTTGACGGAGCATCGCGAATGGGCCTTAAAGGCAAGATCATTGCCGGAGTGGGGGTTGTGTTCATCTCCCCACAGAATCATGTCCTGCCCAGAGATTCTCTCTGACGGAATCATGCTCCAACAATGTAGCAGAATATAATACTCTGCTCATTGGTCTTCAGCTCGCCCATGGAATGGGGGTACGCTACCTTGAAACCTACGGTGATTCAAAACTGATTATCAATCAGGTTAAAGGCGAATATGAGGTCCGCCACGAAGACTTGGTACTTATTACCATACAGCCATCGAATTGGCTAATCTATTTGAAGGCTTCTATATCGGGCATGTGTCTCGATCTCAAAATACTAAGGCGGACGCTCTTGCTGCATTAGCTACAACACTAGCCTTGCCAGCCGACATCGAGTATCACCTCAAAGTCGCAACTCGACATCTTGTATGCTCTAAGCATATGCTAAGAACCCGAGAAGTCTATAATGTCTCCAAGGATTTCGAGCCGAGAGATTGACGCTTCCCTCTCATTGACTATGCTTTGCACGGTCTGCTTCCAGACGATCCTAAAGAAGCGGCATCTATCAGACGAAGGTCTCTCCGTTTTCTACTACGATCCAACTCTGAAGACACTTTACCGTCGTTCATATGACAGTGTCCTCCTCCGTTGCCTTTCTCATTCAGAGGCACAGGAAGTGCTTAAGAAGCGCATGACGGCACTTGTGGAGCTCATCAGCCAGGTCCAAAGCTTAAAGACAGGTTGCATAGGCTGGGATATTATTGGCCAACTATGATAGCCGATGCCATCCAATATGCACGAAGGTGTAAAGCATGTCAGATTCATGCGGACTTCATACACCAGCCTTCGGAGCTGCTCCACCCGACTGTTGCTTCATGGCCATTTGAAGCATGGGGAGTAGATGTTGTAGGGCCAATTAGTCCCTCTTCGACGAAAGGTCACCGGTTCATCCTTGCAATAACCGACTACTTTTCAAAATGGGTGGAGGCCATACCATTGGCTGAAGTCAAAACCTCTAACGTAGTTAATTTCATCAAATACCATGTCATCCATCGATTTGGTGTCCCCAGGCAGATCATCCATGACAATGGTCCCCAATTCGTAAGCCAGTATTCTATCGGTTCTGCGATAAATATCGAATTCAGAATGTGGCTTCAACTGCTTATAACCCTGCTGCTAATGGTTTGGCGGAAGCATTCAACAAAACAATCATCAAACTACTCAAGAAGTTCGTCTCCTCGAATAAGCGAGATTGGGACGAAAAGCTTGGTGAGTGTCTTTGGGCCTACCGGACCACGGTTCGAACACCGACAGGCAATACGCCTTTTTCCTTGGTATATGGGTGCGAAGCAGTCATCCCATTGGAAATCCAGATGCCGTCATTACGAGTCGCTCTAATGACTAAGATCACATCAGAGGACAATGATCGCCTGCGTCTTCAAGAGCTCGAAGCCCTAGATGAGAAGCGACTTCAAGCCCAGCAACATATCGAGCTGTATCAAGCTCGAATTTCAAAAAGCCTTCAATAAGAAGGTCAAACAGAGAGTCTTCTAGAAAGGAGACCTGGTTTTAGCAGTCAGACGACCGATGATTATGACGCATAAGACCAAAGGCAAATTTCAGCCTAAATGGGAAGGACCGTTCGTAATAGAAACAGTCTATTCAAACGGAGCATACCGCCTTATGACTTCAGATGGCGACCTATTCATGATGCCGATCAATGGCAAATTTTTAAAGAAGTACTATCTTAATCAAGAATCCTTCTCATGATCAAGTTAACACTACACCTCTAATCAAGATCTTCGTGTCCAAAGTACACACAAAGAGAGCCTTTTTTCCTCCAAGCGAGATCACACAACCATAAACCAGTAGGAACCTGGCCGTATACTGGTTGTCTTAAAGGGGAGTCAGGGTTACACATACGTTAACCAGATGATCCAACATCCTTAACGATTAAGGATAGAGGAAAATGTTGGCCTGTAAGCCTAACATAAGTCCTCGACAACTCATCATGCTGAGGGGAATAGCATGGCTAGCCCAATTCAAACGGTAGTTGGTAAAGGCATATCAAACCTGTTGACAGCTGGGGATTTGCTAAAAATCCTAAGGGACCAGTTCCCATTTGATTCCCTCTCCAAAATCACTTACCAATTCTCATCCATAGAATGGTAAGTCCTCATATACATTTCACTGTTACGTTAACATTAAACCTATGACAGTGATTCCCTCGTTTCTCCCTGTGAAAACGAGACCTCCAAAATCACTTACCAATTCTCATCCATAGAATGGTAAGACCACATATAAATTTCGCTGTTACGTTAACATTAAACCTATGACAGTGATTCCCCTCGTTTCTCCCTGTGAAACGAGACCTCCAAAATCACTTACCAATTCTCATCCATAGAATGGTAAGACCACATATAAATTTTGCTGTTACGTTAACATTAAACCTATGACAGTGATTCCCTCGTTTCTCCCGTGAAAATGAGACCTTTTTCCAAATTTCATTCCAACCTTGAGCTTGGTGGCGTCTCAATCGGTTATGTCATTGCAACCTCTGAACCAGCAGACAGCTAAGTCTCAACCCGAACCCTGTTGACATTTACAAAAGACAGGTCTCGATACTTGTTGACATTTACAAAAGACAAGTATCACCAACCTTGAGCTTTGGTGGCGTCTCATCGGTTATGTCATTGCGACCTCTGAACCAGCAGACAGCCGAGTCTCAATTTGAGCTTGTTGACATTTACAAAAGACAAGTCTCAACCCGAGCCTGTTGACATTTACAAAAGACAGGTCTCGATACTTGTTGACATTTACAAAAGACAGGTATCACCAACCTTGAGCTTGGTGGCGTCTCATTCGGTTATGTCATTGCGACCTCTGAACCAGCAGACAGCTAAGTCTCAACCCCGAGCCCTGTTGACATTTACAAAAGACAGGTCTCGATACTTGTTGACATTTACAAAAGACAAGTATCACCAACCTTGAGCTTGGTGGCGTCTCATTCGGTTATGTCATTGCGACCTCTGAACTAGCTGTAGGCTGTCCAAAAGTTACTGGAGGACAAGCCATTGAAAAGCAAAGTTTCAAGCTCTAGACGCGAGGGACTATCACCTGCGTCTCAGCGTCAAGGCGCGTTGGCTCGACACCCGCGTCTCAGCGTCAAGGCGCGTTGGCTCGACGCCCGCGCCTCAGTTGCAACCACCCGGATTACGGGGCCAGTCACCGCACAAGTAGCGGGAAGTGGCCCCTCATCGTGGAGCACTTTTAGGGGGCACGATCACCCCCTAAACCTCTATAAATAGCCCCGTCGCTATGGAGGAAGGGGGAGGATTTTCTTTTTCGGGCGATCAGCATCAAGGAGTCAAACTTCTGGCAATCGGCAACAAGAGGGCGATACAGAGAGAAAAGAAGCAGATCAACTCTTCAGCAAGTTCGCTGCGTACGAGCTAGCTTTCGCCTACCTTCTCTTCGAGAGTTTTGGTAGACAGAGCTGAGTTACTCTTTCTACCGGCCGAAGAGGAGATCCCAGGAGGACGGTCATCTGGTCAACGGAGAACAAGATTCACTCTCCACCGCCACACGAAGAACCCAGCATTAAACAAAGGGGAATTCAAGATTCAATATTCTCCCTCCCTTGTAACCGGAAGGAACAGTTTTTGTTGTAATCCTTTTCATTTGATTCAAGGAAAACTTTTACCGCAAATTCTCGTCTCTCTCCTTTCCCGGGTCATACAAGAGATGGCGACTCCGCTGGGGACTACTTTCGTCACTGACGAACAGATCGTGGCGCAGGATGACTTCCTCCGTAAGGGGAAGATGGTCGAATCACTCGTCGTCGAGTTCGACCAGGCGAAATATGAAGAGTTTCTCTCTTCTGGCTCCAAGAGCCCAAAGACCCGCGTCTGTCGCAGGGTCTCAGCGGGGAATGGCCCCGAAGCCCGACCTGAAGCTCTCTTGGGCGCCGCAGCTGCCGCCCACTGTGCCCAGCAAAGTTCACGCGTCAACGCCTCTCAGAAGGCCCGCGTTATCCCAAGCACAGTTGCTGTTACGACCAACTCCGGCGCACAGAAAACCGCGTCAACGTCTCTCAGGAGACCCGCGTGGTTAAACTCCCTGATGTTCAACATCAGGATGTTGTTGGTTTCTCTCCACCTCCTCGACGCAACCAGAATGCTGAGCGTCGACAGAGGAGACGTGC
Source organism: Agave tequilana (assembly GCA_038442645.1). NCBI lineage: Eukaryota > Viridiplantae > Streptophyta > Magnoliopsida > Asparagales > Asparagaceae > Agave > Agave tequilana. The sequence goes on from JAVJIF010007063.1 coordinate 60,692, forward strand.
GCGTCAACTGCAAGTTGGAACCGTTGGTTGTCCAACTGAGGCTAGACGCGATATACAATCTCGCGCCTTACCCGCGCCACGTCCAGTACGTGAAATCCGAGTTTGGCGCCCCAAACGCGCAACTCCGCAAGTTGAGTCTTCTGAAGACCAACTCATCAAACGCCAAGGCGAAGCTTCTACGTCTCGTCCAACGCAAGAAGCACGCGCCCACTGGCGTGGGGCCCAGCAGTCCATCCTCTCTCAAGTGTCTCTGCCCAGACGCACCAGGCAGCAACGCGAGATTCGCGTTTCATCTCAGCAGAGACGCCAGACGCGCGTTACACAGCCGCGTCGCGAGAACCGCGTCCCCGATGCTCGCGTCCCCGATGCTCGCGTCCAGGCTGTACAGCACATGGATGCCTCCCGTCTTCGACGTTGCGAGGCTAATCCTTTCAATCCCCCTACCATGGATTTGAGGGATTACTTGAAAAGAAAAAGAAGTGCCAATCAGGTTACTTCGGCATGCTGCTGCCAACGGCTTATCTCCATACTCTCTGGATGCCATTGCGAATCAGGCATGAGCCAGCAGTCTTTGATCAGCAGCTGACCCTGATTCCCCCGTCAGCTAAAAGAAGACGCTCCCACAGAAGGAGAACCTTCTCTGACGTTGAGTACCCAGAGCTCACTGCGAATATGACAAGCAGGAGCAAGGAAAACAACCAGCAGTCAGCTCAGATGAGTCTGACTCTGAACCGGAAGGGGTGTACCGACACACTCGCACCCGGACGGGGGCCATTCCCCCAGTAACTATAATGCCTTAGCCCACGGCGTTGAAGTGAACGATTCCCACTCCGCCATAGCTGAATCACGGGCTTCAAACTCTTCCGTTGAGAGGGAGGCTGCCACCTACATGGTAGGCACTCCTGAGGAGACGGCTAGACGTTTCGAACAGCAAGCCCAGGTCCAAAAGGCACAAATGGGACATAATTATGTCTCAGCAGAAATCTATTGACTCCCTCAAGCAGATGCTTGAGCAGTTGCTCGAAGAAAGGGAGAAATCTCCTCCTAGAAGGCCAAAGGGTAAAGGGAGAAAGGTGGAAACTCATCTTCCGATCCTTCTGAAGAGAGACAGCAATCTGCTTCGGATTCGTCCAAACCCTCGTCGCAAATAAAAAAGCGACCAAGACCAGGAGAAGACTCATGCTAAGAGGATGAGTCAATTGGAACGACGCCTCGAGGCCCTTGCCAATCGCAAAGACCTCCAAGAAGTAGGAGTGGTCCGGCCCTATCCGGCTGAGGGGACTTAGTCCATACCCTCCTAAGTTCAAGGCTCCAACCCTCCAAGCATTCGACGGGAAGGGGTCACCCAATCAGCACATCTACTACTTCAAATCCCAAACCGGGAATGTAGTAGACAATGATGCTATTCTGGCGCATCTGTTCATCGGCACCCTGAAAGGGTTGGCCTTGAATGGTTTATGAAGCTCCCAGAAGGTTCTATCAAGAACTGGGGCGATCTAGAGAAGCTGTTCTTAACACGCTTCTTCGAAGATGACTCCGAAGTCACGATGCGCACCCTTTTGGCTACCAAACAGCGGAAAGGGGAGTCCGTCAAATCTTTCGTGGAAAGATTCGAACATGGCACTCCGGTGTCCAAGCGGTATGACCCAGGCCACCCTGGTGGAAACATGCCGCCACAATCTCCAAACCTCACTCCTTGCTCAAATAGGAGTTGCTGAAAGCCGCACCTGGAAGCAATTGGTCCAACAAGGTGAACAGGCTGAGGAGATTGTCGCCCGCGTCAGAGCGGAGGAAGGTAAGCCTAGACCGGAAAGGTCGACCAGGCGTGCGCCAGACACATCCCTCCAAACAAAGCGGAAGGATAATTTGGCAACAGAGACCAAATCTCCCGCCAAAACCTCAATCAGGCCGGGCGAGTGGCTCTTCAAGTCAGCCTCGCGCCAACAAGCAATATTCCTTCAAAGAGGGAACATGTCGATTCGCTCTTTAAACTACTCAACAAGAGCAACCGACTGAAAGCTCCCTGAAGCTAGCGCGCCCAGAGGAAGTCGGCAAAACCAACAACCCCAACTACTGCATGTATCAAAGGATGTTGGGACATCCTACCAAAAGCTGTGCTATGTCTTTCAAGGATGTCCTTCAAGCTCTGATTGACGCGGAAGTGTTAAGCTCCGACCAGAGCAGAGAAGGTGACGGCCAATCTGACGTCAGCTCTCCAGTTCGGAAGACAACCCCCAACGCCTGCGGGGGTGGTCCCTATTCCAAGATGAGAACTGAGAATAGTCAACACAGACCCTCACCAGCAGCAAGAGAAAGGCTTGGTACCCGTCCCTACGCCTCAAGGGGAAATCATGTGGGTCCACCCTGACCTTGTCGGTGCACGGCAATGGACTACTGTGACCAACAGGAAATCCAAAGGCAAGGCAAAAGCCTCATCTTGCAACGTGGTATGCGCCTCTTCCCGAGAGCGGAGACTGATATCCCTTCACTGACCGACTCAGAGGAGGAAACGATAGTCTTGGCCGCAGAGCCCAACCAACAATGGCGGGAACCCGTTCAGGACAGGCGTACTTGAAACAGTACGGTGAGACGGCAGTAGCCCCTCCACAACCAACTGCGGAGCCAGTCAGGCCCTCCACAAAGCCACCTGTGGAGAAGCAGAAGGAGACTCGATTTTCTCGAGTCCTTCAAAAGGGTATCGCGGAAGGATCTACGGCACCTTACCGCTTTGATGTCCTGGCTCAATTGGCCAACATTCCGGCACGCATTACCTTGTATGAACTTCTTAGACTATCACAAGTCTACCAGAGAAGCTCTGCAAGAAGCTATGGCAAAATGCTGAGGTCTTTATGACCCAGGTGCGAAGGAGGAAGATGTAGAGGATTGTCTCCAACCTCCCCAAATGCTCCCTGCTTACCTTCACAGCAGATGATATACAGGTTAAAGGGAAGCATGATCGACCCCTGTACTTCACAGGGTATATTGGATCGTCTGAGGAAACACATCCAGGTAGATCCAGGGTCCGCATTGAGCATCATGCCTCGCCGAGTCATGCCAACATCTCGGCATTCCGACCCATCGTTTGAGCCCTACCCAGACGACTATCTATGGGTTCAATGCCAACCAGACCCGTCCGATGGGGAAAATCAAAGCTCAGGTGTCAGATTTGAAAGCCTCAGGTCGGAAGTGACATGCTACATTATCGACGCTGACACTTCCTACAATCTATTGCTGGGACGACCGTGGTTCACGCAATTCCATCTTTCCATCCACTCTCCACCAGGTCATGAAATACATTGACGGGAGTGGAAAAATTCAAACGTTGATAGCTGAGAGGTATCCGTTTAAATGGGTCGAAAATATTTCACTGACTCCCTCCTATATCAGGATCCTGAGGAGTCAAATGAAATCCAGCAACCAGAGGAGCCAGACTCTGGTAATGAGGCTGATATTGAGCCCGAGAAAGAAGAGTGCCTGTGGGAGTTAGAACCACTTGTAACAGGCACTAATAAGCCCAATGTCGATAATACCACCGATGATGTAGGCGGTTGGTATATTAATGAAGATTTAGATTTTGCGTATTTTCCTGCGTGTGCTTCTGATTCAATACCGTCAGACACTAGCACTGATATAGATGACGATCCCTGGTCGGCAGTAGATGCTTTGACAATCGTTGCATGTACCAGTGAAGTCGTCCTTCGAGACATACCGAGACAATGGTAATGCGCAAGAATCTATATTCAGTTTCAGCCAGACGGAAAGGCCAAAAACAATTCTCTTTGGGCGAATCTCATCTGAGCCAATACCGCGAAGACTCGAAAGTGAAGAGGAATCCCCTCAGCTCAGTCATTATGAACCAAAAGCGCTCAAAATAATGAAGTGCATGGGGTACGATCTAACCAACAGGCCCGGTTTGAACTTCGGCAAAGAAGGAGAACGCTACTTCGATCCTTTGTGCAAAAGGGAAGGCCCCCGATATTATCATCGGACACACCGGGGGTTAGGCTACGTATCAACTCCGATCCCATCAGCCTCCGATTCTCAAGATCGTCGAGCAAACGATTACTCTTCAGACACATCATCTTGGAGTCAGATGTCAGTGTCGGCAACATCTTCAAGGAACTTTCAGGAACATGGTTTCAACAAGCCACCTGGAAGATGGAAATGAAGAAATGATCCAATCTGATACAGATCCATGGATCAAACATTTAAATGCTCTTTGGGATACCCGCTTTGAACAGCGTGAGCCACCCACAGAAGACAATGTTGTTCAGATCAACCTAGGAGATGAGGCCAACCCCAAGCCCATTTTCATAAGTGACGGCCTGTCACCATCGGAGAAGAAGGATCTAATATCTCTTGTACAAGAGTATATAGACGTCTTCGCCTGGAATTATGAGGACATGCCAGGACTTGATCCTCAAGTGCCATGCACCGCCTCAACATCAATCCGGACGTAAAGCCTGTCAAACAACAGCAGCGACGGTTTCGCCCAGAAATAATGGAGGCAATTCAATCAGAAGTCAGAAAACTTATTGATTCTGGCTTCATCAGGGAAAGAACAGCATCCCGACTGGGTAGCCAACATCGTCCCCGTTCCAAGAAGAACGGGAAAGATCAGGATCTGCATCGACTTCCGTGATCTAAACGACGAGCCCTGAGCCCAAGGACGAATTCCCATTGCCAATCACAGATGTCATGATTGACAATACTTGTGGATTCGAATGAATATCCTTCATGGACGGATTCTCAGGATACAATCAAATCAAAATGTATCCTGATGACGAAAAAGCATACCTC
>JAVJIF010007064.1:0-195617 GCA_038442645.1 Agave tequilana
TGAGAAAACTCTCTCAGCCCGTGGCAACATCACCGCCCCACATCTGTTAAAAAATTTGGCGGACAAAATCCTGTAAAATCCCGCCCAATTTAATGCCAGTCACCTCAACATTGTATTTTCCGAAAATACCCTCCATCACAACCTTTTACCTTATTGTAAAAAAATTGTCTTCAAAAAAATTTACAGCTCTAAAACTTCAACCGGCGGTTCTGATCCAATTAGTTCTTTTCCTTCAAACATTTCATCCGTTTTTGAAAAAAATATTTGCAACTGATGGCGCCTAAGAAATCATCCGTCGAAAAAAGTACTACAAAATTGATATTTTCAAAAATTTTAGGGTTGTGTATTTTAATAGTTTTAAATTTTTTCAAGATTTATTTTTGAAGTCGCATGTTTTTTAAATTTTTTTAAATATTGGAAACATGGTCGCAATTACGAAAGAGATTTTCAAACTTTAGACGATAAAGGTCCTATTTTTTGAAAGTTTTTATTATTTACTTCTATTTTTACTGTGTCGCAGTTCAGATCTGTGCGACTTTGGAATTTTTTTTTTTTTTTACCTTTCCTTGTAGATGAATGCGACGTAGGTCGCAGTATATGAAATTACTTTTTTTTTCTCACATACTGACGACATGGGGTCGCAGTTGTTTAAATAAGAGTTGTAGTCTCAAGTCTTCACCAAGGTCGCAGTTTATTTTAAATAATATGTTTTATCAAACTTGTGTCGCAGTTGTTTCTTTTTGAACTGTAGTCTTATGCGACCTTGGTCGCAGTGTTGGCCCTGGTCGCAGTTGTTCTGATTGCACTGCAGTCCTATGCGACCTTGGTCGCAGTGCGACCTTGGTCGCAGTACATGTAGTGCGACCCTTGATTACATTGTAGTCCTGGTTCTAGTTGTTTTTTTTTGCAATGCATGACTGCGACCGAGGTCGCAGTTTGTTAAAAAACAAATATGCTTTTTATTCCCTTATAATTTTTAAATAATCATTGGTCTAAAGTGTTTAATTTTTCTTCCTACGTAGGTAAACAACAGATACAGGTTCGTCCTCTGAGATCAAGCATAAAACCAATGTGCCAGTTAATGAAGAAATTTAAAAGTACATACAGCCTGATTTCGTAGAGGCGATGAAGAATACCCCATTTGGCCCAATCTTCATGGCGTTCTACAATGAAGAATTTGGGGCTGAGAAAGCTCTAAAATCAAACGTTGCCGTACTGCGTATTTTAGACCAATATGACAGGAATACAAGGATCTTTACAATTGGGGGCAAAGAGATTGAGTTAACAGTGGAGGATGTTGCCCTTACTTTTGGTCTACCTGTCAATGGGGTAGATTTTGTGATGAATAAGACATGTACGCTGAAAGATAGAGGGGTTATAAAACATTTTTTCCCCAATATAAAGAAGATCACAAAAGTATCTATTGAAGATGCTTTGGATAATCTTCTTGTCAAGAGAAGGAGGAGGGATATATTAGATGTGACACAGGATGAACAATTTGAGCAGCAAATGTCTATGAAGGAAATTATAAGAGACATAAATAGACTTGCAGCTCAAGACTTTACCACATTAGTCATCCTATACATGTCGGCCACTCTTTTCTTCTCTGGCAGTAAATGCACGGTGCCGTGGTATATTGTGGAACAGATTGCCAATATGCAACTGATGAGGACAATATGCTGGGCAAAAGCTGTTTGGCAATTCCTGATTGACTCAATGGACATCTTCAGGCAAACCACGTACGAGCTGCAAGGATGCTCCGTGCAAATTATTGTAAGTAGAAATCTCAAATTTGGCCAACATTGTATGAAATTTACCCATAAATTGAGAAAAATTTGTGGAAACTAATTTAATTTTTAATTTTTTCAGTATTGGCTGTGTGAGAGGGCACCTATTTTTGAGCAGAGGTCTGGTTTGGAGGAAAAAACCCCACGCGCAGTAAGATGGGACCTCCAAAATATTGGCAGATCTCTACTTGAAGTTGATCTAAAAAAGATTGACAGCAATATTGTAAGTTAAACTTCTTTTTATGTATAGTACAAATAAAATGCGACCATACTCGCAGTATTGAGCTGCAACTTTCGCAGTTCGTTTTTGCCTGACAAATAATGTGCGACCATGGTCGCATTCTCTTGAAAATACCCTTTTCAATAGAAATGCGACCATGGTCGCAGTGTTGAGCTGCATGTCTTGGCAGATAAATTTATGCACGACAAAACATACTGCGACCATGGTCGAATTCTTATCCAAAAATATTTCATAAATAAACTGCGACCATGGTCGCAGTATCATTATTTCATTGTTTTATTTTTAGCTTACCTTTTTCTGTTTATTTTCAGATTTTGAGTCGAATGGCCAACATCTCTAATGATGAAAAAAATATGGTTGGCCTTCCTGTTGAAGGGGAAGAGGATGAGGAAGAAGAAGTAGCAGAAGATGAAGGCGAAGATGAAGGTGAAGAAAAAGAAGAAGAAGAAGGTCAAAGTGAAGGAGATGAAGGAGGCCATACATGTAATGAGGCTGACATCCCGGCGAAAAGGAGGCAGAAACCGGCTGAAACGAGTGAGTAAGAACCAATTTTTGAAGGTTATTTGCCACCTCCACCGGATGTTCAAGCAGCAGAAATAAAACGATTGAGGTCTGCAAATCAGCACTTGAGAGATTATGTTTCTCAGCTTGAAAAAAAGATTGAAAATATGGAGACTGAGAAAAGACTCAAGGCTGAATTAAAATTAAAAAGAAGAGAAAAAAGAGAGAAGAAAAACTAAAAAAGGCAACAGGAGAATAGAAGAAGGAAGAGGAGGAGATGAAAGGAGGAAGAGGGAAGAGGAAGAGAAAGAGAAGGAGAAGAAGAGGGAAGAAGAGAAGGAAAAGGAGAACAGGAGGAGAGAAGTGGAGGAGAAGGAGAATAGAAGAAGGGAAGAGGAGGAGAACGAAAGGAGATTGAGGGAAGAAGAGGAGAAGGAGAAGAAGAGGAGGGAAAAGGAGGAGCAGGAGAAGGAGAAGAGGAGGAGGGAAGAGGAGGGGCAGGAGAGGAGGAGGAGGGAGGAGGAAGAGAATGAGAAGAAGAGAAGGAAGGCGCAGATGGAGAATAAAAGAATGAAGGAGCAGATGGAGAAGCAGGCTGAAGAGGAGAAGAAGAAAAACTGGAAGAGGATAAAATCATGGGTTCTGAGTCTGTTTTAATTATTACTGGGGAAGATATTCCAAGTTTTTCTCTGAATCTAACTCAAATGACTCAATAAATCCAAAGAGATAGAGCTTCTGAAGAAGAAATTCAAGAACATACTCCGCCTCAGAAGCAATCCTCAAAAGAAGCTGTTTTGGAAACCTCTAAAGGAATAATAGAAAGGGGAGTCAAAGAACGAAAGCGCGCTGAAAGAGATCGCGATGACTCCGACTTTGTTTATCCAAAACAGAAGAAGAAAAAAAATGAAAATCCTCTTCCACAGCCTGCGGCTCCGCTCTACCGCTGGTTTCGGCGACAAAGAGATTTCCTCCACTGAGCCAAAATCGACAGAATTGACCGAAACCACATCATACAGAATTCTGCAGCCCCATCAACAAGCTCTTATAAAATATTTCTTCGACAAGTCCTACTCTGAGTGAGTTAATTCATATCAAAAAATTTCTGTTATACCTTTATATAAGAACAATTAAATTACTAACTTTGTTTTGAATATCTTGCAGTTCTACTGCGTATCAGGATACCAATAATTCAATCATCATTTCAAGGAATGACATTGAGGACCTGATGTTCAGTAGAGACTTAGATGCAAATGTAATTCATTTCTACATGCAGCATCTTGAGAAAAGAGAAGGATTAAAAAGCATATTCTTCCGAAGCGAAGCTTGGGTAAAAATCTACTTTCTCCTTTACGGTTTAATGTAATATCAACTCTGGAACAGATTACTAATATTCTCTATCTCTGTGTAGGCATAAATCATGTACTGCGACTAAAGTCGCAGTGAATAATTAAAATGTACTGCTACTAACACATGTACTGCGACTAAGGTCGCAATTTATAATTAAAATGTATTGCTACTAACTCAGGTACTGCGACAAAATGTAACAGCTGCGACCTGCGACCAAGTCGGAGCTGCGACCAAGGTCGCAGTTTATAATTAAAATGTATTGCTACTAACTCAGGTACTGCGAGAAAAATGTAACAGCTGCGACCTGCGACCAAGGTCGGATCTGCGACCAAGGTCGCAGTTTATAATTAAAATGTATTGCTACTAACTCAGGTACTGCGACAAAATGTAACAGCTGCGACCTACGACCAAAGGTCGGAGCTGCGACCAAGGTCGCAGTTTATAATTAAAATGTACTGCTACTAACTCATATACTGCGACTAAATAATATAGTGCGACTAAGGTCGCAGTTTATAATTTTTTGTTATATTTTAAATTCATTTTGAATTTGATTTAAATTTTTTTTCTTCTTGTCCGCAGCACGGTGTTGTAAATAAAATTGAAGATCTGGAAGGTCATTTCATCAAGCAGAAGCTGTTGAAAAACTGGACAGCTGACGTGCAGTACATGTTCTTCCCGATCAATCACAAACATAGTGCCGACGAGCAGGGATTTCACTGGACCTTGCTGGTATTCGATTGCACCACAGAAGAGTGGATTTTTTACAACTCTTTGGTCCCAGCTGACAAAAAAAGTAGTATAACACAGCTTTACCAAAGAGATGCAAGAATAATGGTGAGTTGAAATTTAATATTTTGATTAATTTGATTAATACTAATTTTTGTTCCTATTGACATTGCAGAAAGAAAGATTATTAGAGATTTTTGAGATTCGTTTCAAAAAAATAATGAGAAAAATTAAAATAAAATACGCAAAATGCCCCCAACAAGCAAACAGGTATATAAATTTTTGACATCTAATTTCATTTCATATTTTCTACTTTTTTTTGTACAAAATCTAATTTCATTTAATGATTGCTCTATGAAAATTTCAGTGTTGATTGCGCTATATATGTATGCAAGTACATGGAAAGCATAGCGTCTGGCTATCGTCTATCAGCTGTTGATGCTGTTACGGTTGATGGTGTACAGAAACTAAGAAGTGAGCTTGCATACATGATACTTGCAGATGTAGAGAAGAGTTGGGATGAAGAAACAGACATTATACGACATACGACATATGAAGACTGATAGTTGACAAATTATTGATATACCACAATTTTTTTTTATAAATGTAAAAAATATTTCAAGTGCAATTCATTGCATAATTTTTTTGTTGTATTGATTTAATTTATACACATTTCTATACATTATTTATTATAAGTTCCATTGATTATTTACAGTCTTCATTTGTTAGAACTTGGCTTTTACTATTGCGTACTGATGTTAGAAACAAACATGCCTTCAGTAATTGTGTTAATCAACAACAACACTGCGACCTTCGTCGCTATGCGTGTTAATATAAAGGAAACACCTACCTAACGTACAGCGACTTAAGTCTTCACCATCTCAAAAATCTAAAAAGAAGGTTGCGACTTTGGTCGCAGTTGATAGCCGCAGCCTTAGTAAAATACAATGCGACTTTGGTCGCAGTTGATGGCGGCAATGTTTTAATCAACAATAACACTGCGACCTTGGTTGCTATGCGTGTTAATATTAAGGAAACACATACCTAACGTACTGCGACTTAAGTCTTCACCACCTCAAAATTTTAAAAAGGTTGCGACAGTTGATAGCCGAAGTCTTAATAAAATACAATGCGACCTTGTTCGCAGTTGATGGCGGCAATGTTTTAATCAACAACAACACTGCGACCTTGGTCGCTATGCGTGTTAATATAAAGGAAACACCTACCTAACGTACTGCGACCTAAGTCGCAGTACATGTAGTGCGACCCTAGATTGCAGTTGCTGGCCATCTTTATCAATAACAACACTGCGACCTTGGTCGCAATTAATCATGTACACTGCGACCAAAGTCTCTGACTACATTATGTACAAAAAAATTAAACTATAAAGTAGAACTTTAAAGTACAAGTACATACAAAAATAATACAGTAGAAATCAAAGAATGATAATAAATCTGATTATAATTACACGCCAGTGTCAGAATGCGACTTAATCTCTCTACACTGTGCGACCCTGGTCGCACTTCATAAAAAATTGAAGTCTTTGTTCCTTCGAGATGGAGGCAACCCAAACCTACTTCTTCTGCCAATAAAAAAAATAAATAGTAAGAATTTTAAAGATTAATCGTTATAAAAAAATGATTAACAGGTTTAATGTAATATACCATTAACGGACAACCAGTCCTGTAATGGCCCAGCTCTTGGCAGTTACCACATCTTCGATGCTTAACTTCCTTCTGATATATAGAATCTTCAAAACCAGACTTAAGCCTGGATGCAGCTCTAGGTCTCCCCTTGGTTGGTACAGGACCAATTGGATCACGTATATTCAATTCTTCACCATCTCGCAATATGACAACAGATCCACTGGAACCAACGGCAGTCTTAGGATGTGATGAATGATCATTTCCTGACATTGCTCTGTATTCTCTAGTGGTATTTTGGGCAAAACTTTCCAAAACTCCCTCCAACTTTGAAATATTTTCATCAGAATCAGCGACCATGTCCAGAATTGCATTAAATTTTGAACGAGCTGTCCACAATCTAGCCGTCCGTGGAGTGCCTTGGCTGGGAAAAGGCCTCATGCCATTTTCAATTGCAACGTTTTTGTAACGAGCATCCAACCTCCATCTCTGAAGTATATATGATTCCGGTATATGTGTAACGTGATTGCGCCACAAAATACACAGAATATGTCTACATAGGATACCCTCTGTTTCAAATAACGAGCAACTGCAAGAAACATGAAGTTCCTCTCGCTTATCATAACTGACCTTTTCCCAACTGTCTTTTGATTCTGAAAAATTACCAACCAAATATGTTGATCCAGGTTTGTCATGTTCCACCTCTTCTGAAAACAGTGTCATTACAACTGCCCATTCCTTTGGAACAACTGAAAAATCTTCGGTGTATACAACTTCGAAACCTGTATCTCATATGGATTGGTTGTACAATTGGGCACAGAATTCAAACCCCTAAAATCTTGAAGAGATTCAGATGCACGACGGGAAGCAACGGCTTTATCATATTGGTGAACAAATTCCACTAGTTTAGTGTTTGAGTTAACAAAACCATCAAAGAAGGAATAATACTCTCGGACCTCTGACTGGTTGTCATTCCAGCAGAGAAAACATCCTTGAGATATGCATTAACCCAATGTCCACGAAGCCTGTACATCTTCATCAACCAACTGCCATCTTCTTCTTCTAACTGATATTTTTCACTCATCAGACGCCATCGTTCCTCACAAGTGCTTATATCGCGGGAGGTGTACCAAGCATGGAAATCGGAGACCATATCTTCTCCATACTTGTTAGCCATTGGGATTTGTTGCTTGGCAATATGTTTTCGTACATGCCAGAAACAGTAACGGTGCCGAGACGTCGGGAAAACAATCTTGTTGGCCTCACCAATCTGCGCATCCTGATCAGTAATAATCAGCTTCGGTTCAACTCCATGCATGCACTTGAGCCATTTTTGGAATAACCAAACAAAAGTATCCCTCTGCTCATTAGCAAGCATTGCACAGCCGAACAAAATTGACTGCCGGTGATGATTTACTCCAGTGAATGGAGCAAATGGCAAGCTCAAGTGATTAGTCCTGTATGTGGTGTCAAAAACGATCACATCACAGAAGCTCAGATACGAGGAAATAGCTCTTCCATCAGCCCAAAAAATGCTTCTAAGTGTGCCCGCGTTATCAACTTCACTTGAAAAGAAGAATTCTGGATCGGTCTCGGCTTTCTCTTGAAAATATTTGATAATAGCAATAAACTCATGACCGCAGTTATTTCTACGTTGATGAGTGAAATCAATAACTTGTTGAGGGCGCACTTCTTCACAGCCTTCTCCCTGGCTCATTGCATTAACAACGCGGGAAATATTTGAAGGCCGCATTCCAACATCAATCAGATTGCTCATAATGCTTCTGCTAATTGTTGAACGATGAGTCTGGTGAGAGTAATGGTGATGTACCTTATCCGGGCTAGACAATTCATGTGAATGAGTATCAACAAATTTTGTGATAACCCAATATCGACTTGAGTCCAAAAATAAACGAAGACGGATATGCATCTCAGCAGGACAAGATACTCTAGTGTTAACTCGACGATGCACTGTAAGCCCCTCTTGTCTTTTGTCACACAACTTCTTCAGCCCTTCCTTGTTGCAGCAAAATCTTCTGCAAATAATCTCATGAGGAGGCTTCCGTGACTTATCTGTACTTTTTCTTCTCACGCTAAAACCTCTATTCCTTGCAAAACAATTGTATAAATTGTATGCTTCCATATGCGACAGGAACTGTTTCCCTATAAACTTATCTGAGCTTCCAGACATTTCTGCATGTGCATTCATATCCTACAAAAAGAATTTACACGAATTAAATGAATATAAATATTTTTTAGATATCACTGTATTCTAAAATATAAGTTATATAAATCCGACCAAGGTCGCATAAGAGATGAAAACAATTTACTTCTTATCAGCTGTTGCGACCAAGGTCGCAGTTATCCGTATGAGAAGAAATCTATATTACTTCTTACTAAAGACTGCGACCTAAGTCGCAGTAAATAAAAATAAGATTTCACATACGGCATGAAATCTATAATACTCCTTATTGAAGACTGCGACCTAAGTCGCAGTAATCAGTATGTGAATAAATCTATATTATTCCTTACTAAAGACTGCGATCTAAGTCGCAGTTATCCGCATGAAGAAATCTATATTACTCCTTACTAAAGACTATGACCTAAGTCGCAGTTATCCGTATGTGAAGAAATATATATACTCCTTACTAAAGACTGCGACCTAAGACGCATACCCTAGAAAAAAAGAATTCACAGCCGGAGATTATTTTCAAATAAGATTGCGACCGAATATTAAAACGGTCGCAGTACCTCATAGTCTAAAGAGAAAACATTAAATATTTAAGAAATTGTTTTTAAAATAGATATAAACAATTAAAACCTGTTGATCGGCATGCAGAGATGTCAACCCTTCAAGATTTTCAATATTCTGAGAGAAAGTAGAACCAGATGCAATATCTTCCATATTAAGATCGCCGGTATACTGCTCAGACGTCGACATTAAAAATTTTGCAGAAAAAAATTGATCTCAAAAGATTTTATATTTTCAGAAAAAAGTTTATCGCAGACTGAAAAGGTGAAACTAGATCTTTCAAAAAGAGGTCAGGAAATAGGGTGAAAAGTAATTTATATCATATAAAGAGCGGCAAAAAATAAAAGGGGGAAAAAATAATAATAAACAATAAGGAAAAGTTATCATAAGGGGTATTTGGTAATTTAACTTCTACCTAAAAAGCGGGCCGCAAGTCAGTGAGGTGACAAATTGAGCCACGTCACCGCAGGCTGAGAGAATACTCTCAGCCCGCGGGCTGATATACATTTTTCTCATATATATATATATATATATATATATATATATATATATATATATATATATATATATAGTGAGTTGATCCCTAAGAACGGTTTTCACGGATTCCTGTGAGAACTTTCACGTGAGCCGTCGGATCTAATAGAGATCTGATTTTATTTGATTTGATCTATTAGATCCGACAACCCACGTGAAAGTTCTCATATATATATCCTCTTTCTTATTTAAATTAACTGCACAGTATTGGTGTGTGAATCACAGGTTGCTCGAGGATTTTCAAGGGGAACATTCGAGGTGAAAACATTTACAGAAGAGAATGCAAATGATGACCAAAAAGTCGCCATTTCCAGATTAAGGCCCACAGGAGCTATAACTTGCATTCCAAATAGCAAATTAACTCTTTTCCCAGTTAAAAAATGCAAGGGTCGTGGAAAAGGAAAGATCATTCGGTTTTAGTCAACTTCTTGTTAACATGTACAGTTTTGCCTCCCATAGCTGCTGCTTATTTAATGTCTGCTACCTCCTCGTCCCCTCAAATCATTTTGTACGACATGAAAGAGTTGTTGTACACAAAGAAGAATCAGTAAAGAGAAATGCTATTTGGCTCCCTTGTTAGCTCCCGCTCTGACTCCCGCGCTGATGTGGCATGCCACATGGCATGACACATAAGCTTCAACCTCAACCTAAAAATTTAAATTTCCCCCCAATTCCAAAATTTGAATTTCCCCCTCAGTCCAAAGAAATTAAATTCCCTCCCAGCCCCAATTAACAAAACGAAAATAGATCTCTCCCTCAGTCTAAATCTCTCTCTCTTTCTAGTGCAGATCCGAGCGCCGCCCCTCGCCGTTCATTGTCTCGTCGCCGCCCGTAGATATTGTTACATGTATTGTTGCATCCATCCATAATTACATGAATACATGACTCTCAAATGAGTCAACGTTCTATAATATTGAAACATAAGAAAATAATCATTAAACTATGCATGTGAGATGCTAAAATCGTATATATTTTCAGTATAATTAGGACTGCGACCATGGTAGCAGTCCTCAGAAAAAGACTGCGACCTTGGTAGCAGTCCTTAGAAAAGACTGCGACCGTGGTAGCAGTTCTCATAAAAACACTGCAACTTAATCACAGTCTTCAGAAAAAGACTGCGACCTTCGTAGCAGTCCTCAGAAAAAGACTGCGACCTTGGTAGCAGTTCTCATAAAAACACTGCGACTTAATCACATGCGAGAGCATGAGATGGGGCGAATTTGGGGGGAGAGGAGAATTTGGGGGGAGAGAGCCAGTGGCGTACGCAGAATTTTCACTAAGTGGGGGCGAAAACATTTTGAACTAAAATTGAAAATTTATAAAAATCAAACAACATATTTCAAGTTTTGATATTACAAAAAAAATAGAGGGGCTCCCATTCAAGACAACATATCTCACTCTAAATTACAATGCTCCCCTTCGAGGAGCCATATTCTGAAATCGTTGAATGATTGATTCATTGTCAATGCTGTCAAATATGTCTTTTTCAATATATGTCACCAAACAATCATTCATCAACTCATCACCCATTCTATTACGCAGTGAATTCTTGATAAACTTCGTTGCAGAAAACGCTCGTTCGACGGTTGCAGTTGCAACGGGTAAGAGTAATGCCAGCTTCATCAGCAAATCCCGAGAGGAGAGACTGAGAATCTGTCATTAGGAGAAACTAGAGGTTTTTTTTTTTTTTTTTTTTTTTTTTTTTTTTTTTTTTTTTTTTTTTTTTTGAGATCAGGAGAAATGATCCAAGTTGAATTTTTTGCTTAGTTTACCCAACTCCAGTGGGGGCGACCGCATACGCTCGCCCCCACCTGAGTCCGCCACTGGAGAGAGCTAGGGCACATGCGAGAGAGAATGATGGGATTTTCGATCTAAGCCAAAAATAAAGGTACCTCGGGTCTCACCCTTCCAACCAACTAATCTGAGCCACTTTATTTGACTTGTCTTGAGGCCTGACGTGGCAGCCACGTCAGGTTGGGAGCCCATGCGGGAGCCAAGAAGGGGAGCCAAATAGCATTTTTGATCAGTAAACCATCCAGGCTCTGGTTCAGTGCTTCTAATTTGTACACTATTGCCTCAAGTCCCCCTTGCTGATATAAACATGATTATTATTATTTTTGTTATTATTTCCATTATCCTTGAGCTCAACGTTGCTGTACAATTGTTTTTCAATCTTATGCTTAAAATTTCGCAATGGGATTTCTCAAATTGCTGGTTTTGTAATATATCTTGTTAGATTTTGAAGGGACAGAGGAGATGAGGCAGGCAATATTTCTGGCATCTGTTATACACATCAATGTTTTTATCATAGAAAACAACGAGTATGCATTTATATCTAAATATATTTTGCTGATGTGGGGACAACTAGCTGAGAAAGAACAGAAATCTGTATCTTTACACATAATAATGGTGCTAGAGGCAGAACACTTTCACTGTTTCAAGAGTGCCATTTTTTGCTAATAGTTTCATGGATACAGTCAGGATGTGGCAAATTTGCTACCTTTGGTATTTATCACACAAATCAATAGCCCAATTGAATCAGTAATTAGGGTTTGAGCCAACAACATCAGCATTAACAACATATATATAGTTAATAATTACAAACACAAATAGCAAGAAATGGGATAGGGGGCATATATGTAGAATTTCACTTTTCATTCTGCCAACTTTACAGCGGTATACTAGGGATACAGAGTACAATCAGGTAGAGAATGTAGAAAACACTAATCCAGATGCCGACATAAATATATAAAAGCAGAATATTTCCAGGTTAAAACTCTAAGCATAGGCTGCAGCACTGCAGTACTAAAAAAAATTTCTCTTCTGCCTGTGGGTACAACTAGACAATAAAAATAGCACCCCATACTTCACTCCTAAATTGCACCCTGTAAGGATTTCACACTAACGATATTGCGATAAAAAGAGAATTAATGCATCCATTTTATTTTTCTCGAATATATGTGCGCGCGCGCCCCATTTAAACAGAGGAAATTAAAATCTCACTGCTGGGTTTGAAATATGAAGCACAGAGGACATTAGCTATAGAGGATGTAAAAACACTTTTGTAAACAGTACAATACTCTTACAAGGTAAAAAGGAAAAACAGATATATACAAAGAACAGAAGAGAAGATTACAGCACAACAGGGCTATAAAACTTTACATTCTTATAGAAATTGGCACTTGAAGTTGATTCTTTGAATCAGTCCGCAACTCATTTCCTTGTCTGAACTCTGAAAGAACAAAAAACCTTGCTTCTGAAACAGAAGAGACGGTTACCTATGTCAATGACTTGTTTGGAGTGCCTGAAGCTGCTCTGTTCTGAATCCGCATCATGCTCAGTTCCATATTTCTCCGTACCATATCCTGCAGCAACCTCTTTGCTGTCTTCTCGGCTTTTTTTGGGCCATCAACTCTCGAAGCAATGTTGTAAACAATTGTCTCCAAGTCCTCTGATGCTACCCTCTTCATCTTGCAGTCATCCCTCAGAAGGTCTAGGAGATTCCGAGCTTTGTGCTGGGCAATCTCAGAACCATCCACTGTCAGCAGCAGAAGCCCTGGGATTGGCCCTTCTTTGAGGATGATCTCCCGGTACTTCTCCCTAGAACTCCTACACAATGAGAGAAGAATGCTAACTGCATGCTCAGTGCTAAGTAAAGAACCGTCTTCGACAGTCTCTACCAGTGTCAGAATCCCATTGTCTGTTTCTGAGATTGAGTGTATTCCTTCCTCAGACCGAGAAATGGTTTCTAGTAAGGCAGTGGCCTTCTCAGCAAACTTTGAGTATTTCTTGCAGTCCTTCAGAAGGGTGAGAAGAGGTCTGGTTGCTTCCACAGAGAGGGTGAGGTCAGGAATCTCTTTGCAATTAGAGAGGTTATACAAGGCCGTGACAGCATCAACCCTGCCTTGAATTGTTCCAAAGATGAGGATTTGGACAAGAAGAGGCACTGCCCCAGAGGTAACGATAGCTGGTCCGTTAGAAGTTGAAGCTGAGAGAGTCAGCACTGCAGCAGTTGCTAGCTCTCGAAGACTGTTATTTTCTGACTTGAGGAGTTCCATGAGGTAAGGAATGGCACCACTCTCCACTATTACTTCTTTATTCCTGAGATAAGGCAGAACAAACCAATGTGAGGAAAAGCAAAATAGTTTCTAACTTCCCTCATCAATAGATAATAAGCAAGAAAGAAAACTGTGCAACTCATGATTTTTCAGATAACTATGTTATGAAACCAAAAAAGGTAAGAAAGAAAGAAGAAAGAAAAGAGAGAAAAAATCCAACTCCCAAAGAATCTAATACAAAGGATGTGCAACTCACTAGTCCCACTTAATCCGTCTCAAGCATAACGCGTGAAGTGATAGATATGAATACTCTTTAGCAAAAGCCAAAAGGACATAACAATTAGCAATGTCATTGAAACACTAACATTCTCATTATTATTTCACTTGCATTTATCTAATAATTAGTAAATAGCATAAAACGTCTGAATTAAATACTTTCTATCATGGTTTGAAATATCGGCCGACTCTGATATATATTAGCAACATCGAATTGGGTTTTAAAGTACCCAATATGATATTCGTTCGATATTCGAGCTGATATTGCCACAATATGGCTGATATTTCAGATATTGATGGTCGAGATTGGTGATATTGACACTAAAAATTATTTGCCAATATCGATATCGATACCAAGATTTTAAACCAATGTATTAAAAAACCCGTTATGTAACGTAACGGCACCCGGCCATTATATAACATTCGCAAAAAATACAGTTCCTAAAAAAGAGCATTCTTGGAGTGTTACGAACGTTACCTTACGAAATAACGTAACGTTCGTAACTCAAGTTATATCTACGAGTTGCTAAATATAAAACAGCGAAGCGATTTCTCTCTCCATACCAAATCGACATGAAACCCTAAATTGGTGACGGCGAGCAAAGCATCGAAGCATCCCGGTTCCTCCTCTCTCTGCAGTCGACGGCAACGACGACTCTCTCCTGCAGTTCTGACTCTCTCGTGTGATTCCTCTTCAACTGCATCTCTCTCTCATCGATGAGCATCGAAGCACGCCGGTTCCTATCTTTTTTGATATCTCTTCAACTCAGTTCCTCAATGCTCGCTAAAAAAATGTGTTATATATTGTTTTGATATTTTTTAAAATTTTTATAATTTTTTTCCTATTTATAAATATTCATATAGTATATATTTATTTTTATTAAATAAATATTAAATCGCGTAACCTACGTTATGTTTTACATTATAACCTATGTTAACATAACAAATAAAAAACGTTATCGTTATGTTATTGTTATTTTAAACAATGCTTTTCATAGTAAGTTGTCACTGCAACATATTGTCAAGAAACATGTTTATTATCCAATTAACTTGCATGCATATGCAAGCAAAATTTTGATTTCCCATCCACACATGCAAGTTGTCACACAAACTATGTACTTAGTTTTGCACGATTAAGTTCTACATATAGGATAGAATAATTATTAGGGAAAATTGGATACAAGCCCCTAGTTTGAAAAGCTAGGTAAATTAAGTCCCCCATCCAAAGAAGTTATGGGGTACACATCAAAGTCCCAAAAAGTCTTGGAAAAAGTCCCTCCATCTCACTTTACGATTCCAGATATAATTCTCCTTTCTACAACGTATAAGGAAGGGATGTTCTACAACATATAAGGGAGGTATTTTGATGATAGACCGGAAAAATCCTCCCTCACCTTCAAGGTTTTTAAATTTTCAATCATATTATCCCTCTCAAAACTTAAACCCCTAACTCAATTTTTTAATTTTCTCAACTCTTTTTTGTCAATTTATTACTCCCTCTCACCATAAAAACATTCCTCCATCATCCCTTGTCTCCCCCCAAGTCTTTTTCTCTCTTTCCTTTTAATAGAACTTTCCTATTTTTTATTTTTAGTTTTGGGTTTATGTACTAGAGAATGGTGATTGGAAGTTTGTTATTGTTGAAATGAAGTTACTATTATAATCTAATATTACCATTGTCATTTTGTTCAAGGTCTTCTCTAAAATTGAAAAGCCTACCGATCCTTTTGACATCTCTAGTATGGAAGAAGGGGAATAAAAAGGGGGTGGCGCTTTCTTGCCCAAACAAAAGTTACGAGGCTTTAAGTATCTACAAGTATCTTGTATCTGCAATAAAGGCACCAAGATATAGGTAAAGTGATTTCTAAATTTCTTTAGAGTTCGAGGTCAATCATATGACTTCTTTAGACTAGGGGCTTAATCCAATTATATTTCAAACCAGGGGCCTAAACCAAATTTCCCGAATTTTGAATAAAACTCATTTGCTGTATCTTTTTTTTAACATGTGTCGGATGTGCCTGATTTGCTAGCAAAAGAGAATGATTGGGATATAAAATCTACAAAGACAATACATGGATGCCTAAGGTGGTTAGCGTTCATAGGAGTTCTAACATTAGGGCTTCTTTCGGGAACTTTTCTTTAACATGAATGATATTGCAAATTTTTTCATTGCATGAACTTAAGCACCAAAACCATAAAAAGGTGGGCCTACCCACTTGTCAAAGTGGTTATATGGCCCCTATTGCGAATAATTGCACTCTTTTAAACACATTTTCCCGACATATCGACCAACTATGAGCCTTCGATGCCATGGCATGAAGGTCGATAGATCTTTTATCTTTTTTTAGTGAATGTCCATGTCGGGATTATTTGACATATCGCAAGACCTCTTGCAGACATATTCTCAACATTGTAGTTTGCAAATGAATTATAAGTTGTGTGATTGTTTATTTATTGTTTATGTTTATTACTTATAATGCACTATTTCAGATCCTTATTATATTATATGTTTGGTTGCATGAAATGAATAATCCTTTACATTTAGAAATATAATTGTATAAGATTGCTTCCAATTAGCATATTATTTTATGTTAAATTTTAGATATTTATATACGTGAGATACATATACCTTTCACCCACGATATCAACCACAATTTACCTTGTCTGGATATGTCACTCTCCTGACCAAGGTTGTCATGTATCCAACATCTGCCATTTAGAACCTTGCATAGTTGTATTTGCAAGGAATTTGGATCTAATATTGAGAACTAACATACGCTGATATATGGGCAAATTTAAAAGTTTTGGTCAATTTTTTTTAAGCTTCCCAATGTCTAGTCATGCATTGCCCATTTGTTCCATAGCTGACCCAATTAGATTTGACTAGATAATGTGACATTAATTATAATATCCCGACAAGAGATAAAAAGGTATAAAATAATGGGGTTCAAATTTAGTAAAAGCAGACATGTGTTGGAACAATGAGTTTTTGGTTTTTTCTTATGTTCTAAGACAAACTAGACATTGACACTAGTTTAATGGTAGTGTCTTGAATTAGTAGCATTTTTGTTTCAGTTTCCATTGGTGATGGATTGCAATCCGGTTGGCACTGGTTCTACAAGTTTCGTTGAGAAATACAACTTTCTTAAGCTCGCTTTAAAATGTTTTTGCAATGATTCATCTTCTCACAAATCATTTGTTGGGAATATTATAACAACAACAAAGCATTTCCAAATATTTCAACACAGCTTCTGGAATCCTTTTCTCCATTCAAATAAGTTGAAGGCCATCTCCTCTTAAATCAACAATACAATACCTTTTGTTTAATTTCCTCAACTGTGTTATTTAGGTCTAGTTTATCTCTGATATTCATTTCTCTCTTAACTAGCATGCATGAGGTTTTGTTTTCCACTTTAAGTTTCTCATGCATTAGTCCTTTTTATCTCTTTAACGTCTACTTGACACAAAAGGGCCATAGATATTAAAGTCTCAATGACAAATTATAACCTTATATAGACATTCCATGTGGTAAAACCTGAAAGGTGTGTTTGATATGCGAGAATTCACTGAGAAAATTCAAGATCCCCATAAATTTTCCATGTTTGGCATAGGCTTAACTCAATCTCCCGGGAACATTAGATTCCAATGGACATCAAATTCTCTGATTACATGGGAATATAATTCCCACCACTATAGGTATTCTCACATAATTGGAATCCATAAAAATTTTATTTTTCAAACTAGCCCTATTTATTCTTCTTATCTTTCTTCCTTTTCTGTCTTCAGCCACCATGGTGATCACCGACAATGCCACTGCCCGTCAACGCCGTTGACCGTCGTTGTCACCATTGTTGTCGACTGCCATCGCCGCTGACGCCACCATGGATATCACTACCACCACCCTTCCATCGACCAATGACCATCATTGCCACCGTCGACTGTCATTGAGTGCTGACACCATTGCCACTTCTGACAGATGCCACTGCCTCCGCTGTCGGTCGCCATTGACTGCTGACAACCAACCATTGACGTTATTGTTGCCACCACTGATTACTACCGACATCGCCGCCAACCACTACCATCACCGCGACAACCGTCGCACATGCTGCCATCATATCCACTATTAACCACGTTGCCACTTATACTGCCGCCGCCGACTCCAACACCATTACCGCTGCCACTACTTTCACCACTTCATTCAGTGCCACTATCCTTGCACTACGAAGTTAGTTTGGAAAAAACATATTCACGAATGTCATATTCTTGATAATCTTTTAACGTACCAAACATAATAATAGTTTATTAATTTGAATTTTCTAACTATATTAAACATGAATAGAAATTTAATGTATGTGAATTAAATTCATGGGAGATGGGGATATTGCATTTTTCATACCAAACGCACCAAAAGTAACATGTTGAACAAAAAAACCTACAAATCCCCAATGGTCTCGTTAAGTAATTTTAGATGTGCATCCAAATGGATTGATGGTTGATTGTATAAAACTGATGCTTCTACCATGATACCACTAACCACATTTGCTCTTTTGGGGTGCGGGTGCAACCTAAAAATGTTTAGCTTGGGGATATATGTATACACATTGTTCCTGTTACAACGTTTGAAAGAAGAACCAATGAAAAATCATCAGCACAAGGGGCTTTTGTTTTTATCCTCCCCACTTAACATTCACGAAACCATTCCAATCTACAGAGGCTAAAATATTTCTTAGAAAAACTCAACCTTATTGCTTATCAGTTATCTCCTGTTTTGATTATTTCAGCATGCAAGGTTCCGTTCCTTATTTCATCCATTTCTAACTAGATGTTACTCCGCAATCGAAACTTAAGGTCATGACCAAGAATGTGCCATTTCATTCCAAAATAAAGAATCAAAACAAAATATAGGAAAGTGCAAAGAAATTTCTGAAGAAACCTTATGTCTAAGACTTATAAGCTTAGAAAGAAATAGGAACCGTCTACAAAATACTTACCTTTCATTAGTGATTGGAAGGCTCCAATGGCATCTGTTGCCTATGGTATGACATTGGAAGCAAAGGAACTCCTTGCTTAGTAGAATTAATGGGGTTATGGCTGAACTGCAATAGACAAACACATGGCTGAGACTATGCCTTCCTACCACTAATCATGTACCCTTCAACCACAAATATTTCTTTTTTTTTCCTCTCCCAAGAAGCACTATTCCAAAAATCACTACCCACTAAAGAGAGAATTTGAAGCTTTAGAAAAATTTCATTCGTGTATTTTGCCTATGTTGGAGTATCAGTTCACTTGATAAATCCTATAAGCATAGAGTTAGATAGTGGATCTACCAATACTGATTAATAATTCCCTCAAAATTTTAATTTTCACTATCACTCATGGAGGCCCAAGCAACAACAACAATAATAAAAAAGTTTTAACCTGCCTCTCCCTTAACATCTAAATATTGGAAATAATTATTTGAACACCTTTGCATCAGTGAAACGAGAATTCAAATACGAGATTTATTTTGAATTTTGAAAACATCATTGTCTCTACCAAAATATATGCGTCAAAACAACTTTTGCACTGGAGAAAACCTCAAATACAAGAAAATCGCCAAAAAAAATGACAAATTTTCATGACGGCAGTAAACATGATGAAACCCTCTATCATCCTACGGTCATTTCCAGAAGTATGCGCCTGTGGACTATTCTACATCTGTCTCAATGCACAGATTTCTGAGATTCATGCATGGCATGTAAATGGCTAGATTGCAAGCATCCACATGCACCTGGTCCAAGGGAAAAAAGAGTTCCTAAATAATATATTTCGTTAGATTCTATATTTTTATTCATACACAAACTATCGATACCGTAGAATAAAATTCTCATCAGAAAGAAGGTAACAGAACATCTTAGTTCAGATTGCAATGATGGTAATAGAACCTCCCAGTCATGGTTGCAAATCAGCTGATTCCAATACATATCGACGATATCATATTGAATTTTGAGGTACCCAATACGATACTAATCCTATAATATTGGCCGATATCAAGGCCGATATTGACGTTTGATATTTACACTGAAAACTATTGGCCGATATCAATACCAATTCTGAGATTTTAAACCATGCTCCTAGTTCAGAACTTTCCACAAAGAAGGTAGCACAACGACAAAACTGAATCAGGTAGGGGCACTCTTTCGATTCATCATCCTAGGCAAGGAGGGGCGTTTATTATTGACTATTCATCCACCAAACAGAAAAGCATCTGGGCAGGCAATTCCAGTCATGACAAAGGCTGTAAACCTTGTCCTTCAATACAATTCTAATTCTATTGCTTTCCTCTTAAGGCTTCCCTCGTCTCTATATACCTAGATTTGAGTGAGATCTCGAGAACCTTGAGATATCAGTGCTCACAATTTTGCTACTTTTCTTGGCAACTGAATGCATGCATCGCTTCCCCTAAATATCAGAAACTGAATTCTTGCCCCAAAACCTAACATTTCAACACAAAATCTGTGAACTGAGCTAAACAAACAAATCATAGAAAGAATTCAATAATAAAGCCTACCATAAAACCAGGATACATGTTAAGGTTCTTTCTTTCCTTGAATATCTCTTTGAAGGTAAACCTTACCCTTCAATACAATTCTTATAATGCTATTGTTTTCCTTTTTGGGTTTCCCTTATCTCCTATCTGGCTTATCTAGATTTGAGAGAGATCCCCATCACCTTAAGATGTCAGTTCTCACAATTTCATTGCTTTCTTTAGCAACTGGACACACGCACCATCAAAAACTAAATTCTCGCCCCAAAACTTAACATTTAAACCCAAAATTTGCAAACTGAGCTAAACTCACAAAGTATAGAAAACAATTCAATGATTCAGAACTGTATAAAAGAGCCGATCAATTAATTCATCAAACCCTGAAAAGACGAGCTCACCGTTCGTTGCGGACGGCGAGATTTAGGAGCGCGAGCAGGGCGGACTCCTTGGCCTGGCAGTCGGCGGAGGAGAGCATGGCGACGAGGGGGTCGACGACGGCAGAGACGGCGAAGGCGGAGCGGGCCTTGGCAGAGGCCCGGGCGAGCTTCCGGATGTCCCTGGCCGCCTCGATTCGGGCCGAGGGGTCGCCGCCGGCGAGCTTGAGGGAGAGCTCCTGCAGCAAAGCCTGCTTCTGGGCTCCTCCTCGTCCTCCTCCTTTAGATTGCTGGGCCTAGGGTTAGGGTTCTTAGAGCTTTGGCACATCTCTCTCTCCCCTCTCTCGTCGTGATTTCGCGGGAGAGAAGAGAGAGAAAATGAGGAAACTATCTCTCTCACTGTGTCTCTGATGGTATAATGGATAAAGGTCTATTGGTCGCATGGAAGTAAATGTGCGGACGGATGTACAGTGAAAATGCCGTTATATTATTTGCCGAGAACGAGATTCTCAAACTTATCCTAGGAATAATTAGGGAGAGGGCAAATTGCAGATGAACCCTTATCTTATTTAATTTTGAACACATGTAAAATCCCCAAAAGTACTATTTGCATTGAAGGTGATTCTGCAACTACCACCTTCTGACGCTGACGTGTCAACAGAATGCTAATTCGTGCGGTGGTCCACAGACCGAGAGCTGCTTCTATTAAAAGGATTCGGTTTATGTGTGTGAGCCACACACAAATACGATAGCACGCTCCTCTTATGAGTGCTTTGGTTCGCCTGCTTAAATTCTCACATCACACGGGTGGATGTGCCCACATCAATCACCATGACAAATGAATGCGTATTCTAAAAGTGGGGTCCACAAATGGGCCCACAACAAACAAGAGGATCGGGTCATGGGCTTGGATTGGGCCAGGGGTTCTTGGACCTGGGCGTAGATAAAAGGTTATTGTTGTTGCTGGAGAGCAGAGGAGAAGAAATTTTAGAAAATAGTGTTAATTAAAAAAATGAAAGCATTTATGACCTAAAGCAAAAAAAAAAAAATGAAAGCCTTCGAACATTTTTTCATTCATGTGAAACTCTAAACTAAAAATTAGTATGGGAATAAGGAATAATTTCTTATGTGGAGGAAAAAATTTAAAGAAGAAAATGTGTCATCTTCTTCTGTAGAGCAACCCTCGACCCTCTCTCCGCCAACTCTTGCTTAAGGTCTGTTTGTTTTCCAAAAATGAGCACGAAAACTAACTGTTCATGGGCCTCATGCGGGGGTCAGATCAGTTTCTCATGAAGTGGTATTTGATTATCTGTAAAAAAAAAAAAAGCAATGATTATGGTAGGTCTGTAAAATAGTTGTGCACTGGAGCTGAGAAAAAACTCGAAAAACTATTATTTATGAGCCACACACAAATACGATAGCACGCTCCTCTTATGGGTGCTTTGGTTCGCCTGCTTAAATTCTCACATCACACGGGTGGATGTGCCCACATCAATCACCATGACAAATGAATGCGTATTCTAAAAGTGGGGTCCACAAATGGGCCCACAACAAACAAGAGGATCGGGTCATGGGCTTGGATTGGGCCAGGGTTCTTGGACCTGGGCGTAGATAAAAGGTTATTGTTGTTGCTGGAGAGCAGAGGAGAAGAAATTTTAGAAAATAGTGTTAATTAAAAAAATGAAAGCATTTATGACCTAAAGCAAAAAAATAAAAAATGAAAGCCTTCGAACATTTTTCATTCATGTGAAACTCTAAACTAAAAATTAGTATGGGAATAAGGGAATAATTTCTTATGTGGAGGAAAAAATTTAAAGAAGAAAATGTGTCATCTTCTTCTGTGGAGCAACCCTCGACCCTCTCTCCGCCAACTCTTGCTTAAGGTCTGTTTGTTTTCCAAAAATGAGCACGAAAACTAACTGTTCATGGGCCTCATGCGGGGGTCAGATCAGTTTCTCATGAAGTGGTATTTGATTATCTGTAAAAAAAAAAAAAAAAGCAATGATTATGGTGGGTCCTGTAAAATAGTTTGTGCACTGGAGCTGAGAAAAAACTCGAAAAACTATATTTATGAGCCCAACTTGACTGGTTTCTTTTCAAATAGGGTGAACCCCACTTGAATTTTTTTGTAAAGAGAGACCTTTAGCTTCTAATATCTTGAAGCGGGAGTGTCTCCAACAAATGAAGACTGTGGCTTTGTGTACCGAATGATTGGAAATTAATAGCGGTGGCAGGCATCAAAAGGATTTCCCTATGAGAAAGACAACAAGAATACGCAGCTAAATGTAATTCAAGAAAGTATATATATCCTCAAGAACGAACACAAGGACATTATTCAATGACCAACACAAGGTTGTGGAGCCAACGAATTCACCATGTTTTGTTAGCTGGAGTATGGAGAGATTGTACCACAT
The DNA here is from genome assembly GCA_038442645.1 of Agave tequilana. NCBI lineage: Eukaryota > Viridiplantae > Streptophyta > Magnoliopsida > Asparagales > Asparagaceae > Agave > Agave tequilana. Next base: position 23,183 of record JAVJIF010007064.1, read on the forward strand.
CAGCTTCAAAGATCATTCAGATACAAGATGAGGTACAAGAATGGCCGAAACTGAGTACGTACACTAGAGTATAACATATTCCCCCTGAAACTCGAGTATCTAAAAGACTCAAATATATGGAACCCATGAAGCTTTGCTCTACTCGAACGAACTTGGTGGAGGGAGTTTGATTCTTCTCGTGGACAAAGTATACAACCAGTACCCCGACAACCATTCGACAACCACAAACAAACATTTTCAACTGTGCAAGGAAAATCGTTCGTTGCCTTGTGGCCATCGTTTGCCATGCCCTTTGACAACGTGGACTTCACCATCTTCGGCCGCCACTCACATTGTCTCAACCTCAATTGCTACCTTAGTAATCAATCGGTGACCGTGTGTCATATTATGAGGAATGGGATAGGGGTGGCAATGGTTCAGGTCGGGTCATATTCTGCTGAAACCAATTATAATTGACTCATACCTGACTTGTTTAATAAACCGGTCAATGTTGTAAACCCATACCTGACTTGGATTTAAACGGGTCAGTCTAATCCACCCTCTTCACGCGTTCATCAAATTTCATACATTGTTAAATGATTCAAATCAAAGTTACAAAACACTCAAAAAAGAAGAAAAAAAAAATACTATTAAATATCATATTTTACAAATATAATCTTTACTTTATCAACAAAACACATGAAACTAATCCATAACGTTAGGTAAAATCGTGATCTCCTCGAGTTTAGCTTCTAGTTTTTAGAAGGTTGTATTTTGAAGATTATGTATATCTTAAATAACCAGGTCATAAGTGGGTTAAACAGGTCAAGCCTCAAACCCATACATGTCGACCCGTTTATAACCGAAACCCATATATGCTGACCCAAACCTCTACGGGTCGGGTTTGGGTCAGGTAGAGGGGACGTTCCCAAGGCTCAGATCAGTGGAAACGTTTGCGACAATTTTCACAAGAAGGTCCGGTGGCAGCCTCGTGCAACAGGCAGTGACGTAGTCAGGATTTGTGTTGGAACACGATGTGGGCAGATATAGTTGCTCTTCGTGGGCACTTCAGTTGATAGCAGTTCTACGAGGATTCATATAGCATAGTTGTTTTGTCTTTGCAAAGACATGGCGAGAATGTAGAGTTCTCCCTGTGTAGAGTTTGTAACACACCAGTCCGTTTATATAGTCTTGTGTGTAGAAGAAAAGGTATATGAATCCTGAGTGATACATGTATTAATTACTATGAATGTCATGAACTATGATCTGTGCTACTGAGCGTCTCAAAGTAACGCTTTCTGCAGTTAGCGATGCTCGACTTCGACATCAAGTAAAGCTTAAGGTGACACAATCAATTTTTGACATAAAATTCATTACAAAGTTACTCGCATAACAAACAGGTTGTACAAATAATTGGTCAAGCTGCACAAACCAATAAGGTGACATGCAACATATGTGATGACCCAATATGACCGAGAACAACTTCGTAGATTGAGCAACACAGATGTTGGTGACCAACCCACAATGGGGTGCAATATGTGACCAAAATACAAAGATTACGATTACTAGCATTATGAATTATTAGAATTATGCCAGGAGGTAATTCAAAAAAAGCATCAGACTTGCCTATCAATTCATATTACCAGTATTTCACAAAATTAATACTAGTATTATCTTTTAATAACAACTATTATTTGTATAGAAGTAGAAGAAACATAAATAATTGTCTGGTCCTGGGGCATAACAAGGTCCACTTCTTCGACTTCAAATTGCCACTTTGGATCTGTCTGTTTTGGAATTTCTGATAAATACCCAGACAATTCTGGTTTACAATCTGAGTGACCAAAATCTAATATAAAATCAAGTATACATTATTGTAGAAAGAAGTCTAAGATTGACAATGAAATAATTGATACTGCATCAAATTGGACAAGGGAAGAAGTCATTTGCAACTTTCGTGATTTGAACAACATTACAAGTCCGGCTCGTGTCAAACTTCTTAAAAATGAATAAGCAACCCGCTGTTTATAAAATGGCCGATTTGTAAAAAGGATTTCCTAAGATTACCACATCTTCAAAAGATTAGTACAAAAATGCTCTAACAAAATTAAAAGAGAAAAAAAAAAAAAAAAAAAAAAAAACCCTCAATCCTACACTAGTGTCTATGAGAATGTTTCCTCTTTCTGAAATGACCATCACCTTTCTCTATATTCCTCCTGTCAATAATCATGAAAGCAAAAGAGATGATGCCAATCGCTGCCATGGCATACAATGACCGGTAAGGCATGGAGAAAAGAGCAGAAAGAGAAGAATAGAATCCAGCAAGGAGGTACACCAAGCTCACACTGACTTCATGACCCGGGATTAAAGGAATTGAGAATGAGCTGACGTTTGGTCTGGAACCACATAGACCATGGAGGATGATCCCCACGCAGAGGGCGGAGTCCATTAGCCATGGGAAGCTCTGATCCATTCCAATTCTCTGAAATCAGAAAGGAGAGCATCAAAGACTTGACATCAGCACAGTTTATAAGAAATTGTGTAAAAATCATATAACCAATGTGCAGGCTTTCACATGAACATATGGAATAGGAAGCATTGGTTGCACAAAAGGCGGGGTGCAGAATAATTTTGTCCACCACCTTCAGGCCATGAAGATATTCAGCGACCTGAAATAAACTTATTCCGCTTTCAATTCTTGCACTAGCAAAACAAGGAAGCGCCTTAAAACATTTTGGGGTTTCCTTTGATTTCCAATAGACAAATAAGGGAAAGCCATTTCCGCTCTCTCTTGCTTACACAGAACCCAAACAATAGTCATTGGGGGGTGGGGTTTTTTTTTTTTTTGTGCGTGGTTTTTTTCTTTTGGGGTCGGGGGCATGTCAAGAGTTGAACTTTTTGTTACGGCAAACAAGTTTCTAGAAAATTTTCCTGTAATTTGGACTGTGCATCAATAGGTCTCCAATTTTTTCTCCAAATACACGTCATTTATGGATGTTGTTTATCTTCCTTCAAGCCTCTTCAGATAGTTGGAATGAATGTGTTGCATTTTATTTTTTCTTTTCTTAGTTTTCAAGATGAATTCAAGGGAAAAACACACCAGTTCTTTTTCAAAAAGGGGGGAAAAAGTTTTCATTGCAAATAGAAGCCTGAGAATAATGCATTTCATTGTTAATTCTCAAGCTTCCTATAATTTTATCCAGTTATTCACTGTATCAGAGTTGTTCCATTGTCTATCCTTCTTTGTTGATGATGAAGAGTTTATATGAAGTGTGATAATCCTATATAAAACCACATACCTGCAACCATGCCACCAGAGATGGCATAAACATGAGTGCCGCAAGAAGATGTAAGATAAGTATGCCATGCTGGTAGTTGAAAATTTCTAATTGACTATCACCAAAGCTTTTTGTAGAGCTTGGACTCGTGGAATTGCCCTCATCCACAGGGAGAAGTGGGTTGAATACATCAGCAGCTCTGTGTTTAGATAACAAAGAAGAATTGCCGTGTGTTCCGGAGTCGTGCAACTCCTTTCTCTGAGAATGACTGCGAAATGAAGCCGCCAAAAAACTGTTACAAAACCGGAACTAGATCTTAGAATCATTCCGGCAACAGTACATTAATGAATGATTAGGTAGTTAGTGACACCAAATGATTCGCAGATTATAAAAAAATTGAATGCAATGAAAGTGATATAATTTCTTAAAATGTTAATAAATTGTTAGAAGTCCTTTCTTTCTTCTCTTTCTTAGAGGATAGGATGAATAACCTACTGCAAGTGAAATCTGACCCCAGATCTCTTTTCTACTGCAAAGAGGCTTTACCATTGTGCTCCACTGGCACTTGCAAAAGTGAGTTGGCACTGAATTATCTAAGACCCTAATGGTTTTTTTTTTTAGGAAAAATCCCTTAGAACAAATTGGGGATGAGGAACACAATGGAGCAAATCTGACAGAGTTTCCAAGAACATGTTGACATCACAAAAGTTAGTATTGACAATAGGATCCAAAAGATAGGCAATAAGTCAGCTAGGATTTGTGGGGAACATATGAAAATGCAAAGTGAACAATTTTCACACAGCCATGCCAAGAATCATCCCTATCTAACAAGATATTCAAGCTGCTATGCAGATTACTTAAAAAGAAAACAGGAAGTCCAAGATGATTTTCAAATTAAAGTTTTTTATGAAAGGATGGTCACAGTATTTCAGGGTTTGTATTTTGAACAGATCACAGAAAGAAGATTACGAAATCTGCTTGTTAATGTACTTTTCAATCATGCCAAAGGCTGGAAGAAGCTTCAGAGAACTGAAGTAACTCCCAGCGGATACAGTTTGCAATAGGGAGTCCATATTGGAGATGGATCATTAAAAAGCTATTGTTTCTATAGGTCACATAACAAAGCTGTCAGCTTTCTCACAAGAAATCACAATTTGTTATGACATCAATTGCCGCAATGATGGAAGACGGTTTACCAATCATTCCTAGGAGTTGGCTACATAAATCCTTTTCCATTCAGCTCTTTTGAGGACTATCTCCAATGTAAAATTAGTAACTATCAAATTTTTTTTTTTTTTTTGGGTGGGGTTTGGGGTGGGGGTGGGGGTGGTGGTGGGTTTTTTTTTTTTTTTTTTTTTTTTTTGGGGGGGGGGGGGGGGGGGGGGGGGGGGGGGGGGGGGGGTTTTTTTTTTTTTTTTTTTTTTTTTTTTTTTTTTTGGGGTGGGGGGAGGGGGTCGATCCAGATTCATTTTGGTCTCCTCAAGTCACTACATTCCATTAGCTATATACCTACCTAGTGAATGCACCTATGAATCTCGGTTGCACGTGTCAAACCATCTTAAGTCCTATCCTCTGAAGCCACCTCTAACTTGCCCTAAGGACCTATTGAATAATTTTAAGCAAGTAGTTTGCATATATGAAAAAAACCACTATATACAGAACCACCACCCCTTAAAAGCTCCGCATGTAGAAATCCTAGCATTAATTTTATGTCTAAATTTCTTCTTTAAACAAACACGACGTAGACAACCAAGTTCAGTAGAACCTATCTTAAAGTCAAGACAAATATAAAGCCAAAAGCCACACCGAACAGGCCCAGTACTTGGACCAATATCATAGGTAAAAAAAAGAAAACTTTCTTCAAGGGTTAACTCCAGTTTGGAGGCTTTTGAGATGGTATGTGACTGCATGAAGTCCATTTATGAAACCAAAATAATTGGGTTTAGTGTAAATGAAGCATAGCAAACACGAAATTTCCTCCAAACCATTTAAGGCCGGCATTTGAGTCCTATACCAATTACTCAAATCAATGGAAATTAGAAAATTATTCACAATGCAATACAGCAAGCTTTTAGAATAAGTTATGCTCAGGATAAGAGAATATTATAATTGTGTTTTCAGGGAATTGAAGATAAATGCTTTGACATGCCCATTATTTTTTTGCTCAATATGAGTTTGAAACCATCTTATGAGATGTATGAAAATTTGATAAGTTACAAGTTGTTATCAAGAAATTTATCTTGACCTTTAATCAAGTATGGGCTGATTTTATTTTATTTTTTTAAAAGTCACAACCAGTATATGAAAAACCATATTAGTGTAGATGCCACCCAAAACAAAAAATTCCACTATCACAAACCAAATTAAAAAAGAAGTTGAACAAGGAAAAGGAAAAAGAAACACCCACCACAATAAAAAAAAATAAGTAATGAATTTGACACCTTACACGCGTAAATTTTGTAATGTCCAGACTGGCTATTTCCATTCATTTAAACGCAACAAATGATGACATGAGTAAACGTAATCATGGTTGTTATATTTTAAGATGATAAATAATGAATTTATGTTCCAAAACAAAATGTGCAAAAGAAATAAATATAAAAACCCGTGTTTGGAAGTAGAGAGTGTATCTGATTCAAAGAAGTAATGATACAACGCTTCAGACCGTCATGCTCTCATAATGACTAAAAAAATGGTCGATAAAATAATATGAAACGAATAATAAGGTGGTTAGTAGATTACTGAAGAATTTCATAATTTATAGAAGAGCATAATATGAATTCTTCTATTCATAGAAGACCAGTGGGAAGTCAATATGGGTTTTAAACAAAACTAGTTGGTAAGAAACCAATCCTCCCTAAAAAACTGTACCTGCAGAGAGCACTGTGAGAATGGAAAGCATGCAAAAGAAGAAGTACGATAAGGCCAAGGGCCAGTGGGAAAGTCAATATGGGTTTTAAACAAAGCTAGTTGGTAAGAAGCCACTCCTCCCTCAAAAACTGTACCTGCAGAGAGCACTGTGAGAATGGAAAGCATGTGAAAGAAGAAGAACGATGAGGCCAAGGGCTGGGTGAACAAAGCAGACCAGAGGAATTGTGATGAATGCTACAACTAATCTTGGGCTGCCCCTTAGAATCTGCACGATCTGTTACAGTAGTCCATCAAACGAATCAAAAGCAAGAACTAAATGAATTCATCTAAAGAAAGTACTTGATATCAACGTCAAAAAGTATTAGTAGTTTCCCATGCTTAACAGATCCTATGAAGACCATGCACATCGTAAAACTGCCGATGAATTGTCATAACTATCCAGGCAACCAGTTTGTACCTTTAATGAGTAAAAGACGGATGAAAAATCAAGGATCTGATGAAGAAACCTGATGCAAAAGTTCTCCTCCCATGCTTGCCAGCTGCAAGACAACCATAACTAGTTTAAAAGTAGAATCCTTTTCTAAAACCTGCTACATAAAAAGTGGTTCAATTATAAAAGGATCATAAGTTACTGTAGTATCGCCAGCATGCAACCAAAAGTTTGTTAATGAGAACAAGGTTCTAAATATCAGATATCGGGATCGTATCGGATGGGGTTTTTCATCTCGGATATAGGGGGAGATATCGGGGATACTCGATACTCGCGCATATCGGGCGTTCATATCAGACACTATATATAAGAAATATTGATAATTAAAAGTCTGTTTAGAGTCATACATATCTTCCTAATAAAAAAAATGTAATATGCTTGCAAAGATAATAAAAAACAATGTACATTTGCATGCACGATTTATCGGGCAATATTGGACGATTTATCGGCCGATATTTCAAATATCAGCCTTTTTTGCTACAAACGATATGGCGAACGATTTCCCCATATCGTATCGGCAACAGACAAAAAAAGAAAATATCGGGTGATATCTCAGGCGACTCGGCCGATATTTAAAACAGGGAATGAGAATGAGTCTTTAAGTGCAAGGGAACACGATGAGTGTTATAACTGAGTAGACATGAGCATATAGTCATGCAAGAAACAAGGACATCTTTTTGAATGTGTTATAACTTGCCTTATTTGTATCTGGAGTTGAACAAAGTTCCAATAGTAAACCATCTCAGCTTCAACCTTTATCTAGACAAATTTCTAAGCCAGGGTAATTTAACCGGTTTGCCTGGCCAGTTGCACAAGCATTATCTCCATAAATAAAAGCTACATCTGATACTAATGAATTGACCTTCCTTCCTCTGAATCCTACCATGCTCAGAATTGACTTTACCAAGAATATTTTAGAACCTCATAGGGCTATCAGAGATGGTCCCATACCCAAACCCATCCAAACCCAACCCATAAAAACAGGGTTTAAACCAGTGTAAAAAAAAACTCACCCTAACCTGATTTTGCATGTTTTAGAAAAAGCTCTATAAAATTCGGGCGGGTTTGAAAATAGTTAAAACCGGCCCAAACCCGGACCTGAGTTCGTCCTCACCCGCCCCAAACCCGACCTTGGTTGTGTATACAATATTATTTGATGTAGAACATATTTCAACCATCCACTTAAAAAAATGAACGGTTGAGATAAATGAGAACTCCAGTGTATAAAAGGGGAAAGGGTAGATTTCTAATGGAGATTGTGTTCACACATTCCACTTCTTTTGCTAGGAATTATATTTTTTTGAGTACATATATAGGGGCTATCTCTTTTCTGAGAGTTTAGATAAAATGGGATTATCAATTTGAGTTAGTAATTTTCTATATATGTCGTTGATTTAGTCAAAGAAACCAGATTTAATTAATGATTTGTTTGATTATTAAATTTGTGAGTTGATTATTGTTCTTCCTTGAGAGGTATTATCGTCTATTTTGTTTGACCCTCTCTCTCTCTCTCTACCTCATGCTCTTTCCTCCCCAACTCTCCTCTACAATCCCCCCCCCCCCCCCGGCCCAATCTCACTTAAGGCTGTGTTTGGCAACAAGAGTTAGGAATTAGGATTTTTTAGGGTGAATAGTAGAAGAATTAGGAATTAGAATTGAGATGGTTGTTTGATAGAATTCGGATTAGCTACAATTAGGAATTGAGATAATTGGGATAGAGAGAAAGAAAAGGAAGGCTAATTCCAACCTTTTGGTCAAATTAACAACTCTTGAATTTGGTGAATTTCAAGATAGTTTGAGAATGATTTTGAGCTAATTCCACTTTCATCATTCCTTGCTACCTCTTGCCAATTTTGATCGTTTGGCAAGAGTTAGCAAGAATTAGTTTAATTCTTGAGCTAACTCTACTTGCCAAACAAGGCCTGATCGTGTTGTTCTGCCTTTTGACTGCCGATCTCGTGTTGGAGCCGCTGCTCACTCCTTAGAACCACCGAGCCCCGCCTCCCAAATGCTCGACCTTGCCTTCTAACTATCAACCTGCCTTGAACTACCTATCATCAGTTTCTAGTCAAGTTCTATTGTTTCTTTTTTCTTTCTTAAGAATGATGTATTGAACTTTATGTTTCCATGTTTCCATTTCTGTTTTGAGTAATGTTATCTCTTTAGTATAGTAATGATGGTTGCTAGAAATTTGCGTTTTGGAGCTTTGAAACATGGTTCTTAGGGGTTGAGATGACATGCAATGGTGATTCAATTATTCATCTTTTTACATACTATTTAATTCTAAATATATGTTGAGATGACATGCAATGGTGATTCAATTATTCATCTTTTTACATACTATTTAATTCTAAAAAATATATACACTTAACTAAGTAAGTTCTATATGTAAATGAGCAAGCTTTGTACATCATGTGAGTTTTGTATATAACAGTGATTTGAATGATATTAAAGTCACTGCCACTACACCCAAACTCCGAAATTAAGATGAGGGTTAAGGTATTTATATTTTAACACGCCCCCGTAGGGCAAGTGCCCTTTTTACGGGTCAAAACTTGGGCTTTGCAGTAGCGGTATTTTGTTTTTAAATTCGCTTTTAAATGTGCGCGCAGTGGGATTTGAACTTAGGTTGCTCTAATACCATATTAAAGTCTCTGCCACTACACCAAAACTCCGAAGTTAAGGTGAGAGTTGAGGCATTTATATATTAACAAATGATAGCCACGTCGAGCAAATTTGGGCAACGTAAATGAATGAGTTCATTTGTGTATCATTTGTTTCTGTACACAGAAGCCCATTTGGCCCTTGGCCCAAGTTTTTACAAGAAATTGGTCGAACTTATGCGGCCATTTGAAGTTCAAACCCACAAAAGTTCTAGCTGGACCTACCCGAACTGATGGTGTTGGGCTTAGAAAGTTCCTTTCGCAGCTAGGGCGGGTTTTACTTTCCCTAAAAATCCACCCAAAATATTAGGTGTGGGTATGAAGACGCCCAAAAACCCGTCCAACCCGCCCCATAAACAGCCATAGCAGCTCATATTTTTGCAGGGTTCACTTGATCGTCATATTTGGCTAATCTTTTTACTAGAGCTAGCAAATAGCTAGAACCTGACCCAGGCCCACCTGAGAATCTTCTGGTTGAAGGAAGTAGGGGCCTAACTTATAGACCTCGTCGGGAAGCCTCTGGTGTAACAATTGGGACATGTTAGAAAATATACTAGATTGGTACCTAAGAACTTCCCCTACTAGACCAAAATGAACCTCCAGACTAATAGTTATTATTTCATACATCCTCTAAAGTAAAGATTCTCAACCTTCCAATAAAGAAGACTGCTTTTGAAAAAGCACCAAGTCGCCCGAAGGGTCAAGTGAAATGTAGTTGCCATAAACCAGCTTGAAGCTAATTTCCAAGCCAATGAAATATAATGGGTCTAAGTCAGTTTGAGGCCCCAAGCATCTTGATGCACCCGAGTTTATGTATGCAACAACAAATGGAAGAAATGAGCAAAAGAATGCAACTGTAAAAATAATCAAAAGGGGACTGCTTTATTTTAGTAATTACTACAATCACATTTCCATGCAGATTTCCAAGATCAAAATTAGCAAACACAGTTTCAAAAACATCTATAGGTGACCAGAATAATAGGCTAATACTTTCTCAATCTAAACTCGATTAATAATTCCATAAAAGTTCTAATGGAAACACCTTCCATGTTCACCAAAAGATCTCTGTTGATAAACAAAGTTGGAGTGTCATTGAATATTGAACTGGGTTCATCAAGGAGACTTTTAAGGATTGACAAGGGATTCTTGATGCGCAAACAAGGACTCGAAGGATTGTTTGATCTTAGAGTTGTCCAGGCCTTAAGATTCCAAGAGGCTCAAAAGACAGAAGAAGCATGACGTCGAGCAAAACTCTAAAGTAGCCCCAAGATGCAACCTTCTCAAGAAGCAAAGAAGTATTTTTGAGGTTTATTTTAGTTTTTCTTTTCTTGAAGAGTGAGTGATGAAGGTAGAAGAGAACTATTGTTAGAATTTTTGGAAGCAGAAGTTTAGAATAAACCAGAGAGAATTAAGTTACTCCATAAGCCTAAGGCTCGTTTTGAACTCTTATGTTTTATCGACACCTTCTCCTCTTGCAGGTTTATTTATATAGGGAATCAAGGAGTAACTCATAGAAATGGTAGGAATTATAACTTATGGTTAATTACTACATAGTCTACATCATGGAGGGGACATAGGTATTATCATATTTGTATTTGTTTCCTTTTAGAGGATAGATATTTGGACATTGCAACTCAATGACAATACTAAGTAAAAACAAATTCAGATTTGGATCGGATTCAGATACACAATCAGATATCAGCTGGATATTAACAAACACTATCTAGATTAATGAATAGGACTAAAATCTTAAGATTCCACTCCTTAAGATTCCAAGAGGCTCAAAAGACAGAAGAAGCATGACATCGAGCAAAACTCTAAAGTAGCACCAAGATGCAACCTTCTCAAGAAGCAAAGAAGTTTTTTGAGGTTATTTTAGTTTTTCTTTTCTTGAAGAGTGAGTGATGAAGGTAGAAGAGAACTATTGTTAGAATTTTTGGAAGCAGAAGTTTAGAATATACCAGAGAGAATTAAGTTACTCCATAAGCCTAAGGATCGTTTTGAACTCTTATGTTTTATCTACACCTTCTCCTCTTGCAGGTTTATTTATATAGGCAATCAAGTAGTAACTCATAGAAATGGTAGGAATTATAACTTATGGGTTAATTACTACATAGTCTACATCATGGAGGTATTATCATATTTGTATTTGTTTCCTTTTAGAGGATAGATATCTGGACATTGTAACTCAATGACAATACTAAGTAAAAACAAATTCAGATTTGGATCGGATTCAGATACACAATCAGCTATCAGCTGGATATTAACAAACACCATCTAGATATTAATGTAATAGGACTAAAATCTTAAGAGTCCACTCCTTAAGATTCCAAGAGGCTCAAAAGACAGAAGAAGCATGACGTCGAGCAAAACTCAAAAGTAGCACCAAGATGCAACCTTCTCAAGAAGCAAAGAAGTATTTAGAGGTTTATTTTAGTTTTTCTTTTCTTGAAGAGTGATGAAGGTAGAAGAGAACTATTGTTAGAATTTTTGGCATCAGAAGTTTAGAATAAACCAGAGAGGATTAAGTTACTCCATAAGCCTAAGGATCGTTTTGAACTCTTATGTTTTATCTACACCTTCTCCTCTTGCAGGTTTATTTATATAGGGAATCAAGGAGTAACTCATAGAAATGGTAGGAATTATAACTTATGGGTTAAACACTACATCATGGAGGGGATATAGGTATTATCATATTTGTATTTGTTTCCTTTTAGAGGATAGATATCTGGACATTGTAACTCAATGACAATACTAAGAAAAAACAAATTCAGATTTGGATCGGATTCAGATACACAATCAGATATCAGCTGGATATTAACAAACACCATCTAGATATTAATGAATAGGACTAAAATCTTAGAGAAAAATATGAGTTTTACCCTGAATTTTAAAACACTTAGGTGAAAATGCTAAAATATATTTATATGTATGAGATTTTTTTTTTTCCCCTCTTAACCTATACATCATGCAGTACTTGATGTAATTGAAATATATATGGAACCATGTTTCAAATACCGGCCGATTCCAATATATAATGGCAATATTGTATCTGAATTGGAGGTACTCTATACGATCTTAACCTTGTAATATCAGCCGATATCAAGACTCATATTGTCAATATGGTCGATATAGCAGATATCAGGACTCATATTATCGGTATGGTCGATATTGCCAATATTGACGATATTAACACGATATTGCCAATATTGACGATATTAATACTGAAAACCATTGGCCAATACCGATAGCGGTACAAAGATTTTAAACCATGAATTTTAACATATTTGGTAAATTTGGATATATATTCGAATATCCTGAAAGTTTTACTCCTAGAACATCTGTATCCACATATTTAAGCTAATATCAGGTACTAACATACGCATTCAAAAAAAATATGGGGTGGATTGTCCATATCTGTTAGCACCACTAGCAATAAATTAAGGAGATAAAGTGTTTAGTAACTTATAGAGTAACTTATGCATTAAACATGGAAAATAATTGAAGAGAAATTTATGGATAAAGCAATAACAAACTCATGGATGGAAGATAAAGAATCTAGTGATTCATCGAGTAATTCATGAAATGACTTGACACTTAAGATCTTAAATCATAGAATCCAGTTAAGTCTTACTAAATTGAACCTATCCTCCAACCAAAATCATCAAAAGGCCAAATCATATATAAAAAATAATAATAAACTGAAAATTAATAGTCATCAAAATTTAGACTATAAATCTAGATAAAGAGATGATTGCAACAATCTTTCTTCATAGCACACAAATGATGGACACATTATGGCTCAAGATACAAGTGCTCATCAAGATGTGAACATTTCAAAGGTCTAAAACAAAGTGGAGCGGAACTTTCTCCAACAGTGGTAGGAGATAAAATAGACTCTCTAGAACGTTTAAACTTCACAATGAAATGCACTAATTTCTCACATCATATTTTCTCATCAATAGCCAATGTTACGGGTCCTCATAACCCATTGGAATTCTTAGGGAATCCTCCTTCTCACCTAACCTTCATATTTATTGTGCCCAAATTGTCAAGAACGCTCTATGAAAATCGAGACATGCAGTATCTTAGAAACTAAATAGACTTGCTTTCACATTCCCCCATCTTATGGTTGGGAACGACCTGTTCTTGGTTCGAAAAGTTATTTACAAGTGCTAGTGAATCAGCAACAAACTCTGTGCCTTTACTAAATGGTCTAATGAATCAACGACAAACTGTGTGCCTATACTAAATGGTCAAGACATGCTATCTGCTAGAATGAATCAGCTACCCACTTTAGAAGTATTTTGGTCTACCTCCTCATTTGTTCATCTTCTGATTTTCCCTGTCCCTCCCCTTTTTCCCTCCCAGCTAGTACATTAAGCAACAAAGAACACATGTTCATGGGCAGGAAATATACAACATAAATTCAATATACAAAGAAAAAAAATATAACTTAAGCTCAGCCAAATCAATAATCATAAAATATATATGGCTTGTCTGCTCCAAGCTAGTTAATTTAGGATCTTCGAGAATTCATAAGCACTACATAACAAATCTTGATGATAAAGAAGTCATTAATATCTTATGAAGATAATGACTGATAGGTTAAACTGATAAGAAGTTTCAAGATACAAAATAGCTAAGCAATACTGAACTAATATAACCATTTATTATGATGGTTAGGTTGGTAATTTAATGGGAGAAAACTTAAAAAACATTTGATGTACCAAGTTACTCATCAAAGTAAAACATAGATAGGATGATGAACCAAGGATGTTTTTTCCCATCAAATAGAAATTTTAGGGACTACAAATAACTTTAGAACGTATATTTTGGCAGATCTGAACCCTTTATACACAAAAGAAATACATATTTTGAACTTTATTAACATAAAAGTTTGAATACTAAAATTTCACAAAGAGCTAAGAAAATCAAAACTTAACAACTGAATGATGAATTATGAGGAAGAAGTCTCAGAAAAATTATGGATGCTAAAAGAAATTTGCAAGATTTACTATCTTTTGCAACGACGTAAATAGTTAAGAAATAACTTTAAGAAGAATTTGAACTGACCGTTTTTTCATAAACATATGTAGGCTGGCAGCCATGTAGAGGACCAATTGAGAGCTCAATATCACAATGATCACCGATCCATTTGCAATTAAAAAACAGGCTATGGAGACACATAGGAAGCTCATAAGTGGAGGAAGTGTTTCAGCTGTTAGCAAGGAAAGGACCACGGAAAAAATAATTGGTAGCACAGCAAGCAGCAAGAATGGGAATGGCATTCTCAAATTGAGCTCTGTAGCTGTCAAAATGGATGGCAGGGTCAAGTCCAGCTCCCAAGCACGTGCTTGCCGCATTAGAGCAAAAAATACAACAGCAACCATGAAACCTACAATCTGCAAGACTCAAATGAAAAAATAAGTTAGTGAATGCAAAGCAGCATAACTTCTGCAAATAATGAAATCATAGTTTGTGTCCAAAGTATAAAGGCACAAAACTGTTTTGAGAAAATACATAATTGGTTAAAGTTAAAAGGATCATTACGTATCAGCCACAACTTCATATCCTCTATACCCACCAGGATAAGGGAAGGAGAAAGGGGAGGTTTAGGAGGAGGGGGACCACAATATTTAAAACCACTTGAAAGAAATTGCATGCTTTTGATTAGCAAATTGTCAGAAAAATTGGATAAGCGAAAAGAGGTATAAATATAAAGATTTTCTATGAGAAGTAAAGATTTAAGATTAATTCTATAAGAAATATTATCAAATGTGTAATTCACAATGATAATTACGTTAGATCCCAGAATGATCTGATGAGGTGTCAAGTCATGTCCTGACTACATTATGAGAAAACTTATGGAATGAACACAGGCGCACTGACCAACTGCGTACAATCTATATCATGCAGCTCATGGATGTATAGCCATGGTACACAGACCAAAGGTAGACATTGTTCTCTGGTTCACATTGTATCTTAAATGATATGTTTGCAAATAGTATGAGACAAAAAAAAGGGCATCCATATCTGGTAAATGCTGAAATTTGTCCCAGGTACTGATCTCTGATACCAAAAAGATTCTCAGACCTCATATTGTGCATAAGCAATAACAGATTTCACCAAGCACTTGGACAGCTCTAATATCCAATTGACGTTATGCTCAGAGTTATAAAATATCTAATGCCCAATATAGTCTCAAAGCTTCCAAACAGATCCTGTAGGGCTGCGCTTATTGCAGACCCATTCATTATACATTTGCACATTACAATAATCTCCTTTGACATATCGAAATTTCTTGTCCAATTAAGGAAATAAAGTAGTAAGCTCAACAAAAGAAAAAAGGTTGAAGACTCGATGTGGCGCATAACCAACTTAAATGCTTCATCTAAATTATTAAGCTTACACAGTTTCCGTTGTAAAATTTTGCCAAACTTCATGTTTCCTACATCAAGTAATTTTTAATTAGATAACAATTCTTTACCCAAATAGATTATTGCATCTGACAAATAACCATGTTATAGAGGGAGATACCACAATGCACTATTCATAATAACATGCACAACAATATGATAACTAAAGACAGTCAAAAATAAAATACAGATAACGGAAACAAGCAATTATTCTGTAAGATAGCACGGAGTAAAGCTAATGATTTATACCCACGATAAGATTATCTTCAAAAATCACAAAAGATCAAAAGAATAACTTGGACTTGGACACATTTATTGTGTTTTCAAGCATGTAACTCCATTTTAATTATGGAATTACGTCTTAACTGCAAATTTAGAAATCTAGAGGTAATAGTATTGAGGCAGGACAAAAAAATAGTGACGAAAATTACAAAACCTGCTAGAAGATCACCTGTGATGAATATAAAAGAAAGAATCTGCTTGCTGCTGCAATTAGAGAAACTGCAATACTGACTTCATATGAGCAATGTGGATCCACCTACAAGAAAAAAAAAATAGCCGAAATTCACTTTAAACAACTGTAATATAACTGATCCCTTCAGGAACTTGTACATGACAAACAACATAATTTTTGTCTGGAGCTATAAGCAAGAGTAATAAAACCTAAAGCTGGCCAGATTACTTACTAATAACAACACAGTAGTTCTGTCAGATCCTTTACTGGAATCCCACATTGCAGGCGAAGAATCAACAGTAACAGTCTCAGAATACAAATTTGGAGTAATATGTAAACCGATATAGAATCCCAAGCAAGTGCAACAGGTGGGAAACAACGTAATTTGCAGAGGCCTGCAGTAATAATAATAATTGTCATTAAAAGTGACAGGATAACTCTTCTGAAAAAAATCACAGAATAATTCACAGAATAATACATTTTGGGACTAATCATATTAGTAACACTGGAGAGCGCGACTACAAAACTAGTCAAAAACACTACTAGGGGACAGAAAAATGCATCTAAATCCTGTAATTAGTCAACTAAGCTAAGAGTACACATTATATGTCCTTTCCAAACATTGAATTTAGCGTTAAAACAACTTTCTCCCATAGTTTTTCATTTCTCAGGCATTCTTTTATATTTCTAATCAATTATATTTTGGTACAACATAAGATTTCATTTAGTAGTTCCTCTGAGCACAATCTAATGCATACAATAGAGCAGACAGCTCATTTGTAAAATGAAAGAAACCACACATAAGCAAAGATTGTTTCTCTTCTTAGCCAGAGTGAATTTTCTACTTCTACCACCAAAACATGTATATATATAGAAATATATACATGTGTTTGTGTACACACACATGAAGAACTTAGTCCGCTAGTATGTCTGGATGTGAAAGTGTAAGCGCCATCAGCAGGTCAGTCCTATGATACAGATGTCAAATCATAATATAATGGCAAGGATGAACTAGTGCCTCCCAAAGAATTACACCAAAGTAACAAATTCCCACATGATATTTTCTTTAAAATACTATTTTTAATCCGAAACTGCAGAGAGCGATAATATGCCAGAAGTCATTTCCAATTTGCCTCTAATTATGCAACTGGTTACATGCACGGGCCCACCAGACCTGTCGTGCCCATCTATATTGCTAGGTAAGGGGTAAGTGTTGGTTTAAGACACCAGCATGGTTGTTGAGTTTCCCTAACCCAAAAGAATGTGATTCACCGACTCGGTTAAATGTGTGCCAGTGCATTGCTGTTTAGATTTTTTTAACATCTCAGAAAACCCGAGCCATATAAGCTACATATTTTATTAATATAATATGCCAAGCTCTGCCTAAAATTCAAAACAGTCTATCACTTGTTACCTTTTTCTTAGTTTGGAGTGTCAGACATGGTTATGTATATTCAGTGTTATAATAAATGTAATTTAGTTTAATAGATAACATAAGATGCAAAAATAAGTATTAAATTCTAGGCATTTTGATTAAAGAAATTGAGGATGAAGAAATTGAGGATATGTCCCCAATTATCAGGATTTTTAGCACAAAAGAATCTGGAGGAGTACTAAAAGAATCAATAGCAATAACAGTGTCTACATTCGCACATCACTTACAGTGAAGAATCCAAGTAACAATGGAACTGACCTTTAATACCTAATGCAAAAACTTTTCCTCTTCTTTCTGATATGAACTTCCAGCTTCTCCTTACTCCACAGGTGCTAGAATCCCCAAGTTAACTTCCATAGTTCTTCCTTCTACAAATGTTTTCTCCTTTTTGTCCTACTTATTCTTATTCTACTCTTCTTTTCTTCTACCTGGAATTCTCATTTACCTGTTTGCTTGTATTCTTTTTCCAATCATTATCATTTTTTGTTTTCCAATCATCCTGTGGAGGATAAAGAAATTGAGGATATGTCCCCACTTTTCAGGATTTTTAGTACAAAAGAATCTGGAGGAGTACTAAAAAGAATCAAGAGCAATAACAGTGTCTACATTCGCATATCACCCACAGTGAAGAATCCAAGTAATAATGGAACATGACTTTTAATACCTAATGCAAAAACTTTTCCTATTCTTTCTGATATGAACTCACCTGGAATTTTCATTTACCTGTTTGCTTGTATTCTTTTTCCAATCATTATAATTTTTGTTTTCCAATCATCCTGTCTCATAATCAGAGAAGATGATATTTTTCATGGATCAAGATGCAAACAATTTCTAACCAACATTAAACATTTTGATCATTGCCGAGTATCCCTTTTCTAGGCATTTACATTTTCTGCAGTACTGATTGTTTGCCATACAGATTGCTGAAACAGTGAAACTTTAAGAAGCAAACATGCTAAGTTTTAGTTTCCTGGCCCATGACTTTCACTGATAGTAAGCACCATTATCGCCTCTGTTTTATATGTTTGAATTGTCATCCAGGGACACTCTACCTTTTTTTCTTATTTCCGTCCTCTCTTGCAGTATCTAATGCATTCACTCAGGACATGACAATTGCCCCAGAAGAAAGACAATTGCCCACCTTCCATTAGCCATTTTGCCCATAGGCCTCAGCGTTACCATAGAGAGTTGGGATACACCGTGCACTGGCTTATTTATATGCATAAACTAGGGTAAAGAGTCGAACTGATCTAGTTTAAAGAAAATTAATTTAAATAAAAAATGATAAAAATGTAGTTTGCAGTATCATTTAGTATGGTTAAAGTAATTCTCTATGTGCGCTATCCAAAGCATTTTACTATATTACACTATTCATTTGAAAGTTGAATAAGTTGAGTTGCTAAACTTCAACAATTACATGGAGAAGTTAACCTGATCATTTGAACGTAGTTGCTTTACTGGTTAATATATCATAGTTGGCCCTTAATAGTTTATAGGTAGCATCAACATCTGATATGTGTTCTACTTTTTCTTCCATATTTCAAGTTTGCTTTTATTTCTATTCTTTTCTAATTTATGGAGAAAATAATTAATATTCAATACTGCAATCGGTGAACAGGTACCTGACCAACAACCCCCTACCCCCACGCTAAGACAAACTAACAAATGGGCAGACACATAAACAAAGTAACATACTTTCAGCAGAATTGAGAATTTATATATTGCATATAGGAATATATTGAAAGCAACATTAATTACCAGAAAAACTAGGTTAATCCAAAATACATAGAAACTAAATATTGTGAACTTACTGCTGTGATCTACATCTTCAGATTTTTCATCCGGAAGAGTAGAACTCTTTATTCCACAGCCTGCTGTTTTTAGTGACAAAGTGACAGGTAAAAGACCTAAGCTCACAGAGAATGATAGATTCAAAGCCAGTGGGTGCTCCTCCTTCAAAAAGATCTCCTGCATAAACCCAGCGCCACAATGATTTTGCAATATTTGCATTTGAAGTAATGAATACCATGCATAAAAAACCACCCTCAGCTCAGATGCTAACCTCATGAACATAGCTAGAGCGAAGCAGCAACCTAGGAGAGAGTTCTCTCTGTCCATCCTCGGGATAGAAGAATTGACCGACCGCCATGGAAGCTGCCGGGGGGGGCCTACCTGACATAGTCTGGTATCAAGAAAGTCAGCTCTTGCCTCCAACTCCTAAATGTACTTTTATAAGAAAAGAGAAAATATATGATTCCCCATTAGTTATAGAGCTGCAATTACATATGTTTCAGTATTTCAATAAAGTTCATTAGAAGCAGTACCTGCAATCATATGTTTCATTCTGGAATTGTTAGTTGCTTTTCTATATAGATTAATCTAATATAATATTGTGCTTTTTGTGCATTAGTGTGCAAGGGTATTCTTGTAATTTCAGTATTATTTCATCTATATAAAGAGCCAAACCCCAAGCTAGGGTTGAGCCGTCTATTCTCCTGTCCTGACGGTATGATATTAAGTGCAGTTCTCAAAATGAATTTATCTTTGACTTTTACTTGGTTTTTACCAAAACTAATACAAGAGCTAGCCTTCATTCATATTGATCCCAGCTGTCAAAGTTCACAATCAAGGGTGCAGTTGGATTGGATACAGATTGGATGTAGGTGTTACTATATCCATATTTGTATCCTTTTAGCGGAACAGATCCAGATTCAGTTTTTTTTTTTTATAACTCAGCAACAATATTAAATGGTTACAAATTCGGATTTTGTTCATATTCGGATTTTACTGAGATATTAATGAATAGGACTGAAAATATGAAGAAAGATGAGGTATATCCTTAATTTTAATATTATTTAATGTAAAAATATCAAAAAGAAAATATAAAATTGCATGAGTTTGATTTTTTTTAATCAAAATCACGTTATAAAATACTTGATTTAGTTAAAAGATATGTGAACTCAGACATATTATATAGATCCGGATATGTATTCAAATATCTAGGTAATTTTATCATTACTTTATCCGTAAGTATCTTAAATGGAATTGGATATGTATTGAGAAAATGAAAAATGAAATCAGTTATGACACAGATTATCCATATCTGATTTGTACCCCTACTCACAATGATATATGGATCCTCCAAATAAAGCAAAAGTTGAGCTGCACGCCTTAAATGGAGGACAGAAAAGATTGAATTTAAGTCCAAATAAGGATTGTTATAAATAAAAAGATAAAATCTTTGAAATTAATGATATTATGTCATAAAGAAGTGTGGAGCCCTCAGTGAATTTAATGGGGGGAAAATGAAAAGCCGCAGTTATTTGTGGAAAGTATTAGATAAACCAACGGCTGAATGGATAGAAAACTTTACCGGACTAGGTGCAACCGAAATAGTCAAGAACCTAAAATCATGCATTTCTTCAGGACTCAATAACAGCATAGCAGACGGAGGTGCTTGTTCAGTTTGGCTTCCAGGTTCAATCTGGCAAAAAGCACACCATTTTAGACAGAAGCCATAACTATAACCAGGCAAGGATACCTTTTATCCTCAGACTGTAAATGGTTTTACACATTCCAAAAGAACTTAAGAAGTAGATCGCAGAATGTGTTGGGACTACAGAATTAAAAATGCTGAAAGTTACTGATGGCTCAAACAATTCGAAATGACACCGCATAAGGTACATGCATAGACATTAAAACCTCACAGAGATATACCTGCCTTGGGGCTGGTCCTGCAGGGATGTGGACCATCTTTGATGTCACCTCAAAAATTCTTTTAGAAGGTACATCATCTTTCAATGGAGATTTACTCTTCTCAGGCCAAAGATGAATTCTAACCCCAGAACAAGGAGTGAGATTTGTTACAAACATAAAATGTGCTTTCCCATTAGAACCCTGAATATCAAAACACACTAATTACAAAATATATACATTAATATTAGTACATCAAAAAGATAATCTTAATTATTTCCAGACAATAACCATATAAATATTTCACATATTATCCAGATCCATTTGAAAAGAGTAGCCTCTAACATCATAATATGAAAGGGAGAAAAAAGAAGAAGTGAATATTAGACACTTAACGCAGTGACCCAGGGACATCTATGGACAAGGAACAGTATGAAAACGAAGATCTAAGAATAACTAACATGGAAGGCCATGCATGAATGGTCATGAAAAGGATAACTTCTAGTTGAAAACCTAATATGATGTCATACGGTATAACTTAAGTTAATCATACCAGATTTTTTATGTCCAGCCACCGCCTCTTCCCATCCATTGCTAGAACAGTAGCAGAAGTTGATTGAATGTATAGGTCTTTCTCAGGGGCATCATTAGTCCAGTGAGCAGATGGTGGACACGAAAAGGAACCCTTTGGTTGGGATCCTGCAAGTTAGTAGCATAAGTTCCAATATAGAAGACAGAAGGATAATGAAAATATCTACCCTAAAGCAATATAAGAATAAGCGGAAGAAAGAAATAATTATGCCTACAGCAACATGCCAACAACTTTGAGAGACCTGAATCCTGATCACTGCTCCATTACCAATTTCCAGTTATAAATGCAGAAATTACATGATTTTCTAAGCAGGCATGCATAAGCAGAACAGCAAAGACCTTGAAGTGCAAATTATGCAATAACATATTTCTACAGTAATATTTTGTGCTCCTCTTTTGATTAATGCAATTAATTTTACCGTTCAAAAAATATTTATACAGTTTAATAAAACAAAATCAAGACTGGTTTACTGATACTAAAGAAAGATGCACTGCTCAGTACCACTAGCAACATTTGCATCATCGACGGGAAGATTGTTCAAAGGCCTAGACGGCTGCACATGCCTCTTCCAATTCAAACTTTGAGGTATGCCACTTTGAAGCATTTTGGTAAACACAAGAAGCCTTTTTCGTGAGCTTGGAAATGGACGCCCAGTTTCAGGATTTATCAAACTAAGAAGAGTATGTGAAATCTGTAAAAAATATGTTAGGTTAACTATTAGAGGATACAGCATAATAGCAAACATGGTAACCAAAGAAAGCTCCACATATGAATCGTACAGTTTACCTGTACAACTAGTTGATTACACCATAGAATAGACTGGTGATCCATTGAAACCCATGCATTCTTCATGCTTGAGCTACTTATCATAAAACCATGAGTGGAGGGCACAATTCCATCTAAAGATGCTAACTTTGACCGAACCTGGATGATTATGTCACTATAAGACATTTTTTCACATATAGATAATCAAAGAATAGAAAGCCGTCCATTAATATGTATTAAGATAAAATATATCATACCCAATATATCCCAACAAGAAAGATCAATAGGTACAAAAACTAGTTGACCACCTTACTTTCTATCCCTCTGCTGAAATGTACAAAGGCCCATACTCCATTCAACAAATGTTAACATAAATAGAAATAGATCCATGTTGATCACTAATGCACATTATAAAATGATCTAAAATCCCAAATAAGATGAAGTGATGCTTCTCATACTATGTTGCAACGGGCAATCGCCGGAGGCCACCATATCTGTGTTCAACAAGGATCTGCACCGACATGGAGATACTTGGATCCATGTCTGACATATCCAGCACACATCCAGCCTGTTCCAGCTTGGAGACATTTGGTTTCAAGACGAATAACATTTAGTTCCATGGTTTATATGATTCGGGATAAAGCTCATGTGAAATTGCATTTATATGACTTGTTGTTATGAACCCTAAGATTATATCATTATATCATGCCTTATCCATCCTTAAGGTGACACAGCTCGTCAAATTGCATTTATATGACTTGTTATTATTAACCTGAGATTACGTCATTATATCATTATATCCTTAAGGACACACACACACACACACACACACACACAGAGGGAGGGAGGGGGGGGGGGGGGGGGGGGGGGGGGGGGGGGGGGGGCGAGAGAGAGAGAGAGAGAGAGAGAGAGAGAGCACTCAGCACGCGCACAAATATCGGCCCATTTCGAGATTATATTGGCAATATCTTATTGGGTTTTGAGGTACCCAGTACGAGATTAACCTATAATATAGGCTGATAGAGGTTACCAATATGTGATATGGGCGACCCCAATACGACAATTCATTGGCTGAAATTTAAACATGTCCATGTCCCATGTCCGTGTCTATGCAAAATAGGAAACAAATCTTTGAGCGCCCAAACCTCAAACCCAAAAAGATTAGAGAACAATCTCAATTTTGAACTAATTCTATCCTCATTGCTTGTCATGTCAACAAAAATGACTACTACAAGCCTTTACAAGGTTAAAGTTGGGTGAATACATGAATCCTTTTCTCGATTTAGCTCTTTTATGGGCTGAATGTGGTTTCAAATATCGGTCGATTCTGTTATATATCGTATGAGGTACCTGTGTGTGATATTAACCCGATAATACTAGTCAATATTGAGGCTGATATTACCAACATTGACAGCCGATATGGATAATATTGATACTAAAAACCATTGGCCAAAACCGTTACTGATACCAAGATTTTAAGCCATGCAGTGACCTCTCATGTTAAATAAGTAATTACCATATTTTTCTTCTGCTTCCTAAAATATGTTGATTTTGGTCTTCACTTGGTACTGGCAGCTTCTTAAACTAACTACTCCTCCGATCTCTCCATTGCACATGTCCAGACCATATCAACTGATTTTCTCTCATCTTATCCATTGCAAATGTCCATACCATATCAACTGATTTTCTCTCATCTTATCCATTGCAAATGTCCATACCATATCAACTGATCTCTCTCTCATCTTATCCACTGCAAGTCATGAAATGTTCCTGGCATGTTGATTCTTTACTATGAACTTAAAAGGACAATCCCCAAGTAATACTTCTTTCAGCCCACTTTTGCTCAATTTTATTGAGCAAAGACTCAAAACTTTTTTCAGGTCTGAGTCATGATGGGGCATACATTGGAATATTCTCAGAAGAAGTCTATCTCTACAGTCCTACAAAGTGCTATTATTTACTGCTTTTTGACTTGATAAAGACATAATAATATGTGAGATAGTTTGTCATGTAATAATCGATGATGCAGCCAAAGCGGGAAAAAGTTTCTGGAGGATCTCTTCACTGTTCTGTGGCAGGTCAAAGAATCATGTAGAACAAAATTGAATCAAGGTTAGCCAACCCATCTGATAAAAGCAAGTCACTATTGAAACAAAATCAAATGATGGGTCATAGGATCATATACATGGAAAGTTTGAGAGGTTAAACACTAGATACGGGTACGCACAAATCATAACAGAGAAGATTGATTCAACATGTACGGTAACCTAATTGGTAGTTGTGCTACTAAGCTTACGAAAGGCAGCATAGTTGAGGCAAATAGATTCTTTGGGGGCTTGCCTAATCAGCCATAGAAATATTGGATACTCAACTATTGTTTAATCTATCAGCTTACATACCCAGCTGCTAGTATAACACCCCGTTCCCAGAATACGTACTCAAATAAGTGTTCCGATTTTTTGACATATTTTCCTATTTTTTTCCTGTATTTATGTTTATTTTGTGATTATATATATATATATATATATATATATATATATATATATATATATATATTTGTTTGGTATCGGAACCAGATTCTTGTACTCAGAGTCAACCCGAGTCCGAACCCGAGACCTGATCCCAGTGTACTGCTTGATTTGACCTTTTTGATAGTCAGATTTGACCGGTTTCAGTTTCAAATACTGTTTTTAATATTTTAAATTTTTCATGATTTTCTGAAATTTTCTGAATTATTTTACAAATCTTCAAAATTGGTATCGACCGGTGTCACCGATCGATTCTCGGATTTTTAATTTACAAACGGAGTTGAATTTCTAAACTCTACTTTTGCATCGGTCCTCAAGATCATAATTCCTATCTTAACACATTTTTGAGAATTTTTTGAATTAATCAAAATTCGACCGAATTGGAGTCGACAGGTATCACCGATTGATTTCAAAATTTTTAATTTGAAAAAATGATTGAAATTCTTGAATCTGATTTCATCATGATCCTTAGTATAATATTTTCAATTTTAGAGAATTTTTAGGGACCTTTCTGAATTACTTTATTTTTCGGGTATTTCCGGTATTTCTTATATATTTTCCCGAGTCCGGATTTGATCGGATATTTTCTTTTTTTTTCTTTTTCTTTTTTCTTTTTCTTTCTTTTTCCTTTTTTCTTTCCCTCTCTTTTTTTTCCTTGCTTTTTCTTCTCTCTTTTTCTCCACAAATTCTTCCCCCAAAATATACTACTTCACTCACTCTCTCTCCTCCCCCTCTCCCCCCAACGAGGGTCTCCCCCCATCTGGATGACACAGGTCTCATCCCCAGCCTGAACGCAAAGCTTATCCCCTCTTCTCCCTTAAAATCTCCCTCTCAATCTCTCATTCACTCTTGTAATAATCTTTCTTTTTTATCTCATTCTCTAATCTCTCAATCTATACCCTCTCCCCTACCAGAGGCCAGCAGCGCCTCCGCCTCCACTGGTCCTGGAGCCATCTCCGACGACACCCAGGCCAGTGGCCGAATCCGGCGCCCCCCCAACTCCTTCACCTCCATTGCAACCACCATCACCCTTATCTCCACCATCTCCTTCCTCTTCTTTCAATTCCACCACCATCCTCTTCCTCCTCTCAATCCAACCCCCCACAACCACCATCCATCACTCCCACCACCCAATTTCACCACTCACATCCCCAATTACACCACCACCTCCTCCATCAAGATCACCATCAACACCCCATCCTCGTCCTTCTTCAAAATCTCCACCACCAACATCATCCCCATCACCAATCTCACCACCATCATCACCCAATTCACCACCACCTCTTGGCCGGCGGCGCGGCGGCACGCCACCTCCCCCTGCGCGCAGCCAGCGCCTTTGAGCCCAGCCAGCTCACAGCCAGGCCGTGAGCTCCCCTCTTCCTCCTTTATTCTCTCTCTCCCCCTCTCTCTCACTACACTAGCCGCCTCCATCTCTCTCCTCTCTCTTCTCTCTGATATCTCTCTCGGGCGCGTCCGTGCACGAGCATGGAGTCCCCAGTGTTCGTGTTTAGTGATTTGTGATTTTAGGCAAGTGATTCTCGCTTTATTGGGTACCCCGCTTCGACGAGCGTTTGTATTTTGTATTGTATTCTGGGATTGTTGTGCTTATTGTGGACTGTGAATTTGTATTGGTGTGGGTATACACTTGTAGGCATAAAGATTTGTACCGGTGGGATGTATTTGTATCAGTGTGACGAGTGCTTGTAATAATGTAGCTTAATGCTTGTACTTGTGCATTGTTTATTACTGTGCTTGGCCCGACCCTTCGTGGTCGTCAGTCTTCAGGCTCAGCCTTCAGGCCTAACCGCTCTACAGTTTTATATTAAAGCTTTCGGCCTTAAACCCTCTGGATTTTCTAGCTTTGTCGGAAGCTTAGCTACGTCGCATGGCTGCGAGCGGAGCATAATTGCCATCCTCGTCCTGCACGACTTAGCTATACTCCCACTTTGCTCAATCTCCGGACTTAAACCCTCTGCGTTTTACTAACTACGCCACGTGGCTGCGAGCCAAGCTTAATTGCGTAGCCTCGTCAGACACGGCTTAACTATACTCCCGCTTTGCTTAGCCTCTGGGCTTAACTGTTTGGCGGTTCTCTTGCTTGTCATTTATATATGCATGTGTGGTACTAACATTTTATGTAGGTAATCCGGCCTCCAGGCTTAACTGCTATGTTGTTTTACACTACAATCTCCGAGCTTAACCTCTTTGAGGTTTATTAAAATCTTCTGAACTTTCTATATGCTACGCCTGATAGACGGACCTAACGCTCAAGCTAGTTACGCGTGAGCGTGACTTCGCCACGTGCGGTAGCATAGCGTTCATACGCTCGTTTCGCCGTGTGTGTTTAGTTGTACCGCGAGCAATAATCATGCCAAGCGTGATGGCATTTAGTACTATATGTTAGCTTCGCTACAGTTTTTTTAGCTCCGCTTGAATGTTCGCTTGCTTACTTACCTGGTTGCATGCTTGATATTTTAATTAATTATCTTAATGTTGGTTGTGAAGAATTTGAAATCTTTACTTATACTGTTTTTCAAAAACTGGATTGTTTTTCGGTATTCGTATCGATCTTAGATATCGGTACCGTTTTCCCGTATTATATTATACATCAGTTTATATCTGCTGTAATCGCTTGACATGTTTTCACTTGATATGCTAACACTGACTATGTTATCACCCGATACCTGCTATGTTAATACTTGACTCATGATTTTCACATTACGGGAATGTAATAATTGACACCAAGTACTCCTATATCCCTGTTATCATTGTACCATACTCTTGCTCATTCATGTATACTGATAATTAAATAATTGGTAATAAAAAAGATAACTTACACCGAGTAAGGGGGAAACTGATGAACTTCAATAATGTGATTATGTTTACAGTGGCATTAAATATGTTGTGCAACTAAAATCTTTCGGTTTTACTAGTGGGCCTCCAAGTGTTCCGATGGGGTGTGCTGGCACCCCATCTATACATATATTTATATATACCCCCTTACCAGGGCATATAAACATGACCCTAGCACATTTGCCTCGCAGCATGTTCCAGTTCAGAAGCCCAGTTTCAGTCCAGCCCAAATATTGTGGGTTTTAATCCATTGTAACCCGACCCAATTACAAAACAGACACGTTAACTTATTGAAAAACAATTTTATTGACTCGATAAAATTTTGAAAAAAAGTAAAAATAGGGATAATATGTAGATAACCCCTATCTCTATTGAAAAATTTTAGGAGTATTTACATGTCATATTGGACTGAACCACTGCCTTCTAAGTTGAAACCCGCTACTTCAACTTTCAGACTCGTTAAGAGATTTTTCATGTTTTTAACCATTTAAACCCCACAAAAATCAGTAAATAAAATCTGATTAATCCTATAAACTCAATACATCATCATCCAACCATTTTTAAGATCTGGACCATCCATATTTAATTTAAAATACTGAATAAATAGATTATCTTATATAAAATTCGATAAATTCTAATTCGAATGCATTTAATGTAGATTTCTTTAATTGGTGTTTGGACACGTGATAGCCCAGGTGAGTGTTCTTTATTTTCTCATTAAGTATTTCAATATTGTTTCACGTGCGCGTTTTATCCGGTCTATTTCTATAAATATTATTTTACATCTTAATCATTGTTCAAACTTAATTATGGTTCATACCTGTTAGTTAATAGTCCATGTCTACATGTATTAAATACAAAATAAATTGCCTTGTGAATATTTTTATATCTCTTTTAATAAATCTTGCATAATATTCTTTATCCTGGACATCATGATACCCCTTGAAAACTTAACTGACTATACATGATATCTACCTGATAACTATTGTATTCATGATATTGAAAGTTACTGGGAAAATATTGTCAGACCGTAACACATATATTATTTCATTGTTCTACCGTTTATACGGTAATATTATCCACATTATTATTGTTACATCATTGATATTGTTACTGTCAACGTATCGTCCCAGTAATCGAAATAACATGGATATTGATTGTTCTAAATAATAATATAAATTGACAACTTACACTGGGATTGGGGAAATTGATGAAGGAGACAGTGCATGTATTTTGGGTGGACCTAGGATACAGGTTGCGCGGTCAAGACACAATTCCACTGTAGGGTTCCAGGGATGACTGACATCCCATCTGTTTATTATTTCAAAGTGTTACTATGAGTATTGTTCCACAGTGATACTGTGTGTACTGTTTACTGTTACTGACTACCAAGCGGTAGGACCTGATTCAGCGTCAGATGATTGGGTCGTGATTCCGGGTATGTACGGACTCACCTAAAGTATAGACAACGTCTCCAACCAATCAATTTCAATAATTTAGGACTTCAATTGACATTGTGATAGGCGTAGTATAGGATGCGTCTATCACAGGTGGCAGTTGGTATTCGCTAACATAATTAATAATAATGAACTATTTATAGTGTATTGTAACTGACCGTAATCACCTGACTGTACATACATATAAACTATGATAGACTTATGATTGTACACATGACCAGATTGTATACCAGACTAGTGACATATGCTATATTACACATCTTGACATTAGTAGTTTCCTTTTATCATGATACCAGTTATATATCGTTCATAACTTTGTTCTTCATATTGATTATTCTGTTATCTATTATTTTAGTTTATCATGCTGTTATTGCTTATATT
Organism: Agave tequilana; assembly: GCA_038442645.1. Classification (NCBI taxonomy): domain Eukaryota; kingdom Viridiplantae; phylum Streptophyta; class Magnoliopsida; order Asparagales; family Asparagaceae; genus Agave; species Agave tequilana. The sequence continues at coordinate 53,041 of JAVJIF010007064.1, forward strand.
GTTTTTATACATGGGCACCTTTTCCTTACACACACTCATTAGGTCGCTTCTGACAACCCTGGTTCGCACGTCCAGGATTTTGGATACCTTTTTTGTTCAAGTGTTCGTGTAATCGTACGCTTCGCAAGGAGTTGAAGTTTCTCTCTTTTGATTCTGATATTCTTCCCTCTTTTTATTCTTATTTCTGTACTTTTCTTGATTCATGTAAATCAGAATCAGTCCTTATTCCAGTTCTTTTCATATGATATCATGCGTGGATATTTATATGTGATATTGCAGTAATCGTTGATTTATATTGGTTTAAATTTATAACTTGTTTCGGGTTACTTAAGGCTTAGTGTGTATATGTGAGGTATTTTCCTCGCGTATATATGTTGTCGACTCTCATCGCGTCTCCGCTTTAGCGTATTTTTGGGAAGCGGAGCGTGAAAGGGTTTTTTTTTGGTATAAGAGCCAGGTTCGCAAATAAAACGAACCAACTTCATGCCTGTGACCTGAGACGAGTTATATTTACACTGCAGTAAACATATAATATTCACACAATGATGTGAGTCCACTTGAGAATCAATCGTCCTTCTTTCTAAGTTCATCTCTTGAATCTGTTGATGCCTCCTATTTTAACATTCCTTTCGATTTGATCTGTATTTTTTGTTGATTTCTATCTTTCATCTTGGTGCTTTTTCAATTAAATTGAAATTATCATGCTTAGAATTCTTTTCCATGAATCTTTCTTCATTAAAAACATCACCTTTTTTAAATAAAACATATAAAAGTAATATATTATTACCCTAATTAAATTATAGAAAAATTTTAGAAAACAAAAATTCTGGAATATTAAAAATAAAAGAAATTTGTTTGGATTTAAAATTACATATTTAAAACTTTCCCTTTCATAAAAAAAAATTGGAATTCACCATAACGATCTAAATTAAATGTATAAGGTAGTGTACAAATACATTATTTAATGAGAAATTTTTAGAAGAATCTTCGAAGTTATATATATATAAAAATAAAAAGGTGAAGAAAAAGGAAATATTCTAAAAAAAGAAAAAATTTAAGGCTGCTCTCGGCCGAAGCCGAGAGCAGCTCTGTGCTGCTGCTGCACAGACCCAAAGGGTCTGTGCAGCCGGGCCCCTTCCCCCCATTTTGGCCAGGCCTAATGGCCTGGGCCGCCACTGGGCCAAGCCAAGTCAAAATAAAAAAAAGAAAGAAAAAATGTTGGGTTGTCGGCACGGGTGCAGACAGCACCCAGGCCTGGCTTATTTGGGCCAGGCCGGTGGTCAGGGCCGCCACTGGCCCAGGCGACATCATGAATAAAAAAAGAAAAAAGAAAATTTTAATCTGGGCCTGGTCAATGGGCCAGGCCAGAAAACAGAAAAGAAAGAAAAAGATACAAATAATTCTAAAACCTAAATTTCAGAAGCTCAATTTCAGTCCAGCCCAAATATTGTGGGTTTTAATCCATTGTTACCCGACCTAATTACAAAACAGACCCGTTAACTTATTGAAAAACAATTTTATTGACTAAATAAAAATTTAAAAAATATAAGTAAAAATAGGGATAAATATGTAGATAACCCCTATCATCTACTGAAAAATTTTAGGAGTATTTACATGTCATCTTAGATTGAACCACTGCCTTCTAAGTTGAAACCCGCTATTTCAACTTTCAGTCTCGTTAAGAGATTTTCATGTTTTAAACCATTTAAACCCCACAAAAATCAGTAAATAAAATCTGATTAATTCTATAAACTCAATACATCATACAACCTTGTTTTAATATCTGGACCATCCATATTAATTTAAAATGCTGAATAAATAAAGTATCTTATGTAAAATTCGATAAATTCTAATTCGAATGCATTTAATGTAGATTTCTTCAATTGGTGTTTGGACACGTGATAGCCCAGGTGAGTGTTCTTTATTTTCTCATTAAGTATTTTAATATTGTTTCACGTAAGCGTTTTATCCAGTCTATTTTTATAAATATTATTTTACATTTAATCATTGTTCAAACTTAATTATGGTTCATACCTGTTAGTTAATAGTCCACATCTACATGTATTAAATACAAAATAAATTGCCTTGTGAATATTTTTATATCTCTTTTAATAAACCTTGCATAATATTCTTAATCCTGGACATCATGATACCCCTTGAAAACTTAACTGACTATACATGACATCTACCTGATAACTATTGTATTCATGTTATTAAAAGTTAGTGGAAAAATATTGTCAGACCCTAACACATGTATTGTTTCATTGTTCTACCGTTTATACGGTAATATTGTCCACATTGTTATTGTTACATCATTGATATTGTTACTGTCAAACATAGATATTGATTGTTCTAAATAATAATATAAATTGACAACTTACACTGGGATTGGGAAAATTGATGGAGGAGACAGCGTCTGTATTTTAGGTGGACCTAGGATACAGATTGCGCAGCCGAGATATGGTTCACTGCAGGGCTCCGAGGGATGACTGACATCCCATCTGTTTATTGTTTCAAAGTGTTACTATGAGTATTGTTCCACAGTAATACTATGTGTACTGTTTATTGTTACTGACTACCTAGCAGTAGGACCTGGTTCAGCGCCAGGTGATTGGGTCATGGTTCCGGGTATGTACGGAACCCACCTAAAGCATGGACAACATCTCCAACCAATCAGTTTCAACAATTTAGGACTTCGATTGACACGTGTGATAGGCGTATTATGGGGTGCGTCTATTACTGGTGGCAGTTGGTCTTCGCTACAATAACTAATAATAATGAACTGTTTATAGTGCATTGTAACTGACCGTAATCACCTGACTGTCTATACATATAAAATATGATTGTACACATGACCAGATTGTATACCAGACTAGTGACATATGCTAGATTACACATCTTGACATTAGTGGTTCCCTTTTATCATGATACCAGTTATATATCGTTCATAACTTTGTTCTTGATATTGATTATTCTGCTATCTATTATTTTAGTTTATCATGTTGTTATTACTTATATTGTTTTTATGCATGAGCACATTTTCTTACACACACACTCATTAGGTCGCTTCTGACGAACCTGGAGTTGCACGTCCAGGATTTTGGACACCTTTTTTGTTCAAGTGTTCGTGTAATCGTACGCTTCGCGAGGAGTTAGAGTTTTCTCTCATTTTGATTCTGGTAATCTTGCCTCTTTTTATTCCTATTTTTACACTTTTCTTGATTCATGTATATCAGATTCAGTCCTTATTCTAGTTCTTTTTATATGATATCAAGCATGGATGTTTATATGTGATATTGCAGTGATCGTTGATTTACATTGGTTTAAATTTATAGCTTGTTTCAGATTACTTAAGGCTTAGCGTGTATATGTGGGATATTTTCCTCGCATATACACGTCGCCGACTCTCATCGTGTCTCCGCTTCAGCGTATTTTGGGAAGGGGAGCGTGACAGATCTTCTTATCCTACTTTTTTATTTCTTTCTTTCCCCTATTTCCTATGTTTCCTTGTTTTTCTTCCAGCATGTAGAACATTTAAACTTACAATTTTCTGGCATTTCACCATTGTAATTCGTAAGAAACAACAAACTGTTGTTTGTTCTGTAATGCAGAAAAAAGCCAGCGTGCATGCGCATGACCTTTCTAGTGGCTGGACCTTCTCTACTACAGCACTGCTCTATCTGGGACAAAGTCCCATTTAGCATTACTTTCAGCTGGAATCATTTGCCATCTAAGATGCATGACCTCTGACAACTGTCCTTTAGACCTCCTCAATTTAAATACATCTAAAAAATAAAAACCAATTCAAATCACAACCTAAGCCACAGCTGAACCTTATTGTCAATTCTTCCCTTTTAATGATCAATCTATAGCTCCTATTAAGTGAACTAAATCTACCAAGCTTTAACTGGTTAAAATCATATTACAACTTTACAAACCACTTTTTACTCAGATATCCAGGAGATGATTGGACAAACAGCAAGTACACAGGATTCCACCATAGTGAAAATCAACATGATCATCATAGGCCAAACTTTTATATTTGTTCAATAGATAAGATTTTCCTTCATGTGCTTTATATTATTTATCTCAGCCTAATCTTGCACGATCCATATGTGTATATTCATTTGCATACAGGATGAGTTTAGTCCTAAAAGAGCATGCTTGTATTTTTGCATAACAAACGTCACACACATAGTATCCTAGAAGCTCCCTACGGCAGTCATGCAATGCATCAAATGAACGGCGTGTGGAACCTACGCTACAAAATTTCCAAAGATGCAGGAGAAAAGAGAGAACCTGCCTGAAGAATATAAAAAAGGTAAAAGAGTGAAAACAAAAATTGAGAGTAATAGTCAAAAAGGACTCACAGTTATGAGCGCTGGCTGGTGCTAGATAGCTAGAAAAATTAGAGTCGGAAACTATTAGAGTATTAGAGACTTATGTGTAAATTTCCCTTTGCTATTTTTCATCCATATAATAAGACTAGCACACCCATCTAGGGTTTGAGCCGTCTCTTTCTACGTCTACAGAAACAAAGTAAAGAGGATGAGAAAACAACAGAACAAGAAATAGGATATATAAGAAAGGATGCAATAAGTTCACACATGAGAGGATAGTGGGCAGTCCCATCCCTTGAAATTGCTTTCTTTCTTTCGATTTAGCACTCAGCATATCTTCTCTGCTTTGCAAATATGACAGTCAAAATGAGCATGATGGCCCGAGAATGGTTCCAAATGAGATGTAACAACCAACAAGGATAATGTAGGTGAAAGATAACTACCAATTAGTAATTATTTCACAATTATCTAAACTTTAAAGAGAACTCATCCACTAGAAGTTGATCAAGAATCTTGCAAATTTTCAAATGAAAGAAGTTGGAAACAGTGAGTTTACATGATGCATCATGAAAAGCAAAGCAACAAGAACTCTATATCAGGAACAACACATCTCAGAAGCATATAGCAGAAGATTGCCATAGGATAATGATGTCAATAGTGACATGTTTACATTCAACAATAGTCTCGTTAATAGTGATATAAGAATATGATCCTATGGTGCATGTCTATAACAGATTAATGACATCCAAGCAATTATATGGGAATTAAACTAAAATGATCTGCAGGAGCCAACTTGTAATGTATGACTAACATTGTCATACAGCAATATTATTAACATTTACATCAATATGGAAAAAGTGATCCTCTAGGAGGCAACCTTTTCAAAAGATTGAAGTGACAAAATTAATAAACCATAGCCCTTTTGACTTAAACAGAAACTTATTCATAGACTACTTCTGCACCAAAAACTGTTCGTGTTGGTGAGTCAAGAAGAGCTTCTTGATGACTCCCAAAATAAATTCATAACTGCGTGTATAAAAAAATATGATTTCTCCCATAAGGAGTCTCAATAGTTACATGGCACATGCAGTCTCGTCGAAAAAATAGAAAACAAGAAAATAATATGGAATGAAATTCAAAATTTGACCGAAGTTTATTGACTTGGCTTAGAATAAGGCTAGATCCAAACATGATATAACAAACCTGACAATAATCTGTTTATTGGTTTAACAAGAAATCCCAATAAAAATTATATATCTTCAAATTGTTATTTACAATTTCAGCAAGCTTGAAAGGGCTTAATCATTTCTAAAGAAACATGGGCCTGTTTTCCTCATATGGGTCAATACTTATGGAATTACCATGGAGGCCTAACTCACTGGTAAATGGGTGGTATTGGGTTAATGGAGCTCTCACGTTTGAGACTGGACTACAGCCTTTGTTTGAAAAAGAAGACACTCATGGAGCCTTTTATTAAAAGTTTTGTTCTGCACCCCACTTTGAATACCACCTCCTTCTTTGAACGAGCTTTGGGGAACATAATCATTTCAATTAAGAAAAGTAAATTGTTAATTTTAGTCCAAATTATGTAGCATGATTATGTTAGATAAGCAGCAATCACTAGTAAAATACAGTCAGCATTAAGAATTGATTTGGTTTATTATCACAGTTAAAAGAATAGCAAATCATAGCTTTAATTAAAACAACAAATTGTATTAATCTCATATAATATGTATATTGTTCCAGGTGAGCAATTCATTATAAACATCGCGGCGTACAGTGCAAAAAAAGAAAATGTCAGCTTCCCACAAGAGGGTCATTTTGTAAACATAATAATAAGTTGATTACATCCTGATGGTACCAGCCCAGACCATGCAATATCTTTGTGAAACAATTTTTCATTCCCTTATCCCTGATTCTTAATCCCTTCTCTTTCATATTATTCTAATCTGTACAGCAAGTAGAAGTTTTCCTTCAAATGATCAGAGAATAAAGTTCTAAAAAACCTGCATGGATCATAGCACCTTGGTCAAATCTTCTTTGTGTAGGATCTAATGCTGCTAGTTGCAAAATAATGGAAGTTAAGAATTGAACAGAAATTATTTGGCAGTCCATAGTAAGTCTTTCTAAACTTCAAAGCAGAACAGTTAGAATGACTGCATATGCACAAAAATATAGGAAATGACTCCTAATAACATATAATACGAGTGAAACTGGAACCAAAAAGTATATTAAAAAAACAGTTACTACCAAATGATAAGATAGCAACTTTTAAGTAATAAGGTGCAATAATGAAACCTGAAAGTCATGAATGCCGCCAGATACCGAAATAACAACAACACGAGAAAGTGTAGGATTGGCCAAAATACGGCCTGCATGGGTGGTTTTTGTCTCATAACCTTTTCTCCACTCTCCATTTACTTGTGAAAAGTAATGCCCCAAGGACGGCTGCAATGCAATAGGAGGCGACCTGGATAAGTAGTTTGAGCTGGTTATGAATTAAGATGCTAATAAGAAGATCAAAGTATTTGGAGACCAGAATTATGCATACTGGTGTGGGCTTGAGAGCGTTAAAATAGTCTCAACGGCCGACTTTCGCAAGTGTGGATGGACCAGTGCAGCTCTGGCCACAAAGCCACCCATAGAATGGCCCACTAATATTACACTAGTGGGCAAAGTTTCAGATACTTCAGCACCTTCCTTCGATCGGGCTTCACGAGACTCTTGATATTGATCCAATATCTACAATTATATAAAATGAACGTGACCATCACCATCAAGGCTTATCCCAAATATCTGAGTCATGAAGATCTAAACGAAATAAAAGAATATAGGTATTTAATTTTCTCTCACCATGGAACAGACTGAATCTAACTCCATATAATAATTAATCAATTGAAGGGATCCCAAACTGACATGAAACAAATGTTTACAATTTTATAGCCAGATTAAATCCTATAATTTGCAAATTGATTTTTTACAATTCTCATAAAAAGAGGAGCGCATCTAAGGAAGATTACAGTGATACTCAAAAATGTTAGGTTCCACATGTCGCTAAATTCATTATAAGCAATATATCAACATCTTTTTTCTGTTGAAAGAAACACAAATTGGCACAACGCAATTTAGAGCCAAATTAGAGACTACAATCTACCAAATGATTTTTTGTAAATCCTAACAGAAAAATACATAACCAAAACTGATTCAATATTCAAAGAGAGTTAAGCTTCAAGCATTCCAATTTGCTAGCTACCACTTTTGTGCCTTCAGGGTCATTCATAAATTCATGTTCAGTTAAGTTGTGCAGGTGAACACAATACAATGTTAACAAGAAGACAGCAGATTTACTGAACAATCCAGTAAAAGTTACAAAATTTTATTTTTTTGATAAAACCAAAAAGGTCTCACTAACTTCTTCCTTTCCTCATGCAAAAACAGTTCAGAGATGAATATAAATTAATATGTGTTGCTGCTTCTAACAAGTTTCATTCGGTTAAATTATTCAATTTCCTTGTGGAAATTCCATCAGTAACAGAAGGTTATTCCTCCCTGACACAACTAGATATGGAAGTAAATGAAAGTCATACCCGGTGGATCGCATATACAACATATTCAGTGTGCTCTTCAAGTATCCGACCATCCATTGCAGAATGTTCCCCCTCAAGATCCACAGCAAACCAGTCCAGCATGCGAGTATACTCCCTAGGATGTTCAAAATCATCCAAATCTTCTGACAACAAACTCACTCCTTCTTCATCTGGTAAGATGGTTGCTTCCTGATAAAAGGTTGGTTCCAGTGGCCCCGCTTGGTATGCCCTTGAAGATTCAGCAGCCAATGAACGAACCTAGAAGGACAAAATGAAACAAAATGAAGAGACTTGGCATATCTAACATCGGTCATACATGTAAATTGAGAATCTTGCATGGCTGGTACAATGCCTCGGCATGATGGAGGTCAGAGTTTTGAGATGCAACCAACATAATTTAGAGGAACTTTTTCTCCTAGAAGAGAAGAGTTGGGATTATCCACCTAGTTAATTAAAAAATATAATCAGCAATAAGTAAAGAAGCATGGTAGGAACAACATAGAAGTGTAATAGCAGGAACATAGTCCAAGCCATCAATCTCCGTGTCAGAACTAGAATTTGGAAAGGCACATTATGCAATGCAGTCTCTCAAAAGCAACAAATAACTATACAAACAAAGTGAATTCTACACATATACAAACAACAACAATTTAGCTCTGTTACGCTAAGTTTTAGAGATGAACGCACTCCCTGTATAAAGCTGTAACACTTTACCCCATCATCTAGACATTTTTAGTGCAAGATAGGAAGATATGTACAACTTGCACGGGATTTTTGGCACGTGCAAGAATCTTTATGATATGATTCGAAGAATTTTTCAAAATAGATAATGATAAATATTATTGTTTTGGAGATTTATTTCTCAAAATGCAAGATTAAAAGGATGTTTTATCTGTGTGCAATGATAATTAGAGAAGCGCATATATTATTTTTTTCATTTTAGTGTATAGGTGTATTTAAAATGAAAAACTTTTCAAATGCTATAAATGTAAATTTAATACAACCGCAATCTACTAAGCAAATCATTTGACTCACTCACACTTGTGTAGACGATGTATTTTAATACTTAATAAGTTCCAGAATTTTAATTTCATTTTGGGAATGAGGCCGTGAGGTGAACATGAGACAATATTCAATTGCAAAACCCTTCGAGAGGGTTTGCATTATAACAATAAAGATAAAGATGTGACTAATAAGGTTCCTGCCTATCAAACAATCTTTCACATTTCTGGCAAAGCCCTTCCATACTTTTTGCGTGCAGGTGTTGGCATCACCTTAGAAGGTTTGCATCATTTTGACAATCAGTTGCAAAATTTGTTCACTTGTTACACACAGTTTTCTTGCTCAGAAACTCGATAGGTAGCCAACCCTATTCTTTTGAAAGATGCTTAGCCTTATGATGATAGTTTCTACAACAATAAAAAGAAAATATAAGATAAAGTAATGCTTTTCGCATCCGCATGAATTTGCATATGGAGCAAAAGGGCTTCTCAAAAGAACAACATAAAATTACAACCAAATATCCACAGCCTATTGGCCAGTTTTTCATATGGCAAGGTGATGTGGACATCAAGCCACGTGTATGGCATGTGTTTTACCGGTGGAGAAGACGCATTGTTCCAGATTCCAAATAGCTGTAAAATTCTATTTTCTAGTTTCTTTATTTGAGTTTTTTTAATTTTTTGTTTCCTTTTGATAGTTGTAATCCCACTTTGATTGAGAATTTTAGTTTCTAAAAGTTGAAATTGCAATTCTATTTTGATAAGGAGTTTTAATTTGGATTATATTCAATTTAAATCCTATAAAAGGCCTCTTGTATTAAACAATATATGCAATGAGAATTATTATGAACTCTTAAAATTTGTGTTAGTTGTGATCTCCCCCAAATCTCTCTTTATGTGTGAAGCCTTAAAGGAATTAGTGGTGTGAAACCCTAACTAGCATATCTTTTACCCCATCTCTCTCTTCAAAAACTCTAGTTCTTCTCCTTTTCACAAATTTCATCCAATCTTAATTCTAATCTATTTCACAAAACCCTAGAAAAGAGAGAAAACTTTTGCTACAGTAACTTGCTACAGTGCAGCTACAATGCCGCTACAGTACTTCTACAGTGCCGGTTCCGCTACAATAAAAACGCTTGTAAGTATTCAAAGTTCATTTTCAAGCCGTATCTCTCTCATCCGGATTCCAAATCACGCATGATTTGAAATATTGAGTTTGTGAAGAAGAGTACTACACATTTACAGTCATCACAGGACACTGAGATCGACATAATTCTCAGTTTGTACAGTTCTAACTCATATCGGTTATTTCGAGTCTGATAATTAATCACTAATATTGATATAACTGTTGTCCACAAACGTGAGATTGTGTGTATCTGTTTGCCTGTAATTCATTAGATTTGATATTGATCGTAAAATCTTTGCCTGCATAAGTTATTATTTTTAATTGATTCTTAATTGAAATTGGATTCGCATGCGCATGTTAATCTGATAACAATTTGTTAGATTATTAGTTTTAAACATTTGTTACTAACGATTGTTCATGTTGGTGAAGTGTTGAGTGTTTTATTGTCGATTTCTATACACGCATACACGTTTTACATCACAAGGCCCTCTCTTGCTCATAGTTTCCTTCACCAGAAATCTGGCACTACCACCAATGGGTTAATATCAGCTTGACACTCCATTCTAAAATTTGAAATTTTTTCTCCATGGAGATTTTTTGATTTCCACAGGCAACTTCGTCTTACTAGAAAAAACATTTACAATGGTAGTCTTAATGACATAAAACAATAATAACAAAATGGAAACAAACAATAACAGAAAAAAATCTCAGTTTAGTGTGTGAATGGAGCATAAATCATCTAAAGAAGATAAAGCATTATTTAGCTAGCGAGGCTCCACCAAACATCCACAACACCTACCAATCACCAGCATTTCTGGCTTATGGCGTACTTTGTCAATTATTCAGTCCGTAGGAAAAAGCAACAAAAAAAGGTAGCAAGCAACCCTTCTACATCAAATTCAACAACTACTAATTTGACGAAAATTGTGTTCACAATCATCTTCTGCACATTAATAAGTACAAATCAGGCATGCCTCTAAAAACAATATACTTGTGTGAATTGAGCTATCTGGAAAGAGTATTATGAAGTAACAAATTTACCTCTAGAGGAATTGTAAGCACTTTATGCCTACATAAATAGCCAAATCCCTGCGTATTTTCTGCTAATGCAAGCTTCCTAAATTTGGTGGCACTAACAAGAATACAAACAGGAAGTGCAGAAAAATTGAGAATTTTAACCAACTAAGATGGTGAATACCTAAGTTTACAAAAGTGATATTGTATGCTAATTCATGAATCCCAAGATTCCAAGAACAGTAGAGGTCAGAGCCAGCCTATGCCTTCCATGAACAATATTAACAAAATTCTCCTAACCGTCCTATTCAACTCCCGATCAACCCACCCTATATCCAATTCATGGAAACATCACCACATCCACCAAGTCCCCATTGGTAGACTCCTTGTATATGTGGCAGATTGGTCATCCTCCTAATCTTCCCCCGTCAGTCCATCCACCTTGTATTCACTTTATAACAACACTTCCTCTCTATAATCTAATAAGCGTGAAAGGCTAAGAACAATAGGGAGACAAGAGGGAAACATATTGATCAAAGAAGGATCAAAGGACTGTTATAGCATGGAGGCGATCAGGAGAGGGGGAGACCCACTAAGGTACAAGAGGTGGGTGGATATTGTAAGTTTGAGGGACATAAAGGCAGGTCAAAGGATGATCAATTGTATTCACTTGATTTTGTACTTAATTGTAGGGATGAGGTTAGAAAATCATGTGAGAATGTTCCAGAATAAAGGATATTGTAGCAAATAGGACCAATGAGTAGAATATCAAGCCATATATTTTTGTGTCACTCTTCATCAACTTGATAGTCTCCAAGTGGCATTCACCTCCTCTACCACCTCTTTTCAAGCCTCCCTTTTGAAGTTTAATATTCCAACCTCATAAGCAAAGAAAGGAGACTTCCACCAATTGGCTATGTACTTTAGTGCCTAAATCATTGTGTCACCAAATGTCAACTTATACCCCAAGTGCTAAACCAGAAATGGATTTCTCTTAATATCAAAGTCTAGCCGAAGTAATAAGTAGAAAACGAGAAATTTATTAAGCTCCCCTCAGATTATATTTAGGAATTTTGATGTGTTAAAAACAATGTTCAATATTCATTTACTGCATGTATGCATGTGCTTTAGGCCTATTTGTTCATTTATAAGCTTGTCAATTCCAAAGTAGGGATGATAATGATCGGGGTCAGCACGAGGGCCCTGACCCAGCCCCAAAAATGCCCTAACCGTTTAAAATTATTCTAGGGTTGGGGGCCCTAAGCTTAGGCCCATTTTAGTTTAGGGTTAAGGTCATGGCTTACCCTAACACCGATCCCAGTCCCAACATGCGTTAAGACCAACATATTGAAGTCTAAATCCAATATTCAAGGCCCACATTTCAATACACTATAAATAAAATTACATCGAAATTGAATTCATTCTTTTAATAAATTATGCAATATAATATATTTCTTTTATACAGATGTCATGACCAACCTCACTACCGCTTGACAATTTACAAAGCTCCAAAGAATTTAAACAACCACTTTATGCTCTACGCTCATAACCATTGCTAGAACAAAAGTATTAGTAATGGCAGCCTCACTTCCTCATCCGACCAAGATTATGGTTGTTTACTCCTAGCCTGAAATCGAGCTGCCTAGATTCAAGGAGAAGAAAATGATAAGTAGGAGAAGGAAGATAAGAATAAATAGTTGTTGTCGAGCCCGGTGCAAGCTGCATTGGCGTCAGCTCATGTGTTTCCACGGGGTATGTAATGTCATTGTTGGTCACAATGTCGTCGTTGGTCGCACGACTTAAGGAAGTAGGATAAAGATGGTGGCGGTGGCAACGTGGCAAGCATGGCACTAGTGGCATTCGGACTTTGTCGATGCAATGTTGGGCCAAGCTCCAATGTGGAGGAAGGGGTCAGGGTATTGTTGGAGAGATGGTGGCCGACCATGGTTGCCACTTTTAGGTTAGTGAAGTTGTGTGGGTGAAGTGGGCTTTTAAGTTATTTGGTATTCCTCGCGTCGGATTTCATGTGACCCCTGCTTTACCTCCATGCCCGTCCCACTGCCCTCCCTCCACGTCCGTCTTTGTCATGAACTCAAGAAGATTGGAGCGACCCAGAGAGACTTACAACCAGCTTAAAGGACATAAGATTGGGGTTAATGCGTTCAGTTAAAGCCCAAGGAAAGGTTATGCCCGAATTTAAGACCCCAAAAGTTTTGGGGTTGAGGCTTACCGTAAGTCTGCCCAATCCCAGCATGTTATCATATCTAAGGATCTGAAGACACGCCCACTTAATTCTTCGCAATGTCTCAAACTGCAAGGAGTTTCTACACTAGAAAATCATCCTAAATTGATTCAGCAGACCTCCATATGAGATCTAAACTTTCCAACAACGGTCATACAAATAACTTGGTTGTGTAGGATTAAGCCACTTATTTCCTAACCACACGATCATTAGCTCCAACTATTTAATTGAAATTAGACGAAACAATAAAGTAAGGAATCATGCAATATGGTACTTAACTAAGGTATAAGGTTTCGCCTATCGTCTCAGTTTTGGGTGATTCATCACGGTTTCAGTGAGCACTAGCCTCAAACTCGTGCAGTTTTAGCAGTTTAGCAAAGTTTTAGCAGATACAGACTTGGCATCGGTCAATTTCAATAAATTTCACACATTTTCAAATGAAACATACCAAAACCTAAAAGAATCAAAAAGAAAGGGAAAGGGAAAAATTGCAATGTTCCAAATTAATAATTCATCAATGTCTATAGCCATTCCAAATCGGAATTATCCTAATTTATCATAATTAGATCATAACTAGATACTTTAAATTCAATTCTAATTTTAATCTTAATTTAACTTTAAATGAACAGCTCTGATAATTTCAGTTAATTTTTGGATTAATTAATTGACTGTCAAATGTTCAGTTCTCTTGATTTAATCACCCATTTTGCTGATGTTCATATTATGTGTTTTTTGTGCATTGTACATGAAAAGAATCAAAGACACCTACGTGTTCATACACAATGAAATTGCAATCAAAACTAAAACTCAAAATGAAACCTAGTGAGACTAACAAAACTTGCCAGAACCTTTAATAAAAGAAGAGTGTGAATTGGAACAGAAACTGACTTCTCTAACCTTGTCCTTAACATAGTTTTTGCCTGTTCCTTTTAATGACTGGAGCTGTGGATACCAGCATGGCATTGAGAGAATGGAATTAAATAGGCTCTCAAGTTGCTGGATAGATAAAACTATGGGATTTTAGAGGTCTTCTAGAAAGACTGTTGTTGGTAATTGATTGCTATTTTACAGACATTCTGGATTATAGCAAGAGAGGATAGGAAATTTACTAGATTGTTCAATGCATGGCTCCTATATGATAAGAGATAGTGCAATTATTTCATTTGCTTACTCAGGGCACAGAGTAGCCATTTCTTAAGAAGAGAAGAAGTAATATTCAAAATGTTATGATACTTAGCACAACTAACAGATAAAGCGGAATATGCAATCAAGTAACTTATGCAAATGCATCTGTTTTTATGCTATCTAAAGAGTCAAAAGTAAATGAATCAAGAAAAAGATTGTACCTGCTTGTAGCTTCCACCATTTCCAGGAATGAAGAGAATAGGAACTCCACTGAGCTTCTTAAGATGCTCCGTGAAATCTATCTTCTTCCAGCCCTCATGGTACAAGAACAGTCCGTACTTCTCCGACGAAACATTCGCCGGAGTCGAGATCGGAATGTAAGTGGGGTACATGTAAGTCATGATGCATCCACTCGAAACCGGCTTCAACAACCCATAGAGCGCAGTGATCCCAGCCGATAAAAAGAGAACCACTAGGGCTCCCACTCTGCACCTCGCTCTGAAACCCTTCATTTTTCCCAAAAGATTTACTTACACAGACCGCATCGGAAGTCAAATTAGCGGCGAGATGGAGATCCAATTAGGGAGTGCTTCTGCTCGAGATCTGAGGTCGAATCAAGCAAAATAGATTCAATCTCGGTCCTGATGACGAATTCGATGCCAGATCTCTAGATCTTGAGCTAGCTCGCTCTGAAGAGAATTCAAGTGTCGGAGCAATGAGATGAGGCTGAAGACGAGAGAGAGATGGCGGTGGACTGAGAGAGAGGTGAAGCCTAGAGAGAGATTTGAGCGGAAACAGGAGGAAGTGAGAAAGTGCAGGGAGAAAGGGAAGAGAGAAGATGGGCGAGAGCTTTGTGCCGGCTGCGGTTTTACTGGGTGTACCCGGTTGATGAGGTGAGCTTACCGGGGCTTGCCGGTGGAATCTTAGATCTTCCGTTTGAAATTATATATCAGATTGACTGGCTCAAACTATTTTATCAAAACCAACGGAAAGGATGTTTCCTCCTGCGAGTCTTTCATAAATTTTGTCTCTCCGTTTGTTCTCTCTCTCTCTCTCTGTCTCTCTCTCTCTCTCCCCCCCCCCCCCCTCCCTTCTCTTTGGCTCTCCGCCTCTTCCCCACTTTCTCTTTCCCCACTCAGCCTCCCTTCTCCCCTCTCTCTATCTCTCGCTCTCCCCCTCTTCCCTCTCTCTCGTGCTCCCCCTCTCCTCTCCGTTCTCCCCTCTCCCTCCCCCTCTCACTGTTATCATCGTTATCATCGGTTTCCCATCGACTGATGACAGTAGATTAGTTACTAGATTATCGCTTGGCAACAGAATCGAGTGGCAAAGAGGAGAGAGAGGGAAAGGGGGAGGAAGAAGAAGGAAGGGGAAGATGAGAGATGGGGTGGAAGAGAGGAGAGAGGGGAGGGGGAGAGGGGAGGGGGAGGGCCACAGGGGAGAGGAGAGGGCTGCAGGAAGAGGAAAGAAGACGGCTCTCTCTGGCTCTCTTTGGGGGACAGACGGACAGACAAAGTCAAAGAAAGAGTCACGGGAGTAATCTTGCTTCGCTCTGTTTGATTATGACTAGCTTACGCCGTCGTTGATAGGAAACCGACCGACTTGACGAGAGAAGGAGAGGGAAGAGAGAAAGGGGTGGGGTTCTGAATGAGGGAGAAGGAACAAGAAGAAGAGGAGGTGGAGGAAGGAGGAGGGGAAGGGCTTGCGCAGAGAGGGGAAGCAGAGAGAGGGAAGAGGGCAGATAACCGGCGGCTGAGCAGAGAAAGGGGAGAAAGGAGGAGAGCGCGAGAGAGAAAGAGAAGAAGGACAGACAGACAGACACAATTTTTGAAGGAGTATCGGAAGAAAACCTATGTCGCTTCACTTGCTCGGTTTTAAATATTATAATATTCTTTTTAACTGATTGTTACATCGTGATTAACTATCTAATGTTTAAATTTAAATTTATTAAAATAATAATTAATGATCATAGAGTATAGACTCATAGTTAATTATTACAAATTTCTAAATAACTAAATTTATAATTAAATATTACAAAACAGCTCATTTCTCATAACTGTAATTAATAGTGTTCAATAACCAAATACTTAAACATTATCATCAAACATAATTAATGTCTTTAAACTAATAATTGAAACACAAAATCAGCATGTTTAATAAACAATTATTGTCCCCCAGTACTAAAATGGCACTAAACGGGATCCCTTTTATATGAACTAGAAGTAATTCATACATTGGAGGAAGCCACATACATACAAGTAATTAAAATAATTCAGTTAATTAGTTATTTCATATGCTTGCAGAAGTTGAATCACAGTAGCCTGGTTAGAGGCACCAATATTGTGCTGAAGCCCAAAAAGACTTTGGTGTTTGTTGTTGTTGAAGTCGGCATCCTCTAAGGGCCTTTTGAACAACATTAGAGACATAATTTAAATTAAAAAAAATTATTGTTTTGTTCGGGGCTTGGCAACTCCGGGTCAAATTAATACCGGAAAAAAAAAATAGTTTCATCAGAGGTTGCCAATCTTGGACGAAAGAAAAATCAATCCTCGTCAGCGCGAGTGCCACTGCAGGGTGAACCGTCTCGTCGCCGATGTAACATGTCAGATGTCGTTTTTTGAAATAAGTTTGAGGGGAGGTCTGTTTTTGAAATTATTTATTAAATAAGGTTTTTTTTTTAAATGCACTCTAAAAGAAATAGTCACCAAACAAAATTTATAATGAAATATCAGTATATCCATATTTTTTTTTGGGAAGATATAAGTTAGAGAAGCAAAGTGTAGCACATTGATGTGTTAGTCCATTTACACATAAAGATGAACTACTATAGCAAAGAATATTAAAGAATACGCAATTCATATATGTTAAAATTAGTTGATCATGTTGGAATTGAAGAAAATAAAGCTGAATCTTCGAGATGAATTATGGCAAGATCCGTTGATCAAATCAACCGGATGATGGTTGGAGTGTGTTCTCCTTCCATTTTTGATGAACGTGGTATATTTACATGTTCAATTCCGACTTCGAATGAATGAGATATTCAAGTTCAAAGATTGCCTAATTCAAAGCCAAAAGGGACTAAATTTAGCTACAAGCATTTAGTCCCACATTGGCCATGTGATGGAAGTATATGGGGTATAAATAGAGAAAAAATGAGACCAAAGGGTGTGCCCTTTGGGTACTTGGAGTTTTCGCGCGCGAATTGGAGGGAACTATACTCGTACATGCGTACGTGCACGCACGCGCGCCGCCGCTGGCGGCGGCCGGCCGGCCGGTGCCGGTGCCGGTGCCGGGCTCGGGCCTGGGCCTGGGTCCGGGTCCGTGGGCTCGGGCTCGGTGGTCCGTGGTCTGATCAGAGTTCCCTACCTGGTTCTCTTTTTGAATCAGGGGACGTTAATCCAACCCGCCCGCGGAAGGATTCGAAAACTCCAACGGGTGTCCGCCCGCGCGAACGGATCCGACCGTTCGCCAACCGCTGTCGGAAAACCGACAGAGCGGTTGGTCGGTTGCGACGGTTCGGACAGAACCGTCGCAACTGTTGGGAATTGGCGGACGAGAATACCCCTCCAGAGCGCTATAAAAAGCGCTCCAGGGGTCCATTCTCAGACACACCAAACTGAAGAATCTTTCTCTCTTCTGAAAGATCTCTCCCTCTCTCTATAAGTTCTGACTCCGTTCTGAACTGGGCTCCAGCGAAGTGCGACTCCTCGACTTCCAGAGCAACTTCCAACAGCGAAGTGGGAATCCACGAATTCCATAAGTGACTTCCAACGAAGTGGGAATCCGCGACTTCCAAGTGAAGTGGGAATTCGAAGCTACTTCCTAAAGGAGATTCTGCCAAAAATTCTTCAACCTTCCTACGTCCTCAACAGTGGGTGTTCCTCCAAAAGAGTAAGACAAATATTCATTTGAAATTTGTCGTTATACCGCTGTTTTGCTAATCCTGTGTAGGTACTGGTTGACTACGGTTCGACCGTACGGTATTTGGTAGTGCTGTCCAAATACCGTGAAGAAGTGTTGTATCTTGGGAGACCAGCGTCCATTATCCCGTAAGCACCGGTGCGGGGGACGTAATTGTCTTAAGGAGATTCGCTGTAAGCGTACCTCACTTCAATTACTGTATAAGTGGACTAAGTCCTTTATACAGGGGATATACTTTACAGTATATCGAGATTGACTTAGATTCAGTCTAAGTGAAACTGTATAAGTGGATTAAATCCTTTATACAGGGGATATACTTTACAGTATATCGAGACTGACTTGGATTCAGTCTAATTGGTGCTTAAACCAAGGAAGGAAATTGAAAGGTGGTTCTTGATTAAGGAACGTTCTTTGAACGGAAAACCTCCCACCTGATATTTGCCGACCTGGCCAATTAGATTGTTGATATCTCAGTGATCTTGATAAGTTGTCAGATTGATTCTTGTTAAGCAGAATACCCAACAATCTTAAGACAATTATTGTTTCTCACTTCTGTTCTGCTTGAACTTGCAGAAAAAATGTCTGAGACAAATCAAGATACCTCCAGCAAGGCAACAAACATACCGCTCCAAGGTTTGATGCCAACTCCACTTCCTAACCCGAAGCCGGAGAAGCCAGGAAAGTTTGATGGCACAGAGTTCAAGAGGTGGCAACAGAAGATGCTCTTCTACTTGACCACTCTACATCTGGCCAAATTCCTGCAGGAGGATCCACCAGAACCCGGAACTAATCGGGATTCAGTCCTTGCATTCGATGCTTGGACACAAGGTGACTTCCTTTGCCGAAATTATGTTCTTAATGGACTGGATGACTCTCTTTACAATGTCTACAGTCCGATTACTACGGCAAAGAAGTTATGGGCCAGTCTTGACAAGAAGTACAAGACTGAAGATGCTGGTACCAAGAAGTTCGTCGTTGGACGATTTCTGGAGTACAAAATGGTGGATTGCAAGACTGTCATCAGTCAGGTGCAAGAGTTCCAACTTATCTTGCACGAGATAGAGGCCGAAGGTATGATTCTTCCTGAAACTTTTCAGGTTGCAACCATCGTGGAGAAGCTCCCCCCTGCGTGGAGAGACTTCAAGAACTACCTGAAGCACAAGAGAAAGGAGCTAAAGTTGGAGGATCTCATTGTGAGGCTTCGTATAGAGGAGGACAACCGCAAGTCCGAGAAAAGGAGCAGCAAGAACTCCTACGAAGCAAAAGCAAATGTGATCGAGGACTCAAAGGGGAAAGCATCTACTTCCAAAAGCTTGAAGAGGAAGAAGCCTTCCCAGGGGTACAAAGGCAAGGCTCAAGACGGCAGAACCATGCGCTTCAAAGGGACCTGTTACATCTGCAACAAAGAAGGTCACAAAGCAAATGAATGCCGCAGCCGTCAAAAGAAGAACAAGAAAAGCCACCCACAGGCCAACATGACCACCATGAATCACCAAGTCTTTCTGCTGTGGTGTCAGAAGTAAATCTGACAACAAATAACAAAGACTGGTGGGTAGACACGGGAGCTACCAGGCACATCTGCTCGGAGAAATTATTATTCTCAGAATATCAAAGGCTAGAGCAAGATGAGCAATTATTCATGGGTAATTCAGCTTCCTCAAAGGTTGAAGGAAAGGGCAAGGTCATCCTGAAGTGGACATCGGGCAAAGAGCTTACTCTTAACGATGTCCTTCATGTTCCAGACATCCGAAAGAACCTGATTTCCGGATCTATACTTAGTAAGAAAGGATTTAGAATTGTATTTGAATCTGACAAATTTGTACTTACTAAGGGAGGGATGTATGTGGGAAAGGGTTATCTTGTAGATGGACTTTTCAAAGCCAATGTTGCAGTGGTTGATAAAAAGTCCGTGTATTTGTACCCAAAGCTAATAAAAGGAAAATCTTCTGTTTATTTGCTTGAGTCTCCTATTCTGTGGCATGCTAGATTAGGGCATGTAAATTACAAGTCTTTGAAAAACTTGTCTAATCTGGGATATATTCCTAAACTCAACTTGGAAGAAATTCGCAAGTGTGAGGTTTGTGTTGAGGCCAAGTTGGCTAAAAATTCATTTCACTCAATAGATCGAAATACAGAACCTTTAGGGTTAATTCATAGCGATCTATGTGACTTGAAGTTTATGCCAACTAGAGGCGGTAAAAAGTATTTCATTACTTTTATCGATGACTGTACAAGATACTGTTATGTGTATCTTTTGAACAGTAAGGATGAGGCAATAAATATGTTTACAACATATAAAGCCGAAGTTGAGAATCAACTCAACAAGAAAATCAAGATTCTAAAATCTGATAGAGGCGGAGAATATGAATCAAATGATTTTAGTGAGTTATGTGCTAGTTTTGGTATAATACATCAAACTACAGCACCATACACTCCTCAGCAGAATGGAATTGCTGAACGGAAGAACAGAACTTTGAAGGAGATGGTTAACTCCATGCTCGTAAGTTCTGGAGCTCCGCAGAACTTGTGGGGGGAAGCTCTATTAACTGCAAATCATATTCTAAATAGAGTACCCCACAAGAAACTTGGTCTTATACCATTCGAGTTATGGCATGGAAGGACACCTTCCTACCATTACCTCAAAATGTGGGGGTGCCTTGCAAAGGTGCTGGCACCATTACCCAAAAAGACTAAGTTGGGAGCAAAAACTATAGACTGCATATTCATAGGCTATGCCTTGAATAGTAGTGCATATAGGTTTCTGGTTCATAAATCAGAAATACCTGATATTCATGTAAACATGATTATCGAATCTCGAGATGCTGTGTTTTTTGAAGATATCCTTCCGTACAAACGGGAAGCAGATAAGACTTCTGGAAAAGAACACACGAGATGGCGTTCAGGGACGAAAGCCCCGAGGAACGAAATGTAAATGCGGAAATTGAACCAAGAAGAAGTCAGAGATCTAGAATCTCAAAATCTTTTGGTCCAGATTTCATAGCATACGCTATTGAGAGCGAGCCTCAAACATTTAAAGAGGCTATGTCAAACCCAGAAGCACAAATGTGGAAAGAAGCTATAAATAGCGAAATAGAATCCATACTAAGTAATCATACTTGGGAATTGGTAAACTTGCCTCCTGGAAGTAAACCAATTGGGTGTAAGTGGATTTTCAAACGAAAATTAAAACCCGATGGATCTATCGATAAGTACAAGGTTAGATTAGTAGCCAAGGGTTATCGGCAAAAAGAAGGACTTGACTACTTCGATACATATTCACCAGTAACAAGAATAACATCCATTCGGATGTTGATTGCGATTGCAGTATTGCACAACTTAGATATCCATCAAATGGATGTCAAGACTGCATTCTTAAATGGTGAATTAAATGAAGAAATTTATATGGAGCAACCAGAAGGATTTATAGTCAAGGGCCAAGAACACAAGGTGTGTAAATTGGTAAAATCCTTATACGGTTTAAAACAGGCTCCAAAACAATGGCATGAGAAATTTGATAGTGTCATGATCAAAGATGGATTCACTATCAATGAATGCGATAAGTGTGTTTACACGAAAACAGTTGGAGATGCATGTATCATTGTTTGTCTTTATGTAGACGACATGTTGATACTTGGGACTAATATTGAGATTATTAAGTCCACTAAAAGAATGTTATCCAACAGTTTTGATATGAAGGATCTGGGAGTTGCTGATGTAATTTTAGGAATTAAAATTACTAGAACACCAGATGGAATCAGTCTATCTCAATCTCACTACGTGGATAAGATGATAGAAAGATTCAAGGATCATGGGATAAAAGAGAATACAAATCCTTTTCTCCCACACGTCCACCTTCATAAGAATACAGGAACTGGAATACGCCAGTTGGAGTATTCTCAGATTATCGGAAGTCTAATGTATTTAATGAATTGCACTAGACCCGATATTGCTTACGCTGTAAGCAAGTTAAGTAGATATACTAGTAATCCTAGTGATCTACATTGGACCGCTCTACTACGAGTATTGGGTTACGTATCACATACCAAGGAATATGCCTTGAGATATGGAAAGTATCCTCCTGTACTGGAAGGATACAGTGATGCTAATTGGATTGCAGATTCTGAGGAATCAAAATCAACTAGCGGATACGTATTTACTCTAGCAGGAGCAGCGGTATCATGGAAATCTTCTAAGCAAACATGTATTGCCCGTTCCACTATGGAATCGGAATTCATAGCCTTAGATAAGGCTGGAGAAGAAGCAGAATGGCTTCGACAATTCTTAGAAGATATACCGTTGTGGCAAAAGCCAGTGCCCGCTATATGTATACACTGCGACAATCAAGCAGCTATATCTAGGGCACAAAATGTGATATACAACGGTAAGTCTAGACATATTCGTCGTAGACATAATACCGTGAAGCAGTTGCTCTCAAATGGAATTATCTCTATTGACTTTGTATCGTCAAAGGATAATTTAGCGGATCCGCTTACTAAAGGTTTAAGTGGAGAGCGTATAAACTGCGCATCGAGGGGAATGGGTCTAAAAGCCTAACCTTACCGAGTCAGCTTAATGGAAACCTCACTTAGCGACTGGAGATCCCACGGACTAAGTTCAAGAGGAAAAACTAGTTATGATTGACTCAGCAAGTAAGCACTTGGGAGCTTGACTCCAATCCATTCCTATGGTGCACATAAGTGCTTTTCTACAAGTGGGTTAAGGATAAGCTTAACGCTTTTAATGATGCCTATATCTTGTTACTAAACAAGTGGAGTAGAGTAGACTACTCTTAATAGGTCCATCACCTATGTGAGTATAGAGTTGGGTCGGCTCTTTGGGAATCTCTATGGAGGCTGTTATTCCCTAAAGATACTCTCTGAAACCAAGAATGTCCAGGGCCAAAACGGACACAACAGAGAACCAAAGTTGATTTGGAAAGTTACTGTGTGAAGCTTGTTGACTTGACTTACACTAACGGCTAACAGTTCAAGACCTAGTTCACTGATTAGCCAGTAAGTCCGATAAAGCTTTCACTATGGAAGGTTCAAGACCTAGTTCACCTATCCTTATGCAGTTTCTTTTCTCAAGTACCTTACACAATAGAGTCAGTCTCTTTGTGTGTCATTTCCTTGAATTCTTCATTCATTGTGGGGGATTGTTGGAATTGAAGAAAATAAAGCTGAATCTTCGAGATGAATTATGGCAAGATCCGTTGATCAAATCAACCGGATGATGGTTGGAGTGTGTTCTCCTTCCATTTTTGATGAACGTGGTATATTTACATGTTCAATTCCGACTTCGAATGAATGAGATATTCAAGTTCAAAGATTGCCTAATTCAAAGCCAAAAGGGACTAAATTTAGCTACAAGCATTTAGTCCCACATTGGCCATGTGATGGAAGTATATGGGGTATAAATAGAGAAAAAATGAGACCAAAGGGTGTGCCCTTTGGGTACTTGGAGTTTTCGCGCGCGCGAATTGGAGGGAACTATACTCGTACATGCGTACGTGCACGCGCGCCGCCGCTGGCGGCGGCCGGCCGGCCGGCGCCGGTGCCGGTGCCGGTGCCGGGCTCGGGCTCGGGCCTGGGCCTGGGTCCGGGTCCGGGTCCGTGGGCCGTGGGCTCGGGCTCGGTGGTCCGTGGTCCGTGGTCTGATCAGAGTTCCCTACCTGGTTCTCTTTTTGAATCAGGGGACGTTAATCCAACCCGCCCGCGGAAGGATTCGAAAACTCCAACGGGTGTCCGCCCGCGCGAACGGATCCGACCGTTCGCCAACCGCTGTCGGAAAACCGACAGAGCGGTTGGTCGGTTGCGACGGTTCGGACAGAACCGTCGCAACTGTTGGGAATTGGCGGACGAGAATACCCCTCCAGAGCGCTATAAAAAGCGCTCCAGGGGTCCATTCTCAGACACACCAAACTGAAGAATCTTTCTCTCTTCTGAAAGATCTCTCCCTCTCTCTATAAGTTCTGACTCCGTTCTGAACTGGGCTCCAGCGAAGTGCGACTCCTCGACTTCCAGAGCAACTTCCAACAGCGAAGTGGGAATCCACGAATTCCATAAGTGACTTCCAACGAAGTGGGAATCCGCGACTTCCAAGTGAAGTGGGAATTCGAAGCTACTTCCTAAAGGAGATTCTGCCAAAAATTCTTCAACCTTCCTACGTCCTCAACAGTGGGTGTTCCTCCAAAAGAGTAAGACAAATATTCATTTGAAATTTGTCGTTATACCGCTGTTTTGCTAATCCTGTGTAGGTACTGGTTGACTACGGTTCGACCGTACGGTATTTGGTAGTGCTGTCCAAATACCGTGAAGAAGTGTTGTATCTTGGGAGACCAGCGTCCATTATCCCGTAAGCACCGGTGCGGGGGACGTAATTGTCTTAAGGAGATTCGCTGTAAGCGTACCTCACTTCAATTACTGTATAAGTGGACTAAGTCCTTTATACAGGGGATATACTTTACAGTATATCGAGATTGACTTAGATTCAGTCTAAGTGAAACTGTATAAGTGGATTAAATCCTTTATACAGGGGATATACTTTACAGTATATCGAGACTGACTTGGATTCAGTCTAATTGGTGCTTAAACCAAGGAAGGAAATTGAAAGGTGGTTCTTGAATTAAGGAACGTTCTTTGAACGGAAAACCTCCCACCTGATATTTGCCGACCTGGCCAATTAGATTGTTGATATCTCAGTGATCTTGATAAGTTGTCAGATTGATTCTTGTTAAGCAGAATACCCAACAGATCAAAATAGCAAGAATTGTGGTTATCATACAGTGAAGTATAGGACTATTGGCACACAGAGAGTCATCCAACATATTAATAGGCATGAATATTGACAGACAGAGAATTGACTAGCACACACTAATTAGTTACAAGAGTGTCATTATTTTTTTAAACATTTTTTACCCCCAGTGAAAAGTTCAAAATGTCATTTCTTCCTTCTCACTCTTCCTCCTCCTACTTCTCCTTCTGCGGTGACCGTTGACGGCCCCCGATGCCCTCCCCTCTCACCCACTACCGCCCTCACCCTTCCCCCCTCGTCCTCCCTTCTTGCTAAAACATGTGCCGTTGGAGGAGGAGCTCGGGGGTGGGGTCGGGCGGGTCGGGCGGGGGGGGGGGGGTGCTGCCTGAGGAGGAGAGGGGGGGTTGCAGGAGGAGGGTGAGAGAGAGGGATGGAGAAGGAGTTCGTGAGGGAGAGGGGGCGCTACCGTAGGAGGAGCACGCGGGGGTTTAGGGGGGAGTCGGCAGAAGAGGGAGTATTTAAGGAATATTTAAAAAATAGTGGGTGCCTTAATCAATTTTCTGAGCGCACTACTCTGCTGTATCTCTTAATCAATTCCTTGTGTTCGTGCCTAATATTAATTGAATATAATTCATTCTTTTATAAGGCATAATAATATTAATGGGATAATAATTCACTCTTTTATAAATCATTAGTTTAATGGAATATATTCACTAACAACGAAAAATGAATAATAATAACAATTATAGCATTTAAGATAAGCCTTAAAAACATCACAATGAAATATAAGAATCTACTGAGATCTATGCGAACAGTTCAACAACAATATGAATGTATGAGTCATGCAAGTGAATATAAATGGAAGTAAAGAAATAATTCATATTTAATAACAAAATTAAGTCAATCATGGAAATTCAATTATTTTTGAATATTTTATTTTTTAATATTGAAAATTCAATTGATTCACTAGCTTTCTTGTGCATCTGAGATAAACAAACAAATAATAAATAATAAATAATAAATATTTCATGAATATTATCAAAATTAATAACTTATCTTGAATGACATGTTAAGAAAGAAATACAAATAAAATTGACAATGCACGAACTTTGAAAAAGTTCATTTCGGGGCGGTTTGTTTCGCCGTAAAAGACTTAAAAGTCCGTAATTCATAAATGACTTACAACCCAATTATAAATACGGCGTTTGTTTGGACCATAATTCGTAAAAGACTTACGCAATTCAACTATCACTCCCTTTGTAACGGCCCGATCCCGCAGATACGGGGACGTTATGGCGACGTACATACGCGAGGTGGAAACACCCTCACGCGTACGTTAAGCCTCAGTACAGGGAAGATGTAAGTTAGAGGAAGCAAAGTGTAGCACATTGATGTGTTAGTCCATTTACACATAAAGATGAACTACTATAGCAAAGAATATTAAAGAATACGCAATTCATATATGTTAAAATTAGTTGATCAAAATAGCAAGAATTGTGGTTATCATACAATAAAGTATAGGACTATTGGCACACAGAGAGTCATCCAACATATTAATAGGCATGAATATTGACAGACAGAGAATTGACTAGCACACACTAATTAGTTACAAGAGTGTCATTATTTTTTAGACATTTTTTACCCCCAGTGAAAAGTTCAAAATGTCATTTCTTCCTTCTCACTCTTCCTCCTCCTACTTCTCCTTCTGCGGTGACCGTTGACGGTCCCCCATGCCCTCCCCTCTCACCCACCACTGCCCTCACCCTTCCCCCCTCGTCCTCCCTTCTTGCTAAAACATGCGCCGTTGGAGGAGGAGCTCGGGGGTGGGGGCGGGCGGGTCGGGCGGGGGATGCTGCCTGAGGAGGAGAGGGGGTTGCAGGAGGAGGGTGAGAGAGAGGGGATGGAGAAGGAGTTCGTGAGGGAGAGGGGGCGCTACCGTAGGAGGAGCACGCGGGGGTTTAGGGGGGAGTCGGCAGAAGAGGGAGTATTTAAGGAATATTTAAAAAATAGTGGGTGCCTTAATCAATTTTCTGAGCGCACTACTCTGCTGTATCTCTTAATCAATTCCTTGTGTTCGTGCCTAATATTAATTGAATATAATTCATTCTTTTATAAGGCATAATAATATTAATGGGATAATAATTCACTCTTTTATAAATCATTAGTTTAATGGAATATATTCACTAACAATGAAAAATGAATAATAATAACAATTATAGCATTTAAGATAAGCCTTAAAAACATCACAATGAAATATAAGAATCTACTGAGATCTATGCGAACAGTTCAACAACAATATGAATGTATGAGTCATGCCAGTGAATATAAATGGAAGTAAAGAAATAATTCATATTTAATAACAAAATTAAATCAATCATGGAAATTCATTTATTTTTGAATATTTTATTTTTTTAATATTGAAAATTCAATTGATTCACTAGCTTTCTTGTGCATCTGAGATAAACAAACAAATAAAAATAATAAATAATAAATATTTCATGAATATTATCAAAATTAATAACTTATCTTGAATGACATGTTAAGAAAGAAATACAAATAAAATTGACAATGCACAAACTTTGAAAAGTTCATTTCGGGGCGGTTTGTTTCGCCGTAAAAGACTTAAAAGTCCGTAATTCGTAAATGACTTACAACCCAATTATAAATACGGCGTTTGTTTGGACCATAATTCGTAAAAGACTTACGCAATTCACTATCACTCCCTTTGTAACGCCTCGATCCCGCAGATACGGGGACGTTATGGCGACGTACATACGCGAGGTGGAAACACCCTCACGCGTACGTTAAGCCTCAGTACAGGGAATCACCTCATAGATATAGGGGTCCCAGCAGGAAATAAGTACAAGAATACCTGTAGAAAGGGGTTAGTGATCATAACAGATATAAAACAGGGATAAATAAGATAACAGAAATAAATTACCAAGATACCTATGAAGTGTCTCGATGAGGAATCTCCTAGTGACTCTAAGGCACTCTCGGTTACTGCGATACGCGGATCTCCAATCTGGGCATGCAAACCCAGGGTCGTCAGAAAGCGACCTAGTGAGTGGTAAAATGAAGGAGGCAGTATTATATACTATAAGAATACAAGCATGATACGAATATATAATACATGGTGTTGTTGAAGTGATATCATATAATAAGTATATAATAAGCAGTAGAAATATATAAACATGTAAGCAGTAAAAATATATAAGTAGGTCATTTTTAATACAATCACTACTTAGCCGGTTATCATCAGGTCAGGTCTATGGTCGTATCTAGTTTAGATCATAAATAATATTGTTTAGTGGTGACGTGATGGAAATGAACATGGTAGTGATGTACATGAACATGTAGATGAAGTATGCAACATAACCATCCTACTGTGTTGTGCACATACAGTCATGCTGTCTGCAAAATATAGAATATATGCAATGCAGAACATGCGTAGTATGCCACGACATACAGTGTAACATGTACCAGGTAATGTAACAAAGTAGACATGTAATAAGATGGCTCATATATCATCAGGAACAGTAACAAGTACAACAATAGTATACATGTAGTAGGTAAGTCATGTCATTTATACAATAGGAGCAATCAGTACCACCTGGTATTATAATCAATCTCTTCCAGTGTCCCATACCACTGACAGTTCATACTGGAGCCCGCACTCCAGTCGAATCCATCCGGACATGGCCTACGGGTACCATTATCCAAACGAGAGAGTGACCAAATAACAAGTGTTCCCGACGTCACTATTGTGTATACTGTTTTATTATGTTAATTGGAAACCCATGGTCGAGGAGTTCTTATCGGTAAGTGTATCCCGTGCATACCCGGGATCACGGCCTTTATCAAACCCCTGGCTGCTAAGACCAGAGCCCTTCGCTAAGAGGGGAACAATAATCAAGTAACAAGAGCTCATGGAGCAATTGGTAGGTAGCACTACCATCCCCTGCAGTGGGAGAACAATATGGATCCAGTACATCACCCGATAAGATCTAATCAACCGTCGAGTCTCCCCCATACCCCAGTTAACTTTATGATCTAATACGTCAAGTATAAAATGTAACAAGAACAACTACTGTACATGATACGGGTAACATGATAACTGGACCAGAGCTCTGTTGATAGCATAGAATAATATAACGAGAAACGGGAACAATATAACAGGAACAATATAACGGGAAACGGGAACAATATAATACGGGAACAATAGATGTGGGATTCCCACATATTGCATATCAACAGCTCTCATGTCCAGTAACGGGAATATCCATATCAATAACCGGAAACAATCATATAACATGAATACGGTAACATGGAACAATAATATGTGTAATATGAACGGGGATCCATATGACAAGAATAGAGAAACCATATATGCATGTGTAACAGTGATATGTCGAGAATCCATGTAACGATGATAACAATATATTTTATAACGGTATCCATGAAGTGGTGCAGTGATATATCGGTAGGACATGACTACGAAATAAGAATGTGACGTCTCATGTAATCACTGTGGTCCGTGTCTAATCTCATGCAAAGTGAACTACAGTGTCCGTGTAATGATGATAACAATAATATGAAATGCGGTACTTATCCGTGTACTAGTGGAACATAGATGTGTAGCTATAATCCGTGTAGCATATCTGCGTAGCACTAGTACATGTAATAACGGTAATCCGTGTATCATGTAATACCATGTCCTGTGAATTACAGTAACGGTGTCTAGCATGCATGTCTAGTGGTAGGGTAGTGTCATAGCGTATCGGTGGATCAATAGACATGTAACGGAACTGTGATACAATACATGTCATAATAGTGTTCAAGAATATGGTGAAATAGTGGCCCAGATGTCAGTGGTACATGAACATGACCTAATAGATATCCAGTGTCACACTCAACGTCCTTTCTTGTTTATTACAGTGTTTTAACATTGTTTACAAGATTTACCGGTAATCATGTTTTATTTCAATAAAGCAACCAAGTTCAATTACTATTCTAAAAAGACAATTTATAAAATAAAAAACTCACAAATTAGCCATAGGAAGGTAGCTCTCTTTCCCACGATCGTAACGGATCCAGAATCGTCCCAATCGGAGTCCGGATGCTCCCGATATCGCCCGAATACTAAATCATAACAAATAGGGTTAAATATGTAAATAAAAATATTTTAAGTGCAATACTAAAAAGTACCAGGGGGTTTTATGCAAAATTACCTTTATTGAATGTGGATGCGGGTAGACGGGTTAACGGGTCGGGTTTAAGTGCAATAGTGACGTCGGGAACACTTGTTATTTGGTCACTCTCTCGTTTGGATAATGGTACCCGTAGGCCATATCCGGATGGGTTCGACTGGAGTGCGGGCTCCAGTATGAACTGCCAGTGGTATGGGACACTGAAAGAGATTGATTATAATACCAGGTGGTACTGATTGCTCCTATTGTATAAATGACATGACTTACCTGCTACATGTATACTATTGTTGTACTTGTTACTGTTCCTGATGATATATGCGCCATCTTGTTACATGTCTACTTTGTTACATTACCTGGTACATGTTATATTGTATGTCGTGGCATACTACGCATGTTCTGCATTGCATATATTCTATATTTTGCAGACAGCATGACTGTATGTGCACAACACAGTAGGATGGTTATGTTGCATACTTCATCTACATGTTCATTTCCATCACGTCACCACTAGACAACATTATTTATGATCTAAACTAGATACGACCATAGACCTGACCTGATGATAACCGGTTAAGTAGTGATTGTATTAAAAGATGACCTACTTATATATTTTTACTGCTTACATGTTTATATATTTCTACTGCTTATTATATACTTATTATATGGTATAACTTCAACAACATCATGTATTATATATTCATATCATGCTTGTATTCTTATAGTATATAATACTGCCTCCTTCATTTTACCACTCACTAGGTCGCTTTCTGACGACCCTGAGTTTACATGCCCAGATTGGAGATCCGCGTACCGCAGTAACCGAGAGTGCCTTGGAGTCAATAGGAGATTCCTTATCAAGACACTTCATAGGTATCTTGGTAATTTATTTCTGTTATCTTATTTATCCCTGTTTTTATATCTGTTATGATCACTAACCCCTTTCTGCAGGTATTCTTGTACTTATTTCCTGCTGGGACCCCTATATCTATGAGGTGAGGTACTGAGGCTTAACGTACGCGTGAGGGTGTTTCCACCTCGCGTATGTACGTCGCCATAACGTCCCCGTACCTGCGGGATGGGGCGTTACACCCTTGTAACCCAATTACCACTCACTTATAGCCCAATTACAGTTAATTTTGTGATCATGCAAATTTGTATTATTCTTTATGTTAATATTAAATTTTTTTAATATTTAGAATTTTTAAAATTTATTTACATAAAACTTTTTAAATCATCAACTAGTTAATTTTGTGGTCAGTTTTTTCACTTACGACTTATAAATTACGACAACCAAATACCGTAAAATATAATATACTTTCCCACTTAGAACTTTATATTACCAACCGAACACCGTAAAAACTTACATGCATGTAACTCATTTACATCTGTAAAAGATTTTACTAATTATGACCTATGAATTACGGCCAATTATGACAACCAAACAGAAGAGACCATCCAATTTCTTGGAGCAAGAGTCGGAAACTAAACTTGCAAGTAAACTCTATTTACACTTATGAGGAACTTTTATGTTTGCATAAATAGAAAATAGGAAAAACTAGAATTAAACTAAATATAAGCAACAAACAACAAAATAATATATCCTTTAGATTGTTAAAAATTGTGCTCTACATTTAATATTTATAAATTACAAATAACAAAATAGAATAAGAAAAAAGTTCTGGCCTCGAGGTAGGCATGTAATTACTACTCTAAAGGTATATCCCGACTAAAGATATATCACTGACTTCGTGCAGTCAATCAAAATAGATAAACTCCTAGCAGTACAAATTCTTTTCTACCAAACTCCCTTACGTGCACGACCACTAAAAGAAGTCGACCACGAGCCATTTGCTCAACATTCTCAGAGAAGAAAGTAGAAAATGAAATGTGCTATAAATTTAGAGGAGAGGGTGAGTTAGTTATATATATATATATATATTCCTTCATCCATATTTTTTCATGGAAACAAGTATGATGTGTACTTCTATTTATAGTCTCATATAACAATTACTCATAATAATAATAGAATATTAATCAATACAATATTTAGCCATAAGGAGTATATTAACTCTTATAACGGTTATTCGACCAATTCAATATGACTTGTCGTTAGACTTGAGCAATAGCAATAATTAAATTATTAAATAATTAATTAGATAATATATGAAATTTTATTTTTTATAATAAAATATCCAACACTTGGGATATTTTATAACCTAACCTCAGTCTCTTGCTCATTGTTTTACCTCTATTTAAAGTTCGGGAACTATTTAGTTCGGACTTAATATGAATGCACGGGCGAATGTCTGGGGACGCTAGTTTATTTTGATTCTCAGAGCTACAAAATAATGAGCGGTTAAGATTATTGACTTGGATCGCCCAATAATTATTATAAAGTAGAGGAGAGGATTTAAATTCTAAACTTTCAGATCAAAGATGGTTTCTGGATATTAATACTCTCAAGAGACTTGAGTATATATTTAGGGTTGGTCTTAACTTTCGAGTATGAAGATAATCCCATAATTGTGTAGAGTTTATATTGGACCTCATTAAAGTTATCTGAAAATGTTGTCTAAAACTATCAAAAACAGTCTCCTCATGTGGCCACATGGTAAGCTGTTGGGTTTATTTTTCAATGGGCGTCGGTTTAAATTCCATGAGGTACACATATGTAAATAGCCTATGTGTGTAGGCTGGCGGTTAACTGCGAGTTTCTTTTGAAAAAAAAAAATACCAAAAGAGATTGAAGTTACCTAGCCGTCCATGATGCATATTGGCTTTCTAAAGAAGATTAATTTGTAAGATTTTTATTGTTGAACCTATGCCACATTATTTTTATATCTTTATCATAAATAAAGAGAGAATAATTAATAATGTGTTTTGAATACAACATCGGAGAAAGTAAATAATTTATCAGTCACAAATACATTCATTCCTAAAGGTTACCTCCTCCGTTTTGAGATTTCACTCAGTATTACTCTTCAAAAAGAGAGTAGTAGTTGAGTAATAAATTACATAACTGTACTGTAGATTTGATACTAGATGATTGATTTGTTAATATGTCAGACATCTGGACTTCACTAAATTTATCTGAAAACGTTATGATCAGAAACTATAAATAAAGAGAGAAGAAATTTTGAAATTATCTGAAACGTGCCTTGATACTGCTGGCTTCAATTCTAGTTAGAATTATCTCTAGAATACTATTAATGCATCAAGTTGATTTCTTCCCCTAAATTAGTTCTTGATATTATCATGCAACAGCAGCAGATGCAACTACATACTACCATAAACGAGTATGATGGTCAAATTCGTGCCATTTTTCGCAAAACAAGCATGAATATCTCCGTTGATCAACATGATTAGGCGATGGACTGCTTATTTTGCTTGGAAGGGGAGGGTCATCGCTGTGTCAATATCTGAGATCAAGGGAGACTAATTTCACGGGGGATGTGTCGAGATTTGAGCCAAACAAATACTCTCACGTCGGCTAGACATGAGGATGGTCTTGAATATATAAGGATTTGAGCAACTTCACCTGGCTAGTCTTTTGGGACGGTGTCCCAAGTCCTTTCAATTGGTATAGAGCCATGTGTTCGATGTTTTTGATTCTCCAATTTGGCGCAAGAAGGCACAATAGTGAGCCCCTGTAAAGCAATTTGGCTCGCGAGATATTTGATAGTAGTGTAGATGAGAGGCCTGACTGCAGTCGGTGATTCAGTAAGGCATGTCTGCCCCACGCAGTGAAGAGTCCCGATCGAGCATTTGGTCTTTCATTACGAAGAAAAATTGAGCTTGCATGGAGACTCTTTGTTCGAGCGGGGATTGTTGGGATTTGAATCGAACAAATAGTCTCGCATCGGCTAGACACTATACAACTCCACCTAAAAGACTAATCTTTTGAGATAGTGCCCCAAGTCCTTCAAGACGTTTAGACCTCTCAAATATAAATATGATGAGCTTTTAATATTTTCTCACTTGGAAGTAACTGAAGACCAGGATGATGAGAAGCAGCCAACACATATGATCCCTTCAGTTCCAATGTATCTATACTGGTCAGAGGTGAACTATAAAAGCTTAGAAAAATTAATTATTGAAGGTCACAGATAGATCTAAGTAGACAAAAGATTCAGAGACATATGGACAATTTCGCGTGTAAACAGTTATCTTGGTAAAAATAGGGAAGGCCATGAATAAATCCATATCACTGTGATAATTGATCCATAAAACATATTGCAGTATAATTATACATTCTTCTTAAATTGTGGGAACATAGAGTAGATAGGATACTCATTTGATGAGTGCAATGACAATTTATACGCATAGTAGCTACTATGCAAATATGAATAAGGATGAGCAATCTATGGCACAAGTCTTGGACATGAACATAATCAAGTGAAAACACATGATACACTTCTCTAACAGTGAAACTCTGCCAAAAAAGAAGAATATCAAACGATACAAGATTTGGTGCGTATTCAAATATGGTAACCAAGTCAAAAAGGATAAGCGCTGATTCTTCTACGAAGACAGAAATAAGCTAGCAACCGATAAGCCAGCGCCATGGCTATTAGAATCCACACTTCCTGCAGTCCACCGTTCAGGTCTATTGTATCGAATGATGGTGAAGTATGCAAACTTCGACATCCACCAGCGCTTTGGCATTCGTACGACAAATCACCAGAGTATTGCACCTTTAACAAAAGTCTGAAGCCGTAATGCATGAATGACATGTACTTCATCCACCGAATGAATTTAGGAATGTGCTGTAGAGAAAACGAAGTGATGTAAGCAAATGGTATTATATTATGAGGGAAAATGAGGAATCAAGTTCTTGTTTTAAAATTTAAAAAGGTGTATTGCGAACAATAAAGTTCAAATTATAAAGTATGTCATGATTTGCTAACTCGAGGGAATGGATGATTCGTATAAATATATACCTGAACATAATACCCCCCGGTGAGGAGAAACAACATAAGCACTAAAGACGCCGTTGTACCAGCTCTTTTCATACTTAAACTGACTGCACCCAGAAGCTCCCCTGTTCCCTGATTATGAGTTAAGAGGATGATATTAATATTTAGATTAATTAATTAGAACATATTTGGGCACGAAAAAGTACTTGTTTATCCTCACTACCTCTTTGAATGTAAGTTGTCCGGCTTATAATGTGCTGATGAAATAAGAATTCCTGTTTTCTTGTATGTCATGTAATCTATCTTGAGTTACGAATATGATATTGAATTAATTTGCAAGTGTTGGGACATGGAAAATAGTTGTTTATCCTGACCTACCTCCTTTAATCTTAGTTGTCTAGCGTAAAATGTAATGACGGAAGAGGAATTCCTACTTCGAAATAGCCTTCATTTACCGGGAAGGAATAAGAATGATCTTAAATGTAATACATTGTTTCTGAAAGCCATGGATATATAAAATATAAGGGTTTTTCTGATATATACTCCCTGCATCTTTCCCATTCAGAAAATTACTCCCAAATAATTGATATTACCAATTGACCCCTCAAATCTTCTAAGTACTTAAAATTTTACCCCTCATTTGTTATTGTTTAAATAAAAAAAAGATTATTCTCTTATTTCTTGACAAGATGCCTAATATTTTTAAAAAATGACTAATATTTTAAAAAACTAACTAATCTATTCTCTATTACTCTACAACCCTAACCTTAACCCTTCCCTAACCCAACCTTAATTAACCCACCCCAAACAAATCCAACCCGACACGTAGGGGTGCAAACAGATAATAATATATCCGATCCAAACCCGTATCCGCATTGGTTGCAGATTTGGATGAGTTTTTTTTTTTACCAAAAGATATTCATATTTGTATCTTTATTCGTGTTTAAAAGAAGGATATGGTATATTGAATGCCATATCCATTCTGTATTGATTACACCCCTAATATGAAGTATTGTTCGCTCGTTATACATAATTATCTCATTATACTTGCTACATGTGTATCCTTATTAGTAATTTGCTCTATTAGGTAATTTATGTCAGGTGAATCTTTCTGGGTATCAGGATAAGTGAAATTGAAAGTAAAATGTTTTAATGTTACTTAAGATGAATGGTGATACAACGATATCTATTTAGCGACTGCAATCATATTTGTTTCCCTCAAATCTAATCTATATCTGAATTTGCCGGATACGGATATTAGTTTTCCTTGTCGAACCATATCTGTAACCGTATCTATAATTCACAAGCCGATATGGATATGGTAAATATCATATCCCATCTGTATTCATATGTTTGCACGCCCTACTAACATCTAACTCTATCTCCAACCATAGAATGAAGAGGTCAAGGATGAATAGAGGTGAAGGACGCACGTGGTGCGGATTGAGATCATGAAGTCCTGAGAAGAAAAAGAATAAGAATGAAGAAGTGAGAAGAAAATGAGAAGAAGACAATTTTGAATTTGGGGAATTTAGGATTGGATTAGGATGTAAAGAAGAGAAGGATGAAGAAGATTTGAGAAGAGGCGAAAAAAGATGATAAGGTGAAGGATTTAACAGGTATTTAACACGTTCTTTGTCCAAAATCAAACATAAGGGGTGGATTTCTAAGATTTTGAATATATGAAGGGTTACTTACTAATATCAATGATTTAAAAGGTATTTGTCTAGATATGATAATTTTGGCGGGTATATGTCTAAAGACCCCAAAATATAATTATTCATTTTCAAATTAAATTATTCTCCTACTCACAACTTCACAATGATTTTTTTGAGGGGAAGGAGAACTTCATAATGATTATTTTCATCATCCCCAAATATTTTCCCATAAATAATAGGCCCATCACGATCTTTTGAAAAATACCAAGTCAATATTTCCCGACAGAGGGACTGACTCAAATTTTCGAGCTAACTGATACATTTGTCATTAATTCCAATAAACTAGTGCTAACTGCTAAGTTTTGGTTGGGGGCGATTATAGGAACGAGAAATTAATGTAAAGCATGAGAGGACAGTTGGTGGTGAAGGAGAATTATGATATTGATGAAGTGATTAAACCTCAAGGAACCTAGAAGCAATCCCCTCAAGTTCAACAAGACTCTGAAAATTTCAGACACGAGCCAAACTGAAACATGACATTCCCACCACTTTTTATCAGAGTAATGGAAAAAGCGAATGGTCCAGATTTGACAAATTTAGGATTTCAGATTTTAGTAGATTTAAGGGCAGATTTAGGATTTAACTGAGTTGGGTAGATCTGATTCAGATTTGATGTTATCAATAATTGCACGCATAGTGCACATGTTGTAGGCTATATACAGCCATGTAGTGACTCTTATGAAAATAGGTTATGATTATGATATTTTTGATGAGCTATTTGCTTTTAATATTGGTTCGGATCCCATAGATTGAATCATAGGCGGCAAAGCCAAGATTCGGGTTGCGATCCGTGATCATATCTAATTCCACTGTTCTCTAATTCCACCAAAATCTCACACAAACCTTAATTTCTCCTCCGTCTCACATCATTTTGGTATCAGAGCCGAATTTTCTGCTTTTTCCCCTTCCACAAAAAAATCAAAAAAAATTACTGTTCTTGAACAATAATAACTTATTATTGTTCATCTTCTTCGTCTTCGAAGCCAAAAGGAGCCTTCCACCATCCCTCGCCTTCAGCACCGCGCCACTGCCACCGCCCTCCCTGGGGGGCGCCAACACCACCGACGGCCTCTGACGACCTCGCCATCGACAACCTTCATCTACCCAGCCACCACTGCTTCGATGTCTCCACCACCTCCATCTCCCTCTACGCCATCACCAGAGGCCTTAGGGTTCGCCGCCACCTCACCTCGTCATCAGTAGAGCTCTGCCACATCACCACACCCTTGTCGAGGTATCACGACCTCCGTTGGGCCCTGCGGCTTCCCCGGAGAGTCTCCCGCCGTCCGACAGCTCCTCCGACAACATCATTGCTATCACTCCTCATCAATCTATACTGCTACAACCTTCTCCGCCATCGACCGCCCCAGATCCGCCTCGAGGACCTCCATCTTACCTCACCGGAATTCCACAGCTGTCCTCGTGCTCTCGCCACTCAGATTCAATGAGATCACAGCCCCGAAGACTGTCGTCAAAGTCAAGTTCCCTACCGCCTTGCCTTCAACTCCTGGGCAGGATCTCTTCCGTCGTCTCCCAACCGTAGACGCCGCCCAGGTCTCATCAGAGTGCCGCCGACGCCGGATCTCCTACGCTGCCAGAGCAAGGTCTCCGCCTCCGCCTCCATCGTCGCTAAGCCCTAGCACGAGGTCAGGGAAAGAAAGAGAAGGAGAGAGAGATTTGGGTGTTGGGTTAAAATTTCTCAAATCCTATACTTATAACCCGATCACCTATCGGGCTTAAGTCAAGCAGGTCTCTCACTGAACCCGACCCGTAGCAAGAATCCAACCCGACCTGACCGAGTCGGTTCATTCAACTCAGATTGGAGACTGAGTCAACTCGACCGAGTTGTCTCGACTGAGCCAGCTCACTCCAAAAGCAACATCGATCTTCTGGAGTCCGGTTTCAGGCCCGTTTGGAGTCCAATTCGAATTCTGTCTGAAACGTTGAGTCTGCAACTGAGTCCCGGAACTACTAAAAGGATTTCACAACAGTTGAATAGCAGATCTGACCTCTATGAGCCTGTGTTTGGTGCCAATACTATTCCTGCAACAGAAGATCAGCGTTTTAGACCCATTTCCAGTCTGATTTGAGACCAGTTCGAGCCATTGAGATTCTTGGTCACTTCTGATCTTTATATATTAAATTTTTTCCATGGGTTTTTACTTTTGTGATAGATACATAAATACTGATGCTGATGAAAAGAGAGTGGAACGGGATATGTATGCGACTATCCCATATTTTTGGGATTCTCGTGGGTATGAAAAGTGAAAAAATAATTTTGAAGAATTCTTCAGTTATTTCTCCCTGACATCTGAGCAAAAATATCACTATGCTCAAATGAGGCTGGTTGGACAAGCTTATTGGTGGTGGAAAGACAGTCGTATCGACAATCAGTGTTGGTTTTTCTTACAAGATCATCTTTGTAGTCTGTATGCTCCATACCTCTTTTATGCATCTGAGGCAGACTACAATGTTGAGCAAGAGCCCAAACCTGAGAGCTGATCATCCGCTGATATCTGCACTGATCTCTTAGATGAGATCCGAAACTTGTAGTAAGCCAGACTGCGAAGGTTGATGCAGATTCAGAGCTAGACATTGTTGATAAGACAGAGCTGAAACGAGAGCCAGAGGTTGTTGATAAGCCCGATCCAGAATCAAAAGTGAAAGATCATCTTATTAAGACTTATGTAGATCTTCCACCTATGAAGCTATCTTCATCAGCTATGAGGGTCCCTTTATTCCTGAGATCACCTAATGTATATGATATTTTGTAGATCATTTTAGAGGCGATAAGTTCACAGGAGGTTAGATTTCTTATGGTACAGAATACAATCAATCCAATCTTCAGCAGTGATAATTTGTCTCGACATGCTGCATGTGTCTTGTTCGAGATACCACCGACCGCAGCCGGTTGGTCACGAAAATCAGTTCTACCTCCTCCACCTTGGATCAACCATGATGCATCAGTGCTGTTTCTCGACCACCACCTTGGCTTGATTGAGAATTCGTGATGTGGTTCCAACCGGTTGTACTTGCCTTATTACTTACCACTGCATTCACTGGAGATGAATGCTTTTAAGCTATAGAGAATGATAGGAAAAGCAAACGATTCAGATTTGACAGATTTAAGGTTCTAGTTGATTTCAGATTTTAGTAGATTTGGGAGCAGATTTAGGATTTAATTGAGTTTATTTGGGTAGATCTGATTGAGATTTGATTTATCAATAATTGCATGTATAATGCATGTGTTATAGGCTATATATAACCATGTAGTGACTCTTATGAAGGTAGACTATGGTTATGAAAATTTTGATAAGCTATTTGCTTTTGTATTGTTTCAGATCCCATGGATTGAATCATAGACAGTGAAATCAAGATCCAGGTTGCGATTTATGATCATATCCAATTCCACTGTTTTTCCCCAATTCCACCAAAAATCCCACTACAAACCCTATTTTCTCCTCCGTCCCACATCACAGAGTCACCAATAGGCTTATCTACCAATACTAACTCTATACTTTTGTGAATTATTTTAGTTACTTCATAGAGAGTGAGATTCAAGAATATTGTTAAGTTGTCAGCATATCATCGATTCATTATATTCATTTATAGCCTTGAGATAGATATTACAAAGGCTAAGCTAAGTTTAAAACGAAAAGCTTTTCAACTTACCTGGCTTGTGAGAACAGTTAGTAGAATCGCAAATAGTGTCAGAGAAAAGCAAGCCACCGATCTTCTGAAGTCTGCCATGAAGTATAGAATGGCCATAAAAATGGTGGGATATATAACATGAGCTATCATGTCACATACAGTGCTACATGTGTAGTATACACTAAGTCTATACATATCTGCTTTTCTTTCTTTAACCAAGTACACCTTCTCATACGGGAAGACATGCACTGCTCCAAACAATGATGATGATGTCCAGAAAATGCAAATATAGAACATCAGGCCAACCTACATTGTAAAAACAAAGTTTTTAGATATACATTCTGCACATGGTAAAATAATATATCTTTGAGCACATCTACATGCATCAATCTCGGTTTCTCTGTGTTTGAGATGGTAAAATCCTATAACAAATTAGATATTCAAATTCTTTTTTCATACACTATGATGCCTCATGCATTATATACAGATCAGTGAAGCCAGCATTAAGCAGTATATTATTGACAACAATCTGCAAGAAAGGGTATGAGCAAAAAACATTGAACTACATTTGGTAACAGAACAGACACATAAACACACATGCAATGCAATATAGATAGATATACACCCTAAAGTACTGAACCATTTCCATCATTTCCCCTATATCTTGATGTTTGATATTCTAAATCCAATGATAGAGCTGGTATTTAAATATAAATTTCTTATCATCTTGAAACTCCATCCATAGGATGTATTACTGAATAATGCTGCCCAGCTAAATGAGCTATAAATCAATTTAGGTTCTATAGTTATGTAAGACTAGTTGCGAGAAATAACTAGGGTTTAGATGCACAAAATAAGGTTTAAAAGTGTGGAACACAAAAATTCATGGATGCTCCTTCTCACAGTGTTGGCAATTCTTTTTCAAAGTTCAGCACCCTTGTGTGTGCGCACGCGCGCGCGTCTTTTGAATTATAGATAATGATGGTCCCCCTAAAAAAAATTATAGATCATTGACTTATTTCATACAAATACACGCATCTGAATTGGTGAACTATAAAAAGTTTAAGCTTAGAGGCAGCAAAGAATTACCTGATCCCTTAGTTGGGCCTCTGTGTCCATCTTAGACTTCCACCATAAAAGGCCTAGAAGAATCGCTACTCCAACTGACTGCCCTAGCCTCAGCTTGTCTAAATAGTCACTGCATCTCTCCCTAAATGTTCTCTTTGATAATATCAATAACTGCTCGAACCAACTTATAGTCCAATCTTTTTTCACTTGAATTGCTACCTGAATTTGTTTCGATGCTTCAGTTATTTCTTGATTCTCCTTTTCTTTGGGCTCAATCTCTACCTTGTACTTAGATAGCAGAAACTGTGAAATGCCATTACAAAACCATGTTAATTTTAAATGATTCAGTGCATTTACTCATTATTATTATCTTCTACAAACTGAATAAGAGATCTGTCGGAGACTCCTTATATGCATTTAATACAACAATTAAAATATCAAATATTTTTACCCTCGCTAGTACATAAGGCATGTCATTTTGTATATTGACTGCTTTTACATAGTTAAACTATTCAGCATTGAACTTTTGTTAAATGTCTTTTCTAACTCAAATTGGGCCCTTCATGAACTTCTCAAGCTTCATAGCCTCCAGAAGTTGTCAAATTTCATTTGCCGCGTCACTAAATGTGTGTATCATCAACAAATGTGTCTTCCAATATAGAAGGCTTCAATATGGTGACTGGAAGCTGAGAAGCCTCTTATCTGATGGGTGGGTGAAGAAACATAGTGCTTAATACGCTAAGATGTTTCCTTATGACATAAATCATTTAACTCTAGAAAAGTCGAGAGAGTATAAAATGGCTTGTATTTTTGAAGTGATAATCACCTTAATCACCTCCC
Organism: Agave tequilana; assembly: GCA_038442645.1. NCBI lineage: Eukaryota > Viridiplantae > Streptophyta > Magnoliopsida > Asparagales > Asparagaceae > Agave > Agave tequilana. The sequence goes on from JAVJIF010007064.1 coordinate 95,550, forward strand.
TCTCGAACTCTTGTGGATTTGGAGAACCTAGTGAAACTTCAGGGATGCTGATGTCATTCAACTGCCCAGTGGCCAAATCTATCAAGAATTCGGCAGGGTTCATTGTTAGCTCAGGCACGAAACCCAAGGAGGTGAAGTACTGCATAGACTCTCTAGCCTTTCCATGGTAGATTGGGTACCCATCAGATATCAGCAAGAGCTTATCAAACATGTAAAACATTCTGCTCGATGGCTGATGGATAGTGGTGATGATGGTCCTTCCTGCCTGTTATTCAACCAATCCCACGATTAGAAACATCTAGCATTGACATAATTAGTTATGTTGTGTCCGTACATGCAAGTTCCTGATCAAAACATGGGTTGAATTCTAGTTTATCACACTACTAAAATTCAATGTGGACTTATTTTGGATCGATTAATGGATCAGCATTCTTAACTTTATGAATTTCCAAATATTTTTTCAAATGTTGGACTATTCCATTCCTACAAAGAGTCAATTCTAGTTCTCTTTGATGTTTAGATGGTTTTGTGGTTCCAATTAATTTAGCATGCTAGAAAATATATTCAAAAGTCTAGTTTTGCTAATCTAATATTTGGTTTTAGTTTAAATCAGCAGATGATTTCTGTAACTACTTGACGTACCGTTTACTTGTACTACATGCATATGCTATGGAAAAAGAAAACCATTTTCTCATATATAAAGTACATTATTTTGGTAGTTCTTTTAATAATTATATGAAATTCCCTCAGGCAAAACCTTTTCATCTTCCTTGTTCATTTAAGAATATTTCCTACTTACGGAAATTTGGGGCGCTGTCCATTTTGTATGAGCTTAAAATAGGAAAATCAGTAAAGCTGGTTTTCCATCTCACCATTGCTATCTCCACCGTGTACCAAGCATAGATAGCAAAATGGGACACCAAAAAAATAAAGAAAGAAAATAGCAGGAAATATTCGTGTTTGTGACGGAATCTAAGAGAAAAGAACTTTAAAATACGAAAAAATGATGGAAATGTCAAAATTTCTGATAGCGAATGAACCGTGTTTTAAATGGTTTAGTACCCAACAATGAATGTAAAAGAAATGCTATATACATGTCAAATTTTATATGTTGATCATCTAATTTGTTTAATTATATACATATTCAACAGAATATTATCCAAGTTTAACAAATGACAGACATTTTTGTCTCTATGTTAACTAATTTAGATTTCTTGCTAAATAGGCTCCCTAAAAAATCCATGATTAAAACAGAACAAAAAATAAAAACAATATTATGTAAAAAGAAATAATAAAATTTTAGTAAAGATGATATTAAAATATTTCTTTTAGGAAAAAATTGTAAAATAGTGTCAAAACAGGTTTAAAACAGGTTTTGAAAGATTTTGTAAAAATTATGCGCTTTGAAAGATTTTGTAAAAATTATGCATTTTTCTCATCTTTCTTTCTAAAAAGAGTTTTAAATAGAGGGGAAGCAAAACACATTCTTTTTGTCAATAAAAAACAAGTTCTAAAGTTAGAGGCACCAAAAACACATTTATTCTGAAAAAAACATAGTTTTTCTAACTGAGGTAGCAAGAACACCTCCTGCCTATGGTTGCTGCTTCTGAGAACTTGGCCCCGACATAAAGAGGATTGATACCAGGCTGACGGTCTGTCCTAAAAGTTTGTGAAGCCTTCTCCACTTAGATAAGTGGTCCATAACTTAGCCCCCTTTAGATGGGAATGAGATTAGGGTGAATGATAATGATGACTTCATAATATGACAGATGCATGTAAAATGTTTAAGTATCATTTTAGAAGATGGCTACATACAAACTCAAATTGGTAACCATAATTCAGCCCTGAATCCAAAGTTCAATTATTGACTAGCAGCCTAGGTCATCATGTTCAATTTGCAGTCATTTGCAGGATTAGAACATTACTTTTGCAAGGCTTTGAAGAACACGAAGGAGGTTGCTAGCCGAGGTGGAGTCAAGTCCTGATGTAGGCTCATCAAGAAATAAGAGTGAAGGGTCGACGAGGATTTCATAACCAATGCTGGTCCTTTTTCTTTCTCCTCCTGATATGCCTTTCACAAATGTTCCTCCAACTCTAGTGTGACGACACCTGAATTTCAAAGGTATTATAACATGGTGGAGTATCTAGAAGTGATTGCTTATTCATATTCTTGCCAAATGAAAATTAGAGAAATTTCAGCAAGAGAAATCAAAATTCAAAAACTATACAAAAAACTTGTTATTTGTCTAGTTAGTTGGCACGTTTTATTTCTGCCTTCAAGATGACTTCACTAAAAAACTCAAATTATATTGCCACTTTGAACTTTTCTTTATTGCCTCTGATTCAGCTTTTAAAACTTTGGCCTAATTTACTTCTGAGACTCTTTTTCTGTTGTTTAGTTGTTCAGATTTCTTATTTTATTTATTTACTTATTTACCTTAAAGTTTTTATTAAGGAAATGGCATCGATACAGACTTCAAAACTTGGCTTAGATTTTTCAGATATTCCTTAAGGTCAGGACTCCTGAATTATGAACTAAACTTTCCAACTTTGTTAATTTCTTTTCTTCTAAGTGTAACTTATTTTTCAGAAGTTTCTCTTGAAAACCAGGATTTTGAAGTCCAACTTAAATTAAAACTTAAAAGATTAATCCTGACTTAATCCCAAATTCATTTCAATCCAAACAAAAGAATATAAAGAAACGGAAGATAACACTGTTGTAACATGATGACACTGCACTTTTTAGGACCATGTGAGATTTTTTTTTTTATTTTAAATGTTTGGCTTATTGATAACGCGTGACTTATATAATATGCCTCATGTTTGATTTTTTTGGAACTTACGGAAGTGGTAATACATCCTCAAAAGTTCTGCCAGCACTAAATCATATCGATAATTAGAAAATCAGCATGTTAATCTTGCTAGATCCCCCAACTCATCATCAGAAATATATGCAGTGAACTTAAGCTTCAACTAGTCCAACAACTAGTCTCACATCACATAAGAAGTTCACTTAGTACGCATCTGAAATTGTTACTCAGACCAGAACAATAACTTATCAATGAAATCTGGATTCCAGTTTATTAGAAGATGAATTTATTTCAATCCCCAATCATCTGCATCGACCTACATTTTTCTTTTCTTTTGAGACAAATTATGTTGCACTACGGATTTTTTTTCTTCATATGTAAGTAACAAGTACTAACCTCTCCAGACTCAACTCCTTTATGATTGCATCAGCTCTGGAGTACTTCCGTTGCCTGGTCATGTTTCTGGGAAGTCTTAGGAATGCAGCAAAGACCAGAGTTTCTTCAACTGTTAGCTGAGGGAAGAGCACATCATCTTGGGTCACGAAACCGATCCTGTGAAACAATTGCTAGTATAAATATCAGAATGCTCATTTTTTGAATAAATAAGGGAGTAATTTAATTACAAGTAGCATTTTTAAGTTTGGATAAATGGGCTTGTAATGGAAAAGGAAATACTGGTGTCTGCACCTGTAGGACAATTAGTATGTATTTTCAATCCATAAATTATTTTTGGCATAACCTCTTACACCAATTGATTTTCTTCGCCCTTACTGGTTTATGGTATGTAATATAACAACCATTTGTGTGTAACAGAGGCAAATGTGTACTTGAACTATATTAAGTTTAATGTATTTGTAAACTGTAAATGTATACATAAAAATATATCCATGATGTAGCATATTTGACTATGTATTAGTGCCTAAATGGAAGTTATAATATTGACTATTATGTGTTTCAGGACCACAAAAAGGAATCAGCGCAAGAACTCTACAAGCTATGATACTGTGTAGCCTTTTTGTTGACTAAAAATTGAGCTTTTGTCATAATGCAGACTTCTTTTTTCCTTTTTTGATAACATATTTGTATTTGGGTCATATGCTATGTAGACTTCAAAGAGGCAATGTCTTTTGATGTTCATACTACACTCATCGTGTTGCTCATATATTGCATTGAGTTTGTTGATTCTATCGTCGACTGTGTTTTAAGGTGTACAGATTGCAGTAAACGGTGTAAATCATTTCCTAATTACCGTGCATTTTACTTCTTTATGTCTGTCAACACATATGTATATGTGAATATGCGTATGTCTAAACATAATAGGCGTGCATCAAATAGTTTGTTCAGACATTCTACGACTATCAGCTAAATAGAGATTGTAGTTAATGTGTGATATGCAAGAGATTGTCTTAATACCTCCTCTTGAGAGATGGGCAGTAAGGAGTATCATTATAAGTTATGCTCCCTTTAATATCTCCATGCAGCCTCCCACCAAGTATCTTCAGCAGTGTTGTTTTCCCACTCCCAGAAGGCCCCATCAGAGCTAAGATCTCCCCTGGCCCTATGCTTCCCGTTATTCCCTTAAGAATTTGCTTGCCACCCCCTCTCTCCAACCTCAACTGCGAGGCCATGCTCGTCACTGCAGCCTTCACCGGGTTTCGTGACCCCTCGCCAATCTTGTACTCCACATCAGCAAACTGCATCCATCAAAGCACAAGAAGATGTTACTAAGAGTAATGTGTTGTCCAAAGAGAGAGTTAGGGAGTACCTTGAGAAAAATGGGGAGTGGAATATCCTGAGATGTGGATGCATCTTCCCTTTCTATGTCAATCTCTATGCTTCGATTCTCCAAGGTTGGAAGAGGCAATGAGTGCACCCTCTCTTCCTCACTGCAGATTTCCATTTGGGGCAAATTTCAGGCAATCTTGGAGCATTCATGTGATGTATAATAAGATTTTGAGTTAAAAGAGGCCAACTACAAGTGACCAAGAACATGACTAACTTGCTTCTCCTTAACTTTGCAAGTTTTTTATGCTAGTTTGGTTGCTCACATGCTTTCAACATGAAAGAGGCTTCCTCTGGGAAAACACAAAGGTTATTTATGATGCAAGTGAAAGGAATGACAATGGTAAGCAATTATCTAATCTACCTCTTAGGTTTCCACCTAACAAACTGAGTTATGAAAATAATTAAATAGCAATCCTAACACCAGAAAGGGGTTGCTTATTTGTTCTTCACTCGGCTAGGGTTTTTCTTTTTCTTTTTTCCTCAAGTGTTCCCAATATTTTTATCAATTAGAAACAGAAGAGATAGTAACTCCTTTGCACAGCGTTTGTGCGCAAAAATAAATCCTAAATTTGATTAACACACCCGTTCGCGCACACGCACATAAGAAACATGGAGAGGAAAAAGCGAAGATTCAACTGTGCAAGATTTAGTAGGAAAAATAAAAGGAAACAATAAAGAGAATGATAAAAGCCTTCCCAATAGAGATACAAATGTTAAAACACAAATATACAAGACTTTAAAGGTGAAAAGCGAAACAATAGCTTGGAAAACTTGGTATTGAATTTGACAAGAAAATATTACAACTCACCAAGCCACATTTATCTGAACAGAATTCTACTAACTGAACAGGATTCATCCGGCCATCCATAGATGAACAAAGATAATGCAGGCACTCTCCAACAAAGACCATAGAACGATATAATAAGCAATTTGCTTTCATTCAATTTTTCAATACTAAATTACATCAAATTTCTATGCAGCCATTTCAGATAAGAAATTGCCAGAGTTCATGAAGAAACTTGAACAGTTGTATTCCTTATACAGAAAACACTGAAACTTTAACATCGGTATACATTAAGAAAGCACATTCATGCGCAGGCACATATTTCCTTCTTTAACAACAAAAATAAGAAAAATAACAAAGAAACCACACCCCCCCCCCCCCCAACAACACACACACACACACACACACACACACACACACAAAAACCCTCCAAAAAGACACAAGGTGTTAACATAAAATAACTTAAGCCCACTTGAAAAGAAGAAAAAGAAGGAAATAATAGAAAACAAATTGTTCGCCAAACAGGGAAAGCTACTGCTCTTTCTATAACAGAGAGTACAACAGTTGAAATACATTTCATCGCTATCAAATTTAATTTACATGTAAGGCAGTGGAAAGAATGGAAAACCCCACTATCATATTTGCCTTCCAAAAGTTTCTATAAACTCAAAAAAGATGGATATACTTAAACGGAGCGGGGGGGGGGGGGGGGGGGGGGGGGGGGGGGGTCTCTAGTTTTTTTACCAACCACAGAAGTTTAAAAGCCTAGAGAAAGTACCGAAAATACTACAGAAAAGAAATAGCACCAAAGCAAAGACCAAGAACTGGCACAGACCTCTCAACTAACTTTTAATGGTCAATTATCAGTCACAGGTGAAATTCCAATCTTTCACCATTCATGCGATTGGAATCCGCGAACCCTTTGTCACAATTCAACCTTTTCAATATATACACACTCACTTGGCTGCCCACTCCATGCTGCTTTTCTCCAAAGATATTCACTGAAAAGCCATGGATTTCTTTGAAATTTCTAAGATGCGTAGTGCTTATAGCCTCTTTCAGTAACTGTTTCCCCACTTAATATGTGCACGCTGTGGCTGCTGATAGACGCTGGGGGGTGGGGCCATCATTTCATACACACTCACTTGGCTGCCCACTCCATGCTGCTTTTCTCCAAAGATATTCACTGAAAAGCCATGGATTTCTTTGAAATTTCTAAGATGCGTAGTGCTTATAGCCTCTTTCAGTAACTGTTTCCCCACTTAATATGTGCACGCTGTGGCTGCTGATAGACGCTGGGGGGTGGGGCCATCATTTCAACAGCCCTGGCCACAGCTTGAGACTGCTGAAGCATTGGATGGACTGCAGCTGCAGTGACAGTCTGGGTGGGGTGGAAAATGCCAGCAAAGGCACCAGGGTTGGCCTGGGTTGGCGGAAAAGCCACGTGTTGCCCTTGGGGAGGGAAATTGTAGAAAGAACTGGGCTGCAAGCTGGTGATGTCGCGGCCTGGCGCCGGAATCCAGATGGTTGAACCTTCACTCTGGAAGGGGAAAAACAGCAGTAATAAATTGAAAGTTAAGAATCAGTTCTAGTCTATATATAAAATACATAACCATCATTAAGATATTTTTCAAGCATTTGTCAAAAAATTACTTAGCTTCGGTCTAAAGTTAGCATCGCCTCCAGAAAAAGTTGGTATTGGAAATCATCACAAAGCAAGGGTCCCACACATCAAAATGGAGCCAACATATAATTTACTTTAATTCTAGCAAAAGATATGTAATGCAACTTTAGTTGAGAAGGATCTACAGAAAATATCAACTGGTTAATAACCTAACATAAACTCCAGTTGTCATAATGACCAGAAAGCCAGATGGTGGTTCCCTAGACCCGCTTTATTGGACAAGTTGTTATAAGATCATGCAACACTCACGACTTCCCTAGAGTAGAAAGAGATTGTAATTATCTCTATACCACGTACAAAATCACCAATTCCAACAGGAACAAATTTGAGCCCTCAGATTACTTCTATCATATCAAAATTGTTAATTGACCTGCAAAGTTTAGCAAGAATCCCTCTGTAAATAGGAGACTAAAAGCATATATTAACTTAACTTTTATAAACTTGTAATCAATTATTCTTGCGTCTTCCACAAGGAGAGTTCGATCTTAACTATAGGTATATAGTTAAGTTATCAATTACTTTTATTATTTCAAATTATTTTAACATGCTATTTTTTGTCATCATTATTTGTAATTAGAAATCATATTTTGAGTAGAATTTGTATCACTAAAATTATGAGGATTAATTTGGTTAGCTTCTAATTATGATTTAGCTATTTAGGTATATTCTTGGTTGTAGTATGTAACTAATACTCCATGGTTTATAAAGAATTTCAGTTAAAATTAAAAGGATGTAATAACCCTATATTTTCTAATCTATAATAACTCTATATTTACCTTCTTTCTTTATCAACACCATTCATGATTTAAATGTCTAGAAGGAACTAAAAGCTAGCTGGGGTTTACCTTTCTAAAATCATGAGTACTAATTTTATCCGTCACTAATTATGAACTAGGTATGCTTTTGCAGACAATATGTAAAACATCATGATTTCTGAAAAGAAAAAAAAACTCATCTATAACGAACTAGATGAATTTGCTAATTCAATTAATTTAATATCCGGAAAATTATGAAAAACAGTTAGATTATATGATGTCCGATTCCTATCATTATACTTTTATTTAAAATGTTGAAATGAAATCAGATTGGAAGACAAAAAAAGTTTTGCTTTGCAAAAAAAAATCTATTAAAATATATCTTATTCAACTAAAAATATTTGTTTTAAGAAAACTCAATTCAATTTCCCATAACATGCACTAGGTCCACTTGTCTTTTGACTAGTACAAAAAGGGATGGTGACCAGTAAGCTAATTGAGAATTACATTCATCTCTAACACCCAGTATAAGCAAAATTAGCAAATAACCAAGTTGATCACAACGTAGCTCAACTGAATTAGTAGATGTGTGACTGTAAAACTAACAGACATTCCACAAGAGATTATGAGGGAAGCAAGCATAAATGGTAATCATAACCATAGCACGTTGCAGGTACGCATGATAACATTCTGCATGCTAACAGGAAAGAACATTATGTATATCAAGCTAACATGAAAATATTGCCCATTTAAAATACCAGAAATTGTACATCATTATCATTGTCTTCTCTTATACTTATCCAACAAAGTAGAATATAAGGAGTCGATTTCCATATAAAGAAGTGCATTCAAACAACAGCTTTTCCATTTGGATGTGATCCTAAAGGGAGTGGTTTTTGAGTTTTAATGACTTGATATTGTCACACCAATGATTAAATTTTAATTCCAAGTGATCACGTAGGACTAGTATGGGGAGAGTGAAATGTAAGAGATACCAGTAATATTATTAGATCCTTCTCCAACTTTTTCTGCAGAGAAAAGAAGTCCCTGTGTAGAACGAATACTTCGTTGAAGGAGACGTACCTGTATCGGATACTTTTTTGATACTTGGATACTCATACTGAGATAGATACATCTTGGATACTCCTCTTAACGTATCCTAAAATTTGCAACATGTCTTGGATATATCAGACTTATCTTAGGTGTAACCAAGGGTACAAAGTTTAAGAAAACCTTATTTTAAATGAAAAGTGTACACTTATATTTCTTGTAGATGCATTGCATTTATATAATTTTATCTAGTTTCTCAAAAGAATTATTCATATAATTATTGATTTACGACTCAATATGTTTCGTAACATAAAGATGTGTTCTTTTAGCCTTTATAGCCTTCCACCCCTTATGAATATTAATGCAACAGATAATGAACATTAAGGCACACAGGTAAATATAATTTAACTATTACTGTATACTCATACATGTACGATGTCACGCTTCTACCCTGCATTTGTATCTGCATTCTATATTACATGTGTGTATCTATGTATATGCACACACAAACAAACACAAAGACATACATATAATATTCGTTGTACACATGCCATGTCAGTGTCCTAATTATCAAAATCAGTTGTATCCTCGTCAGTGGCGTAGCCAGGATTTGGAATTCAAGGGGGGCACTTCCTTACACCAATCCAAATGTTCTATCAGTCATTCGTGAGAAAAAAAGCTATAAACAGTGGTCGACGCAAGAACTTTTGTGGTGTGAACATAATTGAGTAATAATATTAGACTTTATCATATTAATCCGAAAAACATTAAGATATAAATTGAGAGGCTTAAAGTAAGTTTCCTCAAATGTTTGTGGACACCGAATTAATAAAAAAATGCTATTATTAAATTTGTTGAAATTTTATTAGAAGAAAATTTTAGGGATAACTCTAATATTTTAAATTTAAATTAATGTTAATTATAACTTTAATACTTAACTCAAATAATTTTCAACTAGACTTTAAGATGTCAAAGGCGATCGAGGCGATGCGCCTCAGGCACGGGGCAAAGCGAGGCGCAGCAATGCGCCCTGCATCGTCTGCGAGGCACGTGGGCAGCGCCTCGCGTGTGCCTAGCTCGAGGAACGAAGCGATCGCCCTGAGCGCTTATGATTTTGTGGGGCGGGGTCGAGTCACAATCCCACTAAAGCGGGTCAACCCGACTAGCTTCTGTTAAATAAATAGGAAAAAAAGAGAACAGAAGAAAAAGAAGGAAAAAAAAGGAATACCTCAAGCTAGGGCACCCACTACGATCGCCCTCAGCGTCGCCACGACATCGCCCTCACGTCGCTGGTCTCGGGGCCATCGCCTGCCGCAGGTCTCGACGTCGCCCTATGCTGGTAGCCGGGTACAATCTCTCTCTCTCTCTCTCTCTTCCATCTCTTCTCTCGACAAATCCGTCGTCTTTGTTTCTCCATCTCTCTCCCTCTTCTCTTTCACTCAGTGTCTCCATCTCTCTCTCTGTCTTTCTTTCTGGCTCCATCTCTCCTTCTCTGTCTCCATCTCTTTCTGTGTCTTTCTTTGTCTCTGCCTCTCTGTCTTCGTCTCTCTGTCTTTCTTTCTATTTCCATCTCTCCCTCCGTGTCTCTATCTCTATTTTTGTCTCTCTCTGTGTCTCTGTCTCCATCTCTCTCTGTCTCTCTCTTTCTATGTCTCTATCTCTCTGTCTTCGCCTCCCTCTTAGCTGTAGGTTTAATCACAATACTTATTTACGTCTTCTTGTTGATATATTGACATTGTATTGGTAGCATTGAGCCATTGATATTGTTGATAATTATTGATTTATTATTTGTTTTTTGTTGTATATCTTATGATTTTACCTTTATTCTCATAATCTTTCAAACTATTAATAATAAAAAAGCAGTTGTGCCTCACAATGCCTCGCTTGCGCTTTGCGTCTCGCGTACATTAGGCCTTTTGCGCCTCGCACTGCGCCCCGCGCCTCGACAACACTAACTTTAACCTATATTTATACTATGATAATCCTTAAATTATTATAAATAAAATAATCCATCCTTATTGCTAAATATTTGGTTTCTAAATAATAGATAGTTTCTACTTATTTTTTCTTTTTGAATTAATAAAAATTTGTGTGAGAATTAATAGAAATGTTTGTTTGAGAAATAGAGTAAAAAGAGCACCTAGAACAATGAGAGTCGAACGACCCTAGATATAAGAATAGTAATAACTACCAAGTGAGCTACAATTCTCAATATTCATTGTTGGTTAAGGTAATTATTTTATTGAAAGGGCACAAAAACTAGAAGCAACCGGGGGGTCACATGACCCCTGGCTCCGCCACTAATCCTCTTCTATGGTGTCATACATGTATCTTGTATGTGTTTTGTTTCGTAGGAACAAAACTATAATGCATGTGGAAAACCTATTGTTTAGAATAAATTGGGAAAGAAAAAACTGACATGTAATAAATTATTTTCCAAAAACAAACATAAAATATCTAATATTAATAATTTAACTGTGGTTAAGAATAAAACAATTGCGGCTATTTATTAAACATGTAAATTTTTCCTATTTTTCTATTTTTTTAATATATTTTCACTCTTACTGACTTCTTTAAATGATGTATGTCCCTAGAAACTAGTAATAATAGCTGGGAAAGAAAAATATGCTAAATTCCCTAACCAAAAAATAAATTGCACTTGAAATTCCCCTATGCCCCATCATGAACTTCAATGACCAGATTGAAGCAGGATACTACAATACAGATAATCAAGAGAAAGGGCTGAGAATTGGAGCTATACAGCAACAAAACACAAAGGTAGCAATCGACCATCACTAGACAAAGGAGGAGCATCAACAACTTGGAGATGGAAATCAAGGAGAAAATTGGATGTCACAAAGGTAAAGGAAGTTTTTTTTTTTTTTTGGGGGGGGGGAGAGAGAGAGAGTTCACCAAACCCGGCTCTCAGCTTTTCTTAACCCTTTATGATGACTCTCTCTCTCTCTCACTCTTGTACCTTTTCTCAACTTAACCTTGATGATGTTGTGATAATGATGATGTTGAGCATACCAAGGTTTAAGAACTTTGTTTTGGTTTCGGTTTCGGTTAATCCTTAAAATGGTGGTTTCAGCTAGTTTTGGTAGTTCCATAAGTTTTGCTTTTAGTTTTGATTTCGATTTTTTAGTGTTAAATTCAACTTTTTGTATATATGTGGGTTTCATTTAGTTCTACATATATCCTTGTAACGTGCAGATAGTTTAACTATCAAAATTTTTAAGGAAAAGATTTGAGAGTTCTTAATTCCTCCCTCAATACTTATATATTGGCAATTACAAATACATCTTATAATATGAAAACTCTTAGTAACTTAGAAACTTAATAACTTAGAAACTCCTAATAACATAAAGACTCTTAATGTAAGTAACTAAGTTTAACACTCCCTCTCAAGCTAGAGTATAGATACCAAACATGCCCAGTTTGTTACAAAGGCTAAAAAAACATCTCCTAAACAAAAAAATATAGTTCCTAATGTTGATGCCAATCTGTTGAATCAACGATGTTGATACCAAAACTGCAAGCTGAAAAAAAACTGAATTTGAGACGAACCAAGCTCTTGGACAAAGACCACCCAAAAGGTCGTATTTATCTTCTTAAATAGAATTAGAATTTTAGAGATTCTCACACTCAATACAAATAGAGGTTTTGAGAGATCCTCAAACTCCGTAGAAGTGGAGGTTTTGAGAGATCCTCAAACTCTGTAGAAGTGAAAGTTTTGTGAGATCCTCAAACTCAGTAGAAAATGACAACTTCTTGTAGCAGTACCGCCAATGAAAAAACTTGAAGCAATAGCAGTAGATTAAGAATAAGATGACCTTACATCAAAAAGATAGTCAGATAGAAAAGATAGCTAGCCATTAGTAGAGATCATCAACAATCCACGTTATAGATGTTCAGACAGAACAATAGGAGAGAATCGGATCAGTACATCGGATGCACAGTAGAATATATCAATCACAGCAGGACCTTAGGGAACACAACAGGGCCTCGACAGGACCTATCGGAGATCAAATGTAGCATAGGTTGCAGAATAGAGCAGCAAGGTTGATGGCGGGAAGCAGTAAAGGAAGTGACAATTGACGACGACTAGGATTTTGGATCATGATGACGACCATTTTGAAACTTGAAGGCAATTAGTTTCTTTTAGATGAACAATAACCACCTGAACAATACCCGACGGTTATTGTTTATCATGAGCAATAACTTTTTTTTATTATGAACCTTGCTCTGATACCATATCAAAATTTTAGAGGAAAAGATATAAGAGTAAGGCGCAATCACAAATACATCTCATAATATAAGTGGACTCTTGATAACTTAAAAAGTAATAACTTAGTCCTAATTTAAGTAACTAAGTTTAACAAAAATAATTTTGAAAATCAGAGATAATATGAGATAATATGTGCCATTAATTTTTGTCAATAAGTTAAATGAGAACTTAGTAAGTTTACAAGTCTAGCATATTTAACGAGTTTCGGGTTTGAATATCCAAACCCATTTAACTTAAACTAGACTGTTATTTATTCTATATTAATTGGGTTTGAGTTTTCAACCCAAAACCAGAACTATCCTAACCCATCCTTTGTAATCGTAGAGTCCTAGACTAGGGTGTCAAGTAGGCCGGCCTAAGGCCGCCCCGCCCGGCCAAAATGGGGGCGGCCCGCCCGGGCTCCATTTCTGGAACCCGGGTATGACCCACGACCCGGACCAGACTCGGGCCGGCCTTATTAAAAAAATAAAAAAATAAAAAACTTTTAAAAAATTCTTAAAATTTTCTAAAATTTCTAAAAAAATTACTGATCCAAGTTGTGAAAAAGTTGCCAAAGGAAATTACAAGTTGTGAAATAAAAATATAAAATTTTAATTAATAATCCAATAAAATGAATAATGGATACAAATACAATTGAAGAATAGATTAAATTTTTTAAAATTTATTATTAATAAATAAAAAAGTGCAAGTCTTCATACATTTTATCTTTCATAAATAAAAAATACAAGTCTTCACTCATCTTCTGGGGAGTCTTCTGGAGAATCTTCGATAAAATCGTCAATTATTTTATTTTTTACTTCTCTTTTCCGCATCCAATCAATCCTTCCCGTATATGCTCATCTCGATTGCATCCGACGCCAGACGGTTCTTCGTATCAGTCAGCACCCGACACCTATACTAAAAGCAGACTTCAATGCTAATGTAGATACCTGAGAAGTTAGTAAATCATGTGTCATGATGAAAAACACAGGATAAGTTGATGCATGTAATTTCCATCATGCCAAAATATCAGAATTATCAAATCATGAGTCTGGATCGATCTCAGGAGTTACAATACGTTGGATATAATAATGAAGTTCATTTAAAGAATCAAAAGTTATAGATTTTTTGAAAGCTGATAAAAGGCCTGAAACTAATGAACTTCTACTCGTAGATGTTGAAGAAGTTTGAGATGAAAAAAGATTGTTTATTTTCATAAGTATTTTCATAAAAATCATACAACTTATTTATAAAAGAATCAATATCTGGCAATACTATCCTCATAGTCCATCCTTTCATAAAAATTTTAAAGTAAAAATTTACATCTATTAAATTTAATCTTTGGATCCATAATAACAACAAATAAAAAATAAAAGAAAATTTTTTAAAGTATTTATTAAATTTTTCTCGATAGGAGCAATAATATTACTAACAAAATCATTATTTCTAAATATTTCGCTTATTTTAGTTAACTCATAAAATACTAAACTTGTCGTTGGATAATAAATACCAGAAAATAATTTTGTTATTCTTTCAAATCTTTTCAAAAATTTACAAATCCATTCACTTATTTCCCATTCCTCATCAGAAATAAAACAGTTAGGCAATTCTACAAAAATGAACCTATTGCCTCCTTGTAAGAAATTGTTTACTCAACATATTATATATTGAGTTCCAGTGAGTTCTTACATCTTGAGTTAATATTTTAGCAGGTAACCCTAAGTCCAAACAAATTTGTCTAAAGGTTTGTCTTCTTAAACCGCTACTTTTAATAAATATAATAATATCTCTTAATTTTTGAATATAATCATTAACTAATTTCAAACCATCTTGTACACACAAGTTAATAATATGACAAACGCATCGAACATGAAAAAATTTTCATTCAAAACAGGTTTTAAATAATTTTTCAAAATCTCAATTGCTGCAGTATTTTCACTAGCATTATCTAATGAAATAGTAAAAATTTTAGAATCAATGTTATATTCTCTAGTAACGCACATTATAACCTTACTAAAATTTAAAGCATTATGAAAATGAGGAAATTTTTAAAATCTATAATTCTTTTATTTAAAAATCCAATCAGAATCAATAAAATGTGCAGTAATAACAATATAATGGTAGCCGTTAAGGGCTTTTTAACAATCAGAAGTGAGTACAATTTTATATGGCAAAGATGATAAAACTGCAGTTATCATTTATTTTTGTTCTTCAAATGCTCTGAATATTTCTGATCTTATAGTGTTCCTACTGACCGGCTCATAATCCGGATTGAGTGGTTCTAATATAATCTGTAAATGCATCATCTTCAGCCATACTAAAAAATTGTTCAGATCGAATAAGATATTTAGCTAAATTTGTTTTAATTGTCACACCTTTATAAGTAAGTGCCTATTGTGTCACCTAAAGTGCTAATTTGGATTTGTCGTGGTTGGTGTTCGGAGTGTTTACTCTTAATATATCGAGCAAGTGGGTTAGTTCCTTCATTTTTGGGAAAAGTATATAAAACATCTGGACATAACTTGCATTGAACCCCCTAACTCTATCAACAGTTACTTTATCAAAATATTTTCAAACTCCAGATCTAAGATGTGTAGAGGCAGTTGATACCTCGAGAGAACTAATAGCTATATAAGGAACAGTGCTACATATATCAGAAGAAGCACTAAAATCTATGTATTGTTTGAATGAAATTCGTGGAGTGTCGTTCCGTGGCAAATTTAGGGCTTCCCATTGTTCATTACTAAAACCACGAAATCTAGAACCAGAAGCTTGACTATATCCAGCTGATGAAGAATTGCCATCCATTTTTTTGTTAGTTTCTATTTTTACAAGAATATAAATACTGGATTGAGAGCTTATAGAGCTTGAGGCTTGAGAGCTTGTGGACTTCAGAGCATGCAGAGAGAGCTTGTACAACTTGTAGAGAGAGCTTGTAGAACTTAAGGACTTGAGAATTTTAGAAATTTTTGAAAATTTAAGAGAATTTTGTTGTGATGAAATAGAGTGGGGAAGATGAAGTATTTATAGAGGAGAATAGTATTTTTTTTTTTTGCAAAAATGTCACCAAATTCACCATATACCCGTTAGAAGGTATTTGCAAAAAAAAATTTGCAAAACCCCCTGGCCCCCAACGAATAGCTGTTGGGTTTTGTCGGGCCGGGCCTGGCACCCAACGACTAAATAGCCATTGGGAATTTTTGGCCCAGGCCTGGCACGGCCCGGGCGGGCCGTGGGCCGCCTTTGGCAGACCCGGGTCGTGCCCAGGGCTTTAGCCGGACTCGGGCCGGGTCTGGCCGGGTCCTACCCAAGTCGTGCCCGTGCAGGTTGCCGGCCCGGCCCACTTGACACCCCTATCTTAGACAAGAGTCCAAATGTTGGCACCATTTTGATGTCGAACAAAATCTGACCCAAAAGCATGCTGCAAGAGGCCGATTGCAGCAACAAGTGAGGATTGGAGACGCTACAGGTATGTTCCTCCCTTTCATTCCTCCTCTCTTTTCCCCCTATTTCTTTTTCTCTCCTTTTCAATTTTTTAGGTTAGGACTTGCTAAAGCTTCTCTTTTTTATTTCTTACAGATTAGAGATTTCACCATAGTTCTCATTTTATCGCTATTAATTGACTTCTCTAGGTTTCTTATTAAGATTTTCGCGGTACTATTTCATTTTTATGCACTCCTATTTAGGTTTCGGGCCGAATACGGTTTTTTGGGTACTGTTTCGGATTGGTGCCCTTAAAACCAATCTAAAATGGCTGAAACCGAAACATTTTCATCGAAAGCTCAAGCCCTGGAACATACAGCTAGGCTGAGAACGTACAAGGCCTAGCATAAGCAACCTATAGATCAAAGGGATTGAGAAGGCTCTTGGAGTTTAATCCTTTATTGGTCGGGAAGTGCATTACTACAGTCTTCCAAAGTTTACAATCATTTTTAGTTCACCTATGATATACTTGGTAAACTTCAAAAACTTTGTTCCTTATATTTTTAGGAGATTGTAATCAGGCACTTCAATCATTGGATTCTATCCATGCCATTATGACCAAAATAGAGTGATCAAGGGCAAACAAAAATGTGAAAAGAATGCTACAACCACCACAAATCAAAATATCTACAAGGTCCTTGGAGAGGATCCTCATGGTATTCAAGCTTATTGTTTGCTATAAAATATTGGGTACTCCCTCTATCTCACGCTAAAAGATTTCACAGAAAAACCATTTATATTAGATTCCACGGATAACCCCCCACACTATAGATAGTTTAGGTAAAATGTGTGGCATCTAATAGAACTGGGTGTTAACTATATAATCTAACATAAGAGGAGGGCTTGATGCATAGAACAGTATAGTGCTTTTGAACAGGCTAAAGTAGGGTGCTTTGCTTACTTTCGATTAGAAAATCAATGAAAAATGTGATTTCTCCATAGCAGCACGCTCTCTCCTCTCCTTTCTTATCATAATTTTTTTTTCTTCTTTAATCTATTTACTAAGGAAGACGGTGGCTTTGCCATGTTATTTCACTTCAAAGCACTTGACTGAGCCAGGTATGATTTTATATATTGATAAATGGAGAGCAGGTTAGGACCAATACTGGAGTATTGCTCATGTATTCTCTATCTTCAAATCTAGCTTATTTGCTCTTTCCATCAAACCCTTGTGAAATGGATCTTCTATAACTACTACATATTTTCGTAGTCTTATAATCCTTCCCGTAATTGTAGCATAGACTTCATATGCCTCTCTACCTACCCAAATTCTTATAACCAAGGTTTGAGAAATTGATTTTCGTTTCAGGCCTTCCAGAAAAAATCAGTTTCAAGAGAGGTTTGTCAGTATCATAGGTTTCGGTTAGATTTTCGGTTTCGGTCGTAGTGAAGTGGACATGCATATATCTGGTTATATTGATTTTTTTTCTGTTTAATTTTTAATTAAAGTTTAACTTAATTAAATAGAATGATATGAAGAATTTATAGTTTTTATAGAGTAAAGTGTAATTTTAATTGAAGATTATGCTTGGTAGTGACAACTTAATTTTATATAATCCTCACTTACATGTTTGCTACTATTGATTGTTGAATTTGTCTTTAGATGAGCATGTGACTTTCACATGGCGAATTCAAGGCCACATGTTAGCCCCTCTAATGGCTCAGTAGACATATGATTGTCACTTGTACAGGATATAATGTCAAATGTCAACAGAGTTTGACCAGCTACCTAGCTATTCAAACTCAAAACAGTGTTCAGAAGAGCTTCCATCGGGAGTCCTCAAATGTTGTTGACGCGGCAACTCCAAACTCATCGAAAGGGCAGCAATTGTATGTGACGAAAAATGAGCCAACCCCAATAGGTCGCATACTCTCTTTCTGGATCTCTTGCTCTCTCTCTCTCTCTGAGTTCTTCTCGACTCTCCTTTTTTTACAGCTATTGTTGAGTTTTTATTTAGGGATCACATGCAACTGGGGTCGTAGACAATGCACAATACATTTTTTTTTTTTTGGAGAATAAAGTGTAGCCTGGGATTTGATTATAGAGGCCAAAATTGAAGAAGGGACTTGGGCTGGGAGATGAATCTTTAACGGGTAAACATGAAGCAAAAAAAAAAAAAAATCGTCCATGTTTTTTATTTTCTTTGCAGTAATAGTAAGTTTCATCCGAAACTTACACATCGAACCCAAAACAGAGCCGAACCATGCCCAAAATATCTCTGATACAAATCAATACTATTCAGTACCGGCCGAAACGCATCGAAACTGAGTTTGTGCCTGGTTTCAGATCGGAACTCACCGAAACCAATACGTTCTGGCTGAAACATCGTACCTTGTTTATAACAACAACAACAACAACAAAGCCTTTATCCCAAATATATGTGGGTACATGAATCGTTTCCCTCCATTCAATTATGTTGAGGATCACCTCCAGTATTAAGCTGACAACCATTATATCCATTTTAACAGTATCAATCCCCATTGATCTAGGTGTACACCTAGTGCTCAATGCTCCATCAACTATGATCCTATCTCTCCTCAATAGTCTTCTTTGCACCTGCACAAACCATATCAAACCCATCATTTTATTCTGAACTGAAGGAATCTCTAATCTTCCAGAGGCACTGGTTTCTAATCCTATCTTCACCATATTCTACATATCCATCTCAAGTTTCTCATTTCGGCAACACCAATTTGCTGAATATGTTGATTCTCAATTGCCCCAACATGCTAATGCAGCCGGGGGACATTACAGTTTCATGGGTGTCATTGATCACATAATACTATGGAAGCACTTCTTCACTTTAACCTACTCGATTTCTTTCCATCACTAAATTCTACCCTGATTAGGCCCTTCCAATCTCAACTTGGTCCATATACTTGTTTCTGAAGACAAATAGCTGTCATTTTCCGAACCCTAATGTGAAACCTATTTGGTCCTAAATTAAGTCAATAGTTCTAGGAATCCCAAGGCTACATGGACTAACTTAAATTTTCAAAGATGAACCTAATAGCAAAGGTTCACTGTGTTCCGCCAGCAAGGAGAACCGCAACCAAATTGCAGACCAAAGCCTGCAAGGCGAATGAGGATACCTATGCCAAGATCGTAACTCCGGAGCAGAGACGGACAAGAAGGCGACATCCCATAAGAGCATTGGCGATCGACCCCTGATACCAGAGCCGTCGTCAAATACCCTTATGCTCCCTGCTACATGCTCGCTGCGAGGAAAGAAAAGGGGGACAAGCCCAAACTTCACCCCAGTCTGCTCCGACCAAAGGCCAGACATACAGACCAAGCAAAAGATAGTTCATTCACTGTCTATCCCCACAGCTGGACCTCGTCGCAAGAACTGAGACTTCTTGACGGGCCCATCGCAAGAACTGAAACTCCTCGACAAATAGACTTCTAAATACTAGGAGTATTGCAGGAATCACCACTCGTTTCCTCCATTGAATAAAGAACGAAGGAGACATCACTGCTTGCAAAAAGAACAAGGCTTTAAACAGCAAAGAACTTTCAAAAAGCAATCCAAATCTCTCCTGAAGAGTCCCATCCTATACATGGAGGGAAGAAGCCCAAGAGTCAATCATCCAGGCTCCAAATCCCAAAAGAAGGCGAAGCATCGCTCCACTTGGGACCTTACCATGTGTCATAGAAGAAAGGACTCGAACCGTCGCACCAGATACGCCATACCTTCCTCGAAAAGCACCCACATTCATAAGAAACTGTTACATTCCCAATGTAACCACTTGAGATATGCAGCACCCACCTCAAACACAGTGTTGCACGAAAGGCGGTATTTAGATCGGCGCAGCACTGAATGTGACGCACATTTAAGGTCTTGCCAGACTGTATCACTATGCGCGCCACTATAGGACAAAATCTGAAGAAACAATAAATACCTTGAATTCAGTCCAGAAAGTTCTCATTTCATTTTGCTCTCCTATCTACATCGGAGACTCCGGGAACCTGAAATCCCCCAAGGGAGAGTTCCCGACCTCTTCCTAAATGAAGGGAGCAGAAAGGGCATCTGTAGTGGTCACTTTCTAACCCGCCCGAGATCGTGACACGTGTCAATCTAGTTTCGCGCGGATGTGCGACGCGTGGTTACTTCTGAAACAGTTAATTTGGAACAATCGTCCAGTTTGAATTGCGAGCGGGTCGGGTGATTAACATAAGAGTCAGATTCAATTACAGAGATCTTTATCCTTAAGCTCAATCTTAATTCAAATGAGGTAGTAACCTCCCGGTGACAGTACATCTTTATTTGCAGCCGCGCACGAACCATAAGATAGAGATGGACTCTCTCCTTTATCGATTCAAACTGGGACGTTCGGCTCGAACTTTTGCATAGATAAGGGATTTAAGTATTCAAAGTGTGCATGACTCCCTAACCTTATCTATTTGACATGACTTGTATAAATAGAGGATCCCTTCCAACGGGAAAGGAACCAAGTTCACCCGAATCCATAGAACTCTTTTTAAATCGCCATTGGCGTAGTAGAATCTCTCTCTGTGTGGTTTTTTTTTTCGGGTTTTCCACTTATTTTCATGGTGTTTGCGATTGACTTGCTGTGATTTGACTATATTCACTTCCATATTTGGTGCATGGATTGATTCCTTAGGAATTACCCACTGCAGTTATCAAATAGATGTGAGGTAGCATATTTGAGGCATTTTCATGTTCATAAGCCCACTGATTAGTCAAATTATATGTTAGGCATAGCTCCACCTGGCAAAGATCCACTAACATGACTCCATCTGAAGTAATCTTCCTCTTCATGATGTATAAAAGTCTCTCCTAATGTTTCAGGTCGTGAAGGCATTACTAAATAACAAGGTTGGAAATATTGTTTGATACCAAAATTTATGTTGGATACTGATAATGTTGATACAACCCGATATGATTGAGACAATACAAATATTGTTAATAACTTGATATTAATATATTATAAGCCGAAATGGCCAATAAATGACCGATTTTACAGATTCCTATACCATAAATTTACGGCCAATACTTATACTGATATTTCAAACCATGATGAACAGGCATGCATGCTTCACAAAGACAAGTAGGGTTATCAATAGATGTGTGGAAGGGTAATTGAGGCATTTTAATGTTTGTAGCCCGAGGATTGGTCAAATTTTCTCTGTGGGATATAGTTCCACCTGGCAAGGATACATTTTATGACTCCACCTAAAGTGGTCTTCCTGGTTCATGGAAGATCAACCCTACTCTATCCTAATGTTCCAGGTTGTGGAGGCATTACTAAATAGACATGCAGCTACATTAGCTCCTACAGAACAATTTAGAAGAAGCTAGATCAAAGGTGAAACTTCAGGCTTATATTACAAAGGTGACAAGAAATATTCAGTGAGTTATTGCATTATTCTAAGGTTACAGCCATAAAGACATTGTTTTTGTTCACATAGACCTCAGATTTCAGCATAATACCTTTAAGTCATCAAATCCTGCAAAGAACGGAAAAATGCAAATTGCTTCTCCGTTTCTGGAGGATGCAAATCTAGAACCTAAGAGCATTTTGCATGGGAGGATGCTTAAAGAGGGCAATCTATCCGAAACAAAGGCCATAGTCAAATGAAAATGGTGTATGAGGAGGCTAATGCCATATGGGAATCAAATTGATCACTAATTTAAAGATTTACTACTTTTAATCTTGAGCAAGGTGTTGAGAGAGGAGGAGGATTGATGAGCCCTTGAGTGTTGGGTTGGACTGAAATCGGCCTTCCCCTGATTGAAACCACATGTGTGTAGTTTAGTTTTTGTATTTTTGTACTGTTTTTCTGGACTTGTTTGGAAAAGAACTATAGGTCATCAGACTCATGTACATAGAATAAGGGCAATAATTCTCATAAGTGTCTTACACTTGTTACTAGTCATGGCATCTTGAATCCTAATGGTAACCGGTAAGTTCATTCAAATTAACGTGCAAGAATAAGTGAACCACCCATCGCCCTGTAGTCTATAAATAGGGAAGAGAATCTATTGTATAGCATCTTTCGATCTTATGATTCTCAATCTAATTAATTCTTACTGCATCACTGCATGCAAAAGAAACTCCCAGGACTTTCCACCATTTCACCATATATGTGTCAACGGCATGGGTACACACCCAATATGCATGGTGAAGGACTCGGGGCTCCATCCCAAAAGACTAACCTTTTAGGTGGAGTTGCCCAAATCCTTATATTCTCAAGACCATCCCCACGTCTAGCCGATGTGGGACTATTTGTTCAACCCAAATCCTAACAATCCCCCCTCGAACAAAGAGCCTCCCCTGCAAGCTCAATTATCTTCACACTAGAAGATCAAATGCTCCATCGAGATCCAACTCTTCACTGCGTGAGGAGACGGCACGCCTTATGTGAAGTACTAACTGCAGTCGGTCACTCCTCTACACCGCGTGCGGCGCCACGCCCATTGCAAAGGAGCACCACTGCCAAATTTCTCGAGAGCCAAACATTAGCTTCACAGGGGCCCATTGCGCCTTTTGTGCCAGTAGGGTGGGCAAGCCCATTGCGCCTTTGCACCATTGGGGGATCTACATCGTCGAATATCACCCACACACACGACTAAGTTCGGGGCATGGCTCTGATACCAATTGAAGGACTCGGGACTCCATCCCAAAAGACTAGCATTTAGGTGGAGTTGCCCAAATCCTTATATTCCCAAGACCATCCCCACGTCTAGCCGATGTGGGACTATTTGTTCGACCCAAATCCCAACACATGGGTGTGCAGCGACGGCGGCTTCTTCTTGTGTGCATGCATGCGGGTGTGGTAGATTTGGGAGGGAGGGGGGCCTCTAAACCCCTTCTCTACATCACTTTTTTTTCTTTATTGACAAATGCTCAAAACTCCTATGGCTCTGCTCCAAAATCCTTACAAACTCAAACACTCGTATAACGTATTGCCATATGACACTAGCAACACTCCAAACTTAACTCTCCTGCAGATTCCCTAGAAGGGGATTAAGATTCAAGAGAACAGTATCAAATGATGGCATAAAGACCGAAAGCAAGAGCGAGGCCTAAAGAACTCTAACCCTGATCAGAACTATATAAAGATTCAAACCCCATGATTGGGGAACGCACTGCAAGGGAAAAGAGAGGAGTGGGGAGAGCATCCCCCTCGAAGAAAGAAACAAACATTAACCTGTTCATATTTCCACTCTACTTCTACATCAAAAAGGCTCATTTTGCTTCAAAATTTCAATAAAACTACCCAACATCCAATCAAAATTTCAACTTTCACTCACAACCCTACAAACCTCGCAACAAGATGAGACATTGAATAAAACCCATCTGGATCTAGAGAATCAAGAGAGAGTGGAAGAAAGAGAGGACCTTGATGGAGGAGCTTTTGGACGGTCTCGTTGGGATCCATGTTACACTCCTTAAGCATTGCGTGGACTTCATCCTCGCTGTGATTCCTCGCGATCTCCCTTATGTTCTGAATCACCCTGCGGACTCCCTCCGGGATCGAAACCCTAGAAGAAACCGCCGCTCATCTTCGGAGGGAGGGGGAGGGGGGGGGGGGGGGGGGGGGCGAGAGAAAGATGGGGGTGTATATTCAGGATTTTGGGAGGGGATGCGTGGGAAAAAACGAAAGGAAAAAAAGGAGAAAAAAAAATTTAAAAAAAGACAGAAGACTTTGAGACCGTTCTCACGCTCTGTCCTCCCGCACGAAAAGTGTGAGGGTGGTAGAAAAGGACCGTCAGGTTTTTAATTTTTTAATTAAATAAAATAAAATAAGAAGGATTACGCTAGTGTTTAAAAAAAAACTCAGTTTCATAATTTTATTCGGTTTAGTCACGTCTTTTTTCAGGACGTGTTTGGATTCATTCAAGTGGAGGAAAATGAAAAGTGAAAAATAGGAGTGGGAATGTGAAATTGTAGTGGAAAATTGACATTTGATAAAATAAGTTTCCAGTGTTAGGTTGTAATGTGGAAATGTAAGAGAAAAATGTAAATTGTGTTTTTCAGTGTTTGGTTAATAATATGAAAATAGAAGTGAAAAGGTTGATCACAAAATAATATTAAATTAAATATTATTTCTGAAGTAAGTGCAAAGTGAGATTTGCATGACATCAAAATTCAATGCATTGAGTTATAACTTATTATAAATAAGATTTAGATGACTACAAATTAATTGTAGCATTCTAAAAGTGAAAAATGGTAGTGTAAAAGGAATGTGTAAAAGGAAAAAGAGATAAAGAAAAAGAGTTTTCTCATTTCTCATTTAGTTTTCAAAACAAACAAGGGAAGTGGGTAATGAGTTTTCCCACTTTTCATTTTCCTCCCACTTCTATGAATCCAAACACACCCTTAAACCAACTATGTGCGCTCACATGTCAAGCACATAAGCACTTCTTAGCGGCAAAGACGCAAATGACCCACAACAATCGCTTCGAAAAAAGTGGACCGCTTCGAAAATGTGGAAAGCTGGTGTATAGAGAATTACGACCATAATCGCAGTTCTCGCAAAAAAAAAAAAATTTATTTCTGAGACTGCGGTATGATTGCAGTCCTCATAAAAATGCCCTTCATGAGGACTACGATCAGGTATTCATAAGGACTACAACCCTGATCGCAATCCTCACAGAAATGCCTTATTTCTGAGCTGCAACCATGATCGCAGTTTTCTTTATTAGTACATATTTCTGAGTGTTTACAGAACTGCGACCATAATCTTTATTAGGTGTAGCACCCCATTCCCGGGATACGTACCCAGATACGTGTCCCGACTTTTTCGATCGTATTATAGCAATTTTCTTTCAATATTAGTTTTTAAGTTGTGATTTCTTTTTTTTTTTTTTTGTATCGGATCCGGATTCTCAGCCTTAGAGTCAGCCCTGACCCGGACCGGGAACCCGATACCGGCATACCGTCCGATTTGACCTTTCTAATAGTCCGATTTGACCAATTTCAGTGTCAGACACTGTTTTCTAATATTTTAGGTTTTCATGATTTTCTAAAAATTTTCAGAATTTTTCTGCAGAATCTCCAAAACCGGTGTCGGTCGCATCGCTGACTGATTCCCGGATTTTTAGTTTTCAAACGGGATTGAATTTTCAAAAAGGGCTTTCACATTACTTCTTAGAATTTTATTTTTTATCTAAATATATTTTTAGATTTTTCTAAATTTATCAAAATTTGACCAATTCTGATGTCGGCCAGTATCGGCGAAAGATTTCAGGTATTTTAATTTGAAAACTACATTGAATTTCTCGAATCCGATTTTACCAGGCATCCTAAATAATATTTTCTATTTTTCAGAATTTTTTGGAATGTTTCTGAAATAGTCGAATTTCACCCTATTAAAATAATAATATTTTACCGACGATTTCTTTTCTT
The DNA here is from genome assembly GCA_038442645.1 of Agave tequilana. Lineage (NCBI taxonomy): Eukaryota > Viridiplantae > Streptophyta > Magnoliopsida > Asparagales > Asparagaceae > Agave > Agave tequilana. The sequence continues at coordinate 121,546 of JAVJIF010007064.1, forward strand.
ACTTTTTCGTTCTCTACTCCCTTACTTTGTACTTTAAAAAATTATAATAAATAAATTATTTAATAATAAAATTTTTCTACTATTTTATTTTTTTTCTTATTTTTTTCCTTTTTCTTTAATTTCTTCCTTTTTCTTTCTTTTCTTCCCCCTCCCCCAATTGACTTTTCCCCACATCTAATGCCCAGCCGCCCGCCGCCTGTAGCAGCACTGCAGCCCCCTCTCCCCTTCCCCAAAATTCATCATTTCATCCTTCTCTATTTAACCTCCATTTTCCCTTTTTCTTTTCATTTCAAAATCCCAAAAAATCAAAATTTCATCTCCTTCAAAATAACCCATCTTCTCCAACACCCCACCGCCGCCTCCACCATCACCGCCACCGCCACCAGCCACCCTAGGCCGGCCAACCACCTCTCCCACACCTCCTCTCCACTCCACCACCTCCTTCAACCTCCAACAACCCCCACCATCTCCAATTTCACAATAACCCATCACCACCACCACCCTTTATTCTCTAAAATTCACCACAACCTCCACCAATTCCACCACTCCAAACACCTCATCATCACCTCCTCCTCCTCCTCCTCTAACTCCCCAACACCTCCAACCATCACCGCAACCACCATAACCACCACCACCACCTCCTCCATCAACACCAAACAACCGCCACACCCCAACTCCACCTCCCCTCCCCACGCGCGCCCCCACCACCACCGGCGGCTGGCCGGCCGGCCATCACCCCTCCCTCCATTTCTCTTCTTTCTTTCTTTCTTCTTTTCTTTCTTTCTTTCTTTCTTTTATTTCAAATCTATTTCATTTCCCTAAATAAACTTACTTTTCTCTCATTCCTAAAATACCCATCCCCTCATCCTAAAATTACTTCCCTATATTTACAAACCTACCCCTCCCCTTTTAATTCATAATATTTTCTAAAATTATCCTATTTTCTCTCTCTCTCCTTCCTACAACTTTCTCTCTCCTCTCTCTCTCCCTCTCCAATATTTATATATATATATATTTATATTTATATATTGAGAAAAATGTATATCAGCCTGCGGTGACGTGGCTCAATTTTGTCACCCCACTAACTTGCGGCCCGCTTATAGGAAGAAGTTAAATTACCAAATACCCCTTATGAAAAGCTACTCTTTCGGTAACTTTCGTTATTGTTTATTATTATTTTTCTCCCCTTTTTTGGCCGCTCTTTATAGGATTTAGGTTATTGTTTATAAATTATTTTCCCCCTATTTCCTTATCTCTCTTTTTCAAATCTAGGTTCTCCTTTTCAGCCTGCGATAAACTTTTTTCTGAAAATATAAATCTTTTCAGATCAATTTTTTCTCCAAAATATGGAAGATATTGCATCTGGTTCTACTTTCTCTCAGAATATTGAAAATCTTGAAGGGTTGACATCTTTGCATGCCGATCAACAAGTTTTAATTGTTTCAATTTTTTAAAAATAATTTCTTAAATATTGAATTTTTCTCTTTAGTCTATGTGGTACTGCGACCTATAACACATGTTTTAAAGTTTCAGAAATGCGACCGTTTTAATATTCGTTCGCAATCTTATTTGAAAATAATCTCCGGCTGTGAAAATCTTTTTTTTTTTGTATGCGTCTTAGGTCACAGTCTTTAGTAAGAAGTAATATAGATTTCTTCTCATAAGGATAACTGCGTCTTAGGTCGTAGTCTTTAGTAAGAAGTAATATAGATTTCTTCTCATACGGATAACTGCGACTTAGGTCGCAGTCTTTAGTAAGAAGTAATATAGATTTCTTCTCATAAGGATAACTGCGACTTAGGTCCCAGTCTTTAGTAAGGAGTAATATAGATTTCTTCTCATACGGATAACTGCGACTTTGGTCGCAGTATTTAATAAGAAGTAATATAGATTTCATCTCTTATGCGACCTTGGTCGCAGTTATATAACTTATATTTTAGACGTGTGATATCTAAAAATATTTATATTCATGTAATCGTGTAATTGTTTTTTGTAGGATATGAATGCATATAGAGAAATGTCTGGAAGCTCAGATAAGTTTATAGGGAAATAGTTCCTGTCGGATATGGAAGCATACAATTTCTATAATTCTTTTGCAAGGAATAAAGGTTTTAGCGTGAGAAGAAAAGGTACAGATAAGTCACGGAAGCCTCCTTATGAGATTATTTACAGAAAATTTTGCTGCAACAAGGAAGGTGTGAAGAAGTTGTGTGACAAAAGACAAGAGGGGCTTACAGTGCATCGTCGAATTGACCCTAAAGTAGCTTGTCCTGCTGAGATGCATGTCCGTCTTCGTTTTCTTTTTGACAGAAGATATTGGGTTATCACAAAATTTGTTGATACTCATTCACATGAATTGTCAAGCCCGGATAAGGTACATCACCATTACTCTCACCAGACTCATCGTTCAAAGATTAGCAGAAGCATTATGAGCAATCTGGTTGATGTGAAAATGCGACCTTCAAATATTTCCCGCGTTGTGAATACAATGAGCCAGGGAGAAGGCTGTGAAGAAGTGAGCCCGCAACAAGTTATTGATTTTACTCGTCAACGTAGAAATAACTGCGGCCATGAGTTTATTGGTATTATCAAATATTTTCAAGAGAAAGCCAAGACCGATCCAGAATTCTTCTTTTCAAGTGAAGTCGATAACGCGGGCACACTTAGAAGCATTTTTTGGGCTGATGGAAGAGCTATTTCCTCGTATCTGAGGTTCTGTGAAGTGATCGTTTTTGACACAACATACAGAACTAATCACTTGAGCTTGCCATTTGCTCCATTCACTGGAGTAAATAATCACTGGCAGTCAATTTTGTTCGGCTGTGCATTGCTTGCTGATGAGCAGAGGGATACGTTTATTTGGCTATTCCAAAAATGGCTCAAGTGCGTGCATGGAGTTGAACCGAAGTTGATTATAACTGATCAGGATGCGCAGATTTGTGACGCCATCAAGATTGTTTTCCCAACTTCTCGGCACCGTTACTGTTTCTGGCATGTGCGGAAACATATTGCCGAGTAACAAATCCCAATGACAAACAAGTATGGAGAAGATATAGTCTCCGATTTCCATGCTTGGTACACCTCCCGTGATACAAGCACTTGTGAGGAACGATGGCGTCTGATGAATGAAAAATATCATTTAGAAGAAGAAGAAGACAGTTGGTTGATGAAGATGTACATGCTTCGTGGACATTGGGTTAATGCATATGTCAAGGATGTTTTCTGTGTTGGAATGACAACCAGTCAGAGGTCCGAGAGTATTAATTCCTTCTTTGATGGTTTTGTTAATGTAAACACGAAACTAGTGGAATTTGTTCACCAATATGATAAAGTTGTTGCTGCCCGTCGTACATCTGAATCTCTTCAAGATTTTCGGGTTTGAATTCTGTGACCAATTGTACATCGAATCCATATGAGATACAGGTTTTGAAGTTGTATACACCGAAGATTTTTCAGTTGTTCCAAAAGGAATGGACAGTTGTAATGACACTGTTTTCAGAAGAGGTGGAACATGACAAACCTGGATCAACATATTTAGTTGGTAATTTTTCAGAATCAAAAGACAGCTGGGAAAAGGACAGTTATGATAAGCGTGAGGAACTTCATGTTTCTTGTAGTTGCTCGTTATTTGAAACAGAGGGCATACTATGTAGACATATTCTGTGTATTTTGTGGCGCAATCACGTTACACATATACCAGAATCATACATACTTCAGAGATGGAGGTTGGATGCTCGTTACAAAAACGTTGCAATTGAAAATGACAGAAGCCTTTTCCCAGTCAAGGCACTCCACGGACGGCTAGATTGTGGACAATTCGTTCAAAATTTAATGCAATTCTTGACATGGTCGCTGATTCTGATATCCATCTTTCAAAGTTGGAGGCAGTTTTGAAAAATTTTGCCAAGAAATCACTAGAGAATATAGAGCCATGTCAGGAAATGATCATTCATCACAGCCTAAAACTACAGCTGGTTCTAGTGGATCCGTTGTCATATTGCGAGATGGTGAAGAATTGAATATACGTGATCCAATTGGTCCTGTACCAACCAAGGGGAGGCCTAGAGCTGCATCCAGGCTTAAGTCTGGTTTTGAAGATTCTATATATCAGAAGAAAGTTATGTAAGATCACCTAGAGGGGGGGTGAATAGGTGATGGCTAATCTAAAAGTCACTTATGAACAAATAATGCGGAATTAAACTAAGTTGACCAAATTAAAGCTTCTTATTAATTTAACACTTATGTATAACCAAGAGTGTTGCCGAATTCCCCTTGCGAGGCTCTGGACAAGCTCCTCTAGATTCCCCTTGAATGGGTTGAGGTGCCGCGTTGGCTCTCTTGGTTGAATACAAGTGTTAACAACAATCCCAAGCAAGTATGTATATCAATTATGAGCACAAGGGAATATATCATGCATATATAAGATGAACACAATAAATTTGAATGCAAGATATAAAAGAGACAAAGAGAGAGAGAGGGATAGAGTAAGCAATCGCAAACACAAAGGGTTTGTTTCGAGGTTCGAGCACACTTGCTCTACATCCCCGCCTTCGACACACGAAGGATTTCCACTATGTAAGATCCACCGGATCTCTCCTCGGTGCCGTACACCTACAAACCCTCGGACTCCCAAGTCCCGTACACACGCAAGTCCACCGACTCGCCGAGGCCGTACCTCGAACCACCAAGAGTTCACAACCGAACTCTAGCCACCAACAACGAGCACACTTGCCCGTCTCCTCAAATACAAAGAAAGGATCTCTTGATGATCACAACACTTGATCACCTAAAGAGCACTCTCACTACAACACACCTATAAGAATATCTAGCAATGGAAAGCTCAAGTGTGTGGTGAGAAAATGAAGGAAAGAAAGCTTTGTTGGAAAACACAAAAAATCACTTAAACACTCTCTTGATAAAAACTCTTCCTTTGATTGGAAGTATTTGCACTAAAATCTTGTAGAGAAACTCCTCTAAAAGTGTCTGAAAAACAGCTCAAGAAGTCTCCTAAATGTTAACCTCAAAACAGATGACAAAATCCCAATTTATAGGCTGCCAGAAAATAGAGCCGTTGGGGTTCTGTCAGAGCTGGCGGTCGACCGCCGGTCGACCGGCCAACGGTCATTTTTCTGACCGTTGCAGCCACCGGTCGACTGGTGAGTCGACCGATCTTCTGGAATGAACTGTCGGTCGACCGGTTCGGTCGACTGGCAATTTCCAGAGAGCAACAGGTTTGGGTCGGTCGAGTCCCGGTCGAGTCCCGGTCGACTGATACGCACATGCACAAAACTGTGCATGTCGGTCGAGTGCCGGTCGACTGCCGGTCGACCGGTCACCGTGAAATTCTGAAAAATCAGAACTTACAGGACCTGGAAAATTTGGATTTGGTTTTGGGTTTTGGATAAAATGTTTTGGTCTTGAAAAATCATAGAGTATGAGCATGTGTCATACTACTATCAAGTAAAATACTTGGTAAAAATTCTTTTGATAAAAACCTAATTTTCCATGAAATGTTTTTCCAAACCTTTATCAAATACAAAAACAAGATATTTGAGTCCATTTAAAAGCATGGTGTGTATGGATATGATCCACTACACAATCAATATGAAATATCTATGTTTTTGACATAAAGCTCTAATCATGATTTTGGTTTAAAGATATGAACTATGAAATACCAAAATCCAAAATAGTATTTTGTCTCAAAGAAAAATTTTTTCTACTCTAGAAAATCTTTTTACTAAATAAAAATTCTTTTCTAAAAAGAAATCTTTTATGAAATCAATTAAATCAAGAGTTCTATCAAGAGTGTGTGTGTGTGATATAAACTTGAGCAATCCACCAACTATCTATCCTTACATTTATACTAAAACAAAAATACAAATTCTATACCTAGACACAAGTCTTCATCTTCTTGAAGTCTTCCCTTGAAGGCTTCTCATCTTCTTGACTTGGTCCAAGCTTGATCCAAAAACTTCCTTGGATCACCACATGCAAGCTCCAAATCTTGTTCTTTTATCCTTTGTTGAGCTATGCACCTACTAAGATCTTGATCATGAATCTGTCACTAATTAAACACAAGATCATTAGTAACTATAACTACATGAGTTGATCATCATCAAAACTAGGGTGAAGGGCCTTTGGGCCAACAAGTTAAGCATCGAAGATGTGGTAACTGCCAAGAGCTGGGCCATTACAGAACTGGTTGTCCGTTATTGGTATTACATTAAACCTGTTAATCATTTTTTTATAATGATGTATCCTTAAAATTCTTACTATTCCTTTCTAATGGCAGAAGAAGTAGGTTTGGGTTGCCTCCATCTTGAAGGAACAAAGACTTCAATTTTCATGAAGTGCGACCAGGGTCGCACAGTGTAGAGAGATTCATGTCGCAGTCTGCCACTGGCGTGTCATTATAATCAGATTTATTATCATTCTTTGATTTCTACTGTATTATTTTTTGTAAGTAGTTAATTTAAAGTTTTACTGCTACAAAATTCACCTATATAGATTAATTTTTGTGTATATAATGTAGACAGAGACTTTGGTCGCAGTGGACATGGTTAATTGCGACCAAGGTCGCAGTGTTGTTATTGATAAAGAGGGCTAGAAACTGCAATCTAGGGTCGCAGTACATGGACTGCGACTTAGGTCGCAGTACGTTAGGTAGGTGCTTCCTTTATATTAACACGCATAGCGACCAAGGTCGCAGTGTTTGTTGTTGATTAAGACTGCCGCCAGCAACTACGACCAAGGTCGCAGTGTATTTTATTAAGACTGCGGCCAGCAATTGCGACCAAAGTCGCAACCTTCATTTTCAAATTTTATTCGGGTGAAATAATTTAATTATTAACTGCGACCTTGGTCGCAGTATATTCTTTATGCCTAACATCAATAAAGACTATTAGTAGAATATTTAAAATGAAGGTTTGTAACAATTGTACAGCATTTCAACCAAGACATAGTAGTAAAAACTGTAATTCACACAATTAACCTTAGAAAACAGAGTTATATATATTTTAAAAAAACAAATACAAATTTTAAACTTCTAATCCTCGTCATCACCATCATAATCAGATTCGTCGTCAAGAGTATGACCACTTTCGTCTTCCGTGTCGCTTTCCGTCCCTTCCACCTCTTCAGCGACAATCTCCTCTTCGCTTTCTTCCTCTTCATGTATGTATTTTGGTTCATCAATGAACTCCCAGAACGGGTTGTCTGTATCAAGCTCATCCTCTGACCCGTAGCGAGTCATCGCTTCAGAACTATACATCCAATCATCATTAGATGATTGGCTTCTTTCGGTGAAGACGGTAGAGAAGACATTTTTGAATCTATTTCCGAACAGTGAGAGTAACGAGTTTCAGCAAAAACAATTTAGTATGTTTATAATCCTGTCCTGATTACCTTTTATATATTTTTAATCCCGGAATTCCAAAAGGTTTAATCTTTCGAACCACTTGAATATCTCCAAATTTATTTTCTACCTTTTCCCAAAAATTGTATACTTTCTAGGTGACTGTTAGTTATCCAAAACAGTTTAAAAGTTAATACACTCTTACATTAAATTACTTTGAACTCCAAAACAGTTCATTATTGCGACCATAGTCGCATTGGGAACTGATAAATGATTAAGAAATTGCGACCATGATCGCTGTCTCGATTAAAGTATCGCCGTATAAGGAAACGCTGTAACTCAAAAAGGTCATTACTGCGACTTTGGTTGCAGTACAATTACTGAACGCATGTTTGTTTCTAACATCAGTACGCAATAGTAAAATTCAAGGTGTAACAAATGTAGATTGGAATTAATAAATGGAACTTATAATAAATAAATGTATAGAAATATTTATAAATTAAATCAATAAAACAAAAAATATTCAATGAATTGCAATTGTAATTATCTTTACATTTATAAAATAAAAAATTGTGTTATATCAATAAATTGTCAACTGTTAGTCTTCAAATACTGTCCTTCGAATCATTTCTGTTTCTTCATCCCAACTTTCTCTCTATCTGCAAGTATCATGTATGCAAGCTCACTTCTTAGTCTCTGTACATCAGCGTCTGTAACAGTATCACAGCTGCTGGACTACCAAACGCTATACTTTTCATGTACTTGCATACATATACAGCGCAATCAACACTGAAATTTGCAGAGAGTAATCATTAAATGAAATTAGATTTTTGTAATAAAAAATGTAGAAAATATGATAAATAAGGAGATGTAAAAATTTTATATACCTGTTTGGTTGTGGGGGCATCTTGTGTATTTTATATTTATTTTTCTCATTAATTTATTTAAATCAATCTCAAAAATCTGTAATAATCTTTCTTTCTGCAATGTCAATAGAAAAAAATCAGTACTAATCAAATTAAATGCAATTTTTCAGTAATAGAAACATTAAATTTTAACTCACCATTATTCTTGCATCTTTTTGATAAGGCTTTAATATACTACTATTTTTTCAGCTGGGATCAAAGAGTTGTAAAAAATCCACTCTTCTGTATGGCAATCAAATACCAATAAGGTCCAGCGAAATCCGGGATCCTCGGCACTATGTTTGTGATTGATCGGGAAGAACATGAACTGCACATCTCTTGTCCATTTTTCCAACAGCTGCTGCTTGATGAAATGATCTTCCAAATCTTTACTTTTACATACAACACCGTGCTGCGAACAACAAAAAAAATAAAATTCAAAATGAATTTAGAATATAAAAAATAATTAATGAAAATAAGAATTCATTACGTCAAGTCAACAGACTGCGATCATGATCGCAGTGTTTCTTAATTATCACATTTTTATATTAATTTATATAGAGACCAAGGTCGCAGTGTTGTTATTAATAAAGAGGGCCAGCAACTGCAATCTAGGGTCGCAGTACATGGACTGCGACTTAGGTCGCAGTACGTTAGGTAGGTGCTTCCTTTATATTAACACGCATAGCGACCAAGGTCGCAGTGTTTGTTGTTGATTAAGACTGCCGCAAGGAACTGCGACCAAGGTCGCAGTGTTGTTGATTAAGACTGTGGCCAGTAACTGCGACCAAAGTCGCAATCTTCATTTTAAAATTAAATTCGGGTGATAATTTAATTATTAACTGCGACCTTGGTCGCAGTATATTCTTTATGCCTAAACATCAACAAAGACTATTAGTAGAATATTAATGTTCAAAGATTTATTTCACCAAATGAATTAGGAAATTGAAATTACAGTAAACTGTAAAGGAAAAAATAGATGTTTACCCCAGCTTCGCTCCGAAAGAATATGCTTTTTAATCCTTCTCCTTTCTCTAGATGTTTCATATAGAAATGAATTATATTCGCATCTAAGTCTCTACTGAACATCAGGTCCTCAATGTCATTCCTTGTAATCATGATTCCATTGTCGGTATCCTGATACGTAGTAGAACTACAAGATATTCAAAACAAAGTTAGTAATTAAATTGTTCTTATATAAATGTATAACAGTTTTTGATATGAATTATAATAAAATTAATTAACTTACTCAGAGAAGGACTTGTCGAAGAAATTTTTTATAAGAGTTTGTTGATGGGGCTGCAGAATTCTGTATGCTGTGGTTTCGGTCAATTCTCTCGATTTTGACTCAATGGAGGAAATCTCTTTGTCGCCGAAACCAGCGGCAGAACTCAGAGCCGCAGGCTATGGAAGAGGATGTTCATTTATTTCTTCTTCTGTTTTACATAAACGAAGTCGGAGTCATCGCGATCTCTTTCAGCGCGTTTGCGTTCTCTGACTCTCCTTTCTATCGTTCCTTTAAAGTATTCCAAAACTGTTTCTTTTAAGGATTGCTTCTGAGGCAGAGTATGTTCTTGATTTTTTTTTCTTCAGAAGCTCTATCTCTTTGGTTTCTTGAATAATTTGAGTTATATTCAAAGAAAAACTCGGGATATCTTCCCCAGAAATATTTACAATAGATTCAGAACCCATGATTTCATCCTCTTCTAATTTTTTCTTCTTCTCTTCTTCAGCCTGCTTCTCCATCTGCTCCGTCATTCTTTTGTGCTCCTTTTCCTCTTCTCCCTTCCTTCTACTTTGCTCTTCTGTCATCCTCTCTTTCCACTCTTCCCCCCATTCCTCTTTTTCTCCCACCTCTTCTTTAACTCCTCCAACAACTTCCTCCTCTTCTCCTTTTCCTTCTCCCCTTCTTCTTTCCTCCTCTTTTTCTTCTCCTTCTTCTCCTTTTCGATTCTCCTCTTCTTTTGACCCTCCTCTTCCCTCTTCCTCTCCTCGTCTCTCCTTCTCTTCTCATTCTCCTCCTCTTCCCTCTTCCTCCTCTCCTCCCCCTCCTCTTCCCTCCTCCTCTCCTCTTTCTCCTGCTCCTCCTTTTCCCTCCTCTTCTTCTCCTTCTCCTCTTCTTCCCTCATTCTCCTTTCATTCTCCTCCTCCTCCCTTCTTCACTTCTCCTTCTCCTCCACTTCTCTCCTCCTTTTCCTTCTCTTCTTCCAATCTTCTCCTCTCATGCTCCTCCTCTTCCCTCTTCTTATCCTTCTCCTTCTACGCAGCAGCGGCTGCTCTCAGCAGCTCTTCTTCTTCTTCTTCTTTCACCTTTAATTTCCTCTGCTGCCTTTTTAATTTTTTCTTCTCTCTTTTTTCTCTTCTTTTTATTTTTAATTCAGCCTTGAGTCTGCTCTCAGTCTCCATTTTTTCAATTTTTCTTTCAAGCTGAGAAACATATTCTCTCAAGTGCTGATTTTGAGACATCAACTCTTTTATTTCTTCAGCTTGATCATCCCGTGGTGGTGGCAAATAACCTGTAAAAGATGGTTCTTGCTCACTCGTTTCAGCCGCTTCTGGCTCATTTTCCGCCGGGATGTCAGCTTGATTATATGTATGTCCTTCTTCTTCTTCTTCATCTTCATCTTTTTCTTCTTCTTCTTCATCTTCATCTTCTGCTTCTTCTTCCTCCTCCTCTTCCCCTTCAACAGGAAGGCCAACCATATTTTTTTCATCATTAGAGACGTTGGCCATTCGACTCAAAATCTGATAACAAACATAAAAAGGTAAGTTAAAATCAAAACAATGAAATAATTATACTGCGACCATGGTCGCAGTTAATTTATTAAATATTTATGATAATAATGCGACCATGGTCGCAGTATGTTTATCCTGCACAAATTTATATGCCCAGACATGCAGCTCAACACTGCAACCATGTTCGCATTTCATGTAAAAGGTATTTTCAGAGAATGCGACCATGGTCGCAAATTTTTTTCAGACAAATGAACTGCGAAACGTGCAGCTCAATACCGCGACTAAGGTCGCATTTTATTTGTACTGCACATAAAAAAAAAAATCTAACTTACAATATTCCTGTCAATCTCATTTAGATCAACTTTAAGCAGAGATCTGCTAATATTTTGGAGGTCCCATCTTACTGCGCGCGGGGTTTTGTCCTCCAAACCAGACCTCAGCTCAAAAATAGGAGCCCTCTCACATAGCCAATACTGAAAAATGGAAAATTAAATTAGTTTACACAAATATTTACAATATTATAGTTAAATTTCATACAATGTTGGCCAAATATGAGATTCGTACTTACAATAATTTGCACGGAGCATCCTTGCAGCTCGTACGTGGTGTGCCTGAAGATGTCCATTGACTCAATGAGGAATTACCAAACAGCTTTAGCCCAGCATATTGTCCTCATCAGCTGCATATTGGCAATCTGTTCCACAATATACCACGGCACCGTGCATTTACTGCCAGAGAAGAAAAGAGTGGCCGACATGTATAGGATGATTATTGTGGTAAAGTCTTGAGCTGCAAGTCTTTATATGTCTCTTATAATTTCATTTAAAGTCACTTGCTGCTCAAGTTGTTTATCCTGTGTCACATCTAATTCACCCATCCTCCTTTTCTTGACCAGAAGATCATCCAAAGCCTCTTCAATAGATACTTTTGTGATCTTCTTTATATTGGGGAAATAATGTTTTATAACCCCTCTGTCTTTCATCGTACATGTCTTATTCATAACAAAATCTGCCCCAATGATAGGTAGACCAAAAGTGAGGGCAACATCCTTCACTGTTAACTCAATTTGTTTGCCCCCAATTCTAAAGGTCCTTATATCCCTATCATACTGGTCTGAAATCCTCAGTACCGCAACGTTTGATTTTAGAGCCTTTTCACCCCCAAATTCCTCATTGTAGAACGCCATGAAGATTGGGCCAAATGGGGTATTCTTGATCGCCTCTACGAAATCTGCCTGAATGTACTTTTTAAATTTCTTGATAAACTCGCACATAAGTTTTAGGCTTGATCTCAGAGGACGAACCTTCATCTGTTGTTTACCTATAGATGTAGAAAAATAAAAAAGTTTAGACCAATGATTATTTAAAAATTATAAGGGAGTAAAAAACATATTATTTTTAATAAACTGCGAGCAAGGTCGCAGTCATCTACAGTGCAAACATAATCTACTGCGACCCGGGTAGACACTGCGACCAAGGTCGTAGTAATCTACAGTGCAAACATAATCTACTGCGACCCAGGTCGACACTGCGAGCAAGGTCGCAGTCATCTACAGTGCAAACATAATCTACTGCGATCCGGATAGACACTGCGACCAAGGTCGCAGTAATCTACAGTGCAAACATAATCTACTGCGACCCGGATAGACACTGCGACCAAGGTCGCAGTAATCTACAGTGCAAACATATCTACTGCGACCCGGGTCGACACTGTGACCAAGGTCGCAGTCATCTACAATGCAAACACAAACAAGTGCGACCATGGTCGACAACTGCGACTAAGGTCGCATAAAACTACACTGCGACCAAGGTCGCAGTTATCTACAGTGCAAACATAAACATATGCGACCAGGTAGACACAGTGACGAAGGTCGCATAAGACTACAGTGCAAAAATAAACAACTGCGACCCATGAATGATGAAACAAATGACGTTAAATACAGTGCGACCATGGTCGCAAAACACTACATAAATATTGAAACAACTGCGACCCCATGTCGTCAGTATGTATAAAAAAAAAAAAGGAAGTTTCATATACTGCGACCATCGTCGCATTCGTCTAAAAGGAAAAGTTCAAAAAAAAAAACATTCTGAGACGCACAGATCTGAAAAAAAAAATTTAACAACTGCGACCGAGGTCGACATATAGTGTATGAAAAAATTTTCAGTAAAAAAATATTAGCAAGGTCGCATACATATAAATCACTTTTTCGAAAATACTGCGACAAAGTAAAAATAGAACGAAATGAAAAAAACTTGAAAAAAATGGACCTTTTTCGTTGTGTTACAAATTTTAAATTTAAAAATTATTCGTCATCTAAAATTTCAAAATCTCTTTCTTATTTGCGAACATGGTCCAAAGATTTTTAAAAAAAAAAAAAAGACTTAAACGGAAATAAATCTGGAAAAAATTTAAAACAATTAAAATACACAAACCCTAAATTTTTTGAAAAATATCGTTTTTCTATTACCTTTTTCGGCGGATGATTTCTTTGGCGCCATGTGTTGCAAATATATTTTTAAAAAAACGGATCAAATTTGTGAAATAAAAGAACAAGTTAGATCAGAATGATCGGGTGAAATTTTAGAGCTGAAATTTTTTTAGAAAGGCAACTTTTTTACATAAGGTAAAAAGATGTGACAGAGGGTATTTTCGGAAGATACATTGTTGAGGTGACTGAGATTAAATTGGACGGGATTTTTCATCTTTTTGTCCGCCAAAATTTATGACAGATATGTGGCTATGATGTTGCCACGTCCTGCCGGCTGAGAAACTCTCTCAGCCTGTCGGCTGAGGTACAGTAACCCCATATTTTAATATATAACTATGAGCTAGTGGATTGCTCGTACGGTTCACGGGTTTCTCGGATTATTACCGGTGTTTTATCCCGGTTTCAGGCGAGTATATTTCTTTGACATTTCTTACTTTATTACCATCATTTCATGTCTAATAATTATTAACTGACTTTTAATATATGATGTCTCTTTATGCAAGTTAGTATATGTTATATAAATGATTATCATGCTTTACAAATAGCTTCCGACTATTATTATACTTTGTTAGACCGGTATTACACCGCGTATGCCTAGATCTGCTCTCGCTTTACTCGACTTCGTATAGTTAATTAAAAGGTAAATTTATTATTATAAAAATGGTAGTGTAGAGTTTGAAATGTTTATACCGTTCTCCTGTACCATGTGATGTGACCGTTTGATACCTGATACTTGATGTTGTGACTCACCGACATATTAGTTACCTGACCCTGACATATATACACCGGTACTTGCCATGCTATATTTAACGCATGATACCCGACACCGGTACTTGCCATGCTATACTTGACATATGATACTCGACGCCTGTACTTGCCATGATATATTTGACATATGATACCCGACACCGATACTTGTCATGCTATATTTGACCCATGATACCCAACACTGATACTTGCCATGCTATATTTGACCGATAATATCTGACACCGGTACTTGCCATGCTATACTTGACACTTGGTATCTGACCCCGATACTTGCCATGCTATGCCTAACCCTGATATATGACACCGGTACTTGTCATGCTATACATGACCCTGATATATGACACCGGTACCTGTCATGCTATACCTGACCCTGATACATGACACCGGTACTTGCCATGCTATACCTGACCCTGATATATTACACTGGTACTTGCCATGCCATACTTGACACATGATATAACACCGGTACTTGACATGTTATACTTGACGCCTGACACCTGTATTACCTGGCATATGCATGATTTTTATATTATTATCAGACATCTGGTACTCATGTATCTCTTGTACTCCTGAACTCCTATACTCTTGTATCTCCTGTACTCATACTCATGTTAATAGCACAGTCATTCCGGCATCCGGCATAGCATGCCTGGTGTCGGAATGACGAGAATGTGTCCCACGATCGTGCTAGCGTCCGGCGGTTCCTGAATAGAACTAAGTGCCACACGGAGCAAACTGCCACACCACACACGTGGTGGGGGTCACCTCTTGAATCTGTGGGGGCCACCTCTATAATCCATTCCCTACACAGAGCAAAGTGCCACACAGAGTAAAGTGCCACACCACACACGTAGTAGAGGCCACCTCTTGAATCTGTGGGGCTACCTCCTGTATCAACCCGCAGAGCAAAGTGCCACACCACACACGTGGTGGGGGCCACCTCTTGAATTTATGGGGGGCCACCTCTTGAATCTGAAGGGCTACTTTCTCCCTCCTGCCTGTACCGCCTAGTGTTAGCGTGATAAGTATTCTCAGTGCCTACTAACACACACATACATGTACAATGATAACTCATGGAGCATATGTTATTTGGTCTCTCCCCTATTCGAATAATGGTACCTGCATACCGGTGTTCGGATGAGTTCTACTGGAAATATGGGCTCCAGTGTGAACTGTCGGTATTGTGGGACACCAGTGGGAAAGGGACAAGGATAACATAAGAACATAACAACCAAACAGTAATAATATTAGGAACTTGTGATATTTGGTTTCTCCTTTATTCGGGTCCTAGGCTC
The DNA here is from genome assembly GCA_038442645.1 of Agave tequilana. Classification (NCBI taxonomy): domain Eukaryota; kingdom Viridiplantae; phylum Streptophyta; class Magnoliopsida; order Asparagales; family Asparagaceae; genus Agave; species Agave tequilana. Next base: position 137,095 of record JAVJIF010007064.1, read on the forward strand.
TGATACCACTCTGTAACGCCCCGATCCTAAAGATACGGAGACGTTATGGCGACGTACATACGCGAGGTGAAAACACGCTCACGCGTACGTTAAGCCTCAGTACAGTACATAACCTCCATGTAGACATGGGTCCCAGCATGAAATAAGTACAAGAATACCTGTAGAAATAGGTCAGTGATCATAATAGATATGACAAATAGGGACAAATAAGATAACGAAAATAAAGCACCAAGATACCTAGGCATGGTCCCGATGAGGAATCCCCTATGTGACTCCAAGGCACTCTCGGATACTATGGTACGCGGATCTCCAATCTGGGCACGCAAACCCAGGGTCGTCAGAAAGCGACCTAGTGAGTGGTAAAATGAAGGAGGCAGTAATATATACAATAGTACTACAACCATGATACTAAAATATAGTACAAGATGTGATAATAGTGATCCATATAATACGCATATACGAAACAGTACAAATATATATAAACATGTTTTATTTAATACCATCTCTACCTAGCCGGTTATCATCAGGTCATATCTATAGTCGGGTCCAGTTTATATAATAATTAATGCTGTCTAGTGGTGACGTAATAAACATGAACATGATAGTGGTGACGTGATAGAGGTGAACATGCAGATGGGCATATGTCTGCAACAATAAATATATGCAATGCAGAACATGCATAGTATGCCACTACATACAGTGTAACATATACCAGGTAATGTAACAAAGTATACATGTGCATGAGTAGTAGGGCACTACAGAAAATGTAACAGGAAACAGGAACAGTAGCAATGTATACATGTAATATGATAGCAGATAAATGATCAGGAACAGTAACAAGTACAACTAAACATGTAGCAGGCAGGTCATGTCAAAGTCATGTCATTTATACAATAGTAGCGATCAGTACCACCTGGTATTTTAATCAATCTCTTCCAGTGTCTCATACCACTGGCAGTTCATACTGGAGCCCGCACTCCAGTCGAACCCATCCGGACATGGCCTACGGGTACCATTATCCAGACGAGAGAGTGACCAAATAACAAGTGTTCCCGACGTCACTATTGTGTATACTGTTTTATTATGTTAATTGGAAACCCATGGTCGAAGAGTTCTTATCGGGTGGGTGTATCCCGTGCATACCCGGGACAACGGCCTTAAACAGATCCCTGGCTGCTGAGACCAGGGCCAGCCCGCTAGAGCTGTAACATGTAACATGAGTAACAGATGGTAGCCAGCACTACCCGGTCCCCTGCAGTGGAACCTCAATATGGATCCAGTACATCCACCCGATATGATCTAGTCAACCGTCAAGTCTCCCCCATACCCCAGTTAACTTTATGATTTAATATGTCAAGTATACAATGTAACAAGAATAACGACTGTACATGATACGGGTAACATGATAACTGGACCTGAGCTCTGTTGATAGCATAGAACAATATAACGGGAAACGAGAACAATATAACATGAACAATATAACGGGAAACATGAACAATAGATGTGGGATTCTAGAGGTGGCCCCCGTGGCTTGGATCCACGTGGCACTTAGTTCCACACATCGCATATCAACAACACTTATGTCCAGTAACGGGAATATCCATATCATGTCCAGTATCGGGAATATCCATATCATGTCCAGTATCGGGAATGTCCATATCAGTAACGGGAAACAATCATATAACATGAATACGATAACATGGAACAATAATACAGGTAATATGAACGGTGAGTCATATGATAATAAGTGAGAAACAATACATGCATGTACATCCGTGTGGTGAGCATATGTAACAGTGATGTGTGAACATAAAATAACAGTGTATCGAGCATCTATATAATGATAATAACAATAATATGAAATGCGGCATGCCGTGCATTGGTATATCCGTGCATCAGTGGAGAATATACCGTGTAATATGTCTGTGATAGTAAGTGGAAGAACAGTAATCAGTGTATCCTATCATACAATGTCCTATGACCTGACAGTATCCATGAAATGATGATACTAGTGCATGCAATACCGGTGTCCTGCAGTCCTGTAGTCATATCTAGTGACAGTGTAGTGTCAGCGAATATCGTGAATCAATATACATGTAACGCTAGTTATCCACCGGTGAGACATTACATGAAATAAGAGTGTCCAAGTCTATGGTCAACTAGTGGCCCGAGTGTCAGTGGCTATGCAGGTATAATGACTGTGTCTGAGTTATCCATGTCCGTAATTATTGGTATTATAATTACCTTCTTATCTGCATTCTAAATCTGTATTCTAAATTAGGAAAGACCTAATAATATTCTAGGTTATTTATATTACAGTGCATGTCCAATATTACCAGTTAATAATGAATAGTTACCGTCTTTTATTCAGAATCTAGATCTAGCAATCAATTGCACGAAACATGATAAAATATAATTTATAAAAGAAAAAACACTCACAAACTGGCTACAGGACTGTAGCTCTCGTTCCCACGATCGCAACGGATCTAGAATCGTCCAAATCTGAGTCCGGATGCTCCAGATATCGCCCGAATACCCAAAACCGAGAGAAAAGGTTAGTTACGTAATAATAGAAATTATTCAGGGGCTATTTGTAATTTTGCAGGGGTCTAAACGTAATTTAAGAATTTACAGGGGCTTAAATGAAAATGTTACCTTAACGGGTCGGGTCTGGGCTTAAACGGGTCGGGTTTGGGTTAAACCCAAAACCCAAACCCACAATTGGGTTTTCTCCCAATTGAGAAGCAGGCAGCAGCCCATGGGCTGCTGCCGCCGCCTGCGCGGCCGCCGCTCGAGCCCCGCCGGCGCGGCCGCCCTGCCGGCGCCGGCGCCACCCCGGCTCCGCCGGGGTGGTCTGCAGAGGGGAGGAGAAAGAGGAGTGGGGGCGGGCGCCTCCACCACCTGCGCCCGCGCCGCCCGGCGCTCCGCCGCTCGTGCGCCCCCGCGCCCGCGCCTGCCACCTGCGAGCGCCGCCGCCTGCGCGACCCCGCGCCCGCCGCCTGTGCACCGCTGTCCCGCCGGCGTCCACCAGAGAGAGCAGGTGGGTGAGAGAAGAGAGAGAGAGATAAGGAGAGAGAGAGAGAAGAGAGGGAGAGAGAGAGGGTTTGGAGAGAGAGAGAGAGAGAATTGAGGAGAGAGAGAGGAGGGGGAAGTTAAAAAAAAGGGAAGGTCGGTGGTGAATAGTGAGGCGGTGGCGGTGGAATTCTCTGGAAAGAGGAAGAAGAGAAAGAAAAGAAAAGAAAAGAAAAGAATATAAAATATTAAAATAATATTATTTAATTGGACCCAAAATTCGACTAGTCCCGAACGGTGCCCAAAAATTATAAAAAATAGAGAATATTATTCTGAGACCTAAAATGAAGACGGTTTGTCAAAACTCAGTCCGGTTTGCAAATTAAAAATCCCGGAGTGTCTCGCCGATACGGGCGACACCGGTTTGACCAGATTTTTGATAAATTCTGAAAAATCTCCAAAAATACCCTAATGTATATAATACGATTCTAAGACATCTGGTGAAAGCGGAATCTCAAAATTCTACTCCGTTTGTGAGATAAAAATCGGAAGGCGGTAATCAGTATTGGTCGACACCGACTACGGAGATTTTCCAAAATAATCCAGAAAAATTCCAGAAAATCCTGAAAAATCTAAAATATTAGAAAATGATTTTTAAAACTGAAATCAGCTCAATCGGTCTACCACGAAGGTCAAATCAATTTTGTACGTCGTATCGCGTACAGATACGGTGATACGTACACCGGGGAGCAAGGTGTTACAATAGATGAGGGTTTCCTTATTTGGATTATCCCCTTGACGTATCAGCCCTGCGAATCCATAATCTGAGCTTGTATAACTAGTTTTATCCATACTTGTACTTATCGTATGTTTAAATTATTTACCGTATGTACCTATGCTCTTCATACTACCTTTCATGCATGTTTTCAGTTTCAGATTCATCGATATATATGATTTACTGTCGTTCCTTTAATTTCCATTATGTCATTTGTTATTTCTTGTACCTGCATACTTGGATCACATCACTTGATCAAGTACACGTATACCTGTTATGCACGCCATCTGGCTTCATTATATGTACTCGCGGGGTTGCGTCTGACAACCCTGGATTCTCATGTCCAGATCCTAGAGACCGAACCGTGGCGGCTCTGCTGTAACAAATCAGAGTACGCAGCGGATCCTTTCGTGATGATCGGAGTGCAGTAGAAGCTTGGATCATCACCGTACCTCTTCCTCCTAGTTCCTCTCCTGTTTGGCTCCCGAGACCCTCTTACTACTCGTGAGCACCTCTCAGTTTTTGTATATCTCTTCATGTATTATGTACTTTTATATTTTCTGGTGATGAAATATTCATGTAATATAGTATTACTCTCTGTGATAACCATGTACTTGTGCTATTTCTGTTGGAATGTATATTACCACTGTGCTTCCGCCTCTGATTCTTGCTTGTACTGATGCTTAGCGTATATACGTGAGGGTATTTTTGACCTACGTATATACGTCGCAGTGACGTCTCCGTACTGCGGGATCGGGGCGTCACATCAGGACTGTGATCATGATCGAAGTCCTCTTTATTAGGACTGCGACCATTATCGTAGTTGTAAAAAATATCATGTTTCTGAATCTTTATTATGACTGCGATCATGATCGCAATCATCTTTATTAGGACTGTGATTATGATTGCAATACACACAAAAATGCTTTATTTTTTAGTCTGTATTAAAGGGTCGCAATCCTCACAGAGGACTGTGATCATGAGTCGCAGTTCTCATATCAAATCGCTATTATCAGTAGACCTCGTTCACCGACAACCGATTTATGTCAATGCTTTCCAGATTTAAAAAACACGTCGACCACAAACAAAAAAAAAATTCATCGCGAGCACGAACAAACAAGATCTGAAAAAAAACTCGATCCCAAAAGAAATTGGTCCAGGGGCTTCGCCCCTGACTCTCGAGAGGGGGGCTCCCCACCTCTTCCAATCCTCAAGGTGACCTGACCACGCAGGTCGACCCGTGGATTACTTTGCGTTAGGGTCAGGGTTGAAGAGAGAGCAGCATCAGGGCGATGGGGGGTAAAAGAGGAAATGAAAATATGTAAAGAAGTGATGGTGGTATGTATCAGTTTCTACTGACATGGATGAGGCTGTAGCGAGGAAAATTATGAAGTTGATTTTTTTCTAATTATAAAGCAAAGTAGGTGCTGTAACGAGATTTTTCTAAAAATAATTGATTTGCTTGTAATTCGATTAATTATGGGTTAATTTTCTCAATATTTGAATAAACTTTTAATTATTTTTAATAGGTACCTGAATTTATTAAATCCCAAAATATTATTGTAAACAATTTGTATTTCCTTTTAGTCATGAATAATATTAATGACGGAAATGAAAAGACTCCACCTATTTTTTCTCGTGCACCTAGGCAACAATACACCCCAAGTTATCTCTTCCCGCAAAACTACTCTTGTAGCGTGCTGGCATGCTGCAACAATACACTCCCATATCACATCTACAAAAACTACTTTCTACAAAATTGCTCTAAAAAAATTGCACAAAAAACTTCATTTAGTGTGAAAAAGTTGAATTTGATAAGCTTTTCTTAAAGATATCTCTACCAATAGCAAAGAAGATGAAGTAATAGAATAGACAATACTTGGGAAAACTTAGATGATTCAAAGGTTTTCTTGAGAGTAGGAAGAGCTGATAGACAATACCTGACGTGAGGATTGCATGGGCTATAAAGATAGGCATTTGTCATCGCTAGCACTAATATGAGTAGTTTTCTTTTAAACGTGAGAATCTTAGTCTCGGTTTTAAAGGCGTGAATATTGGAAATTTTGTGGGAGAACTATACTTCTCACACGAGGCATGAAGGTATATGTGTTTTCATGTGTGAAGTATTTTTTGAGGAGTGTTGTTGGGTGGATAGTTGCACTGTACTTACAATAAGAGAAATTTTTTAAAAATATTTTTAAAAATAATTCAAAAAATTGACCTCCTAAAAACTATTTTGTAAACGGCATCTGACATGCCACGTCAGCGAGGGTCATTTCGCCTAGCCAGTGTGGCATCGCGCACACTAGCATGAGGTCATTTTTTTCCCGTCAAGGGTTGGTAACCCGGACAAAGAATTTATTTATTTATCTACTTTTTTTGTTCATAGTTGCCAACTCCAGACAAAGCAGTTTATTTTTTAAGCTTTTTCCTTTGTCCGGGTTGGCAAACCCGAAAAAAGCAAAATTATTTTTCTTAAACTGTTTTTCTTTCTCCGAGGTTGGTAGCCTGGACTAAAAAATTTTTAGGTTTTATTATTTTTAGCTTTTCCTATTTGTCCACTGTTAGCCTAGAGGCCTTCCACTCTAGTTTTGATGATGATTAACTCATGTAATTATGTTTACTAATAATCTTGTGATATTTAGTTTCAGATCATTAACCAAGATGTTAGTTGGTGATTAGCTTCAACAAAGAAGTTTTGAAGCCTTTCACATGGTGATTCAAGAGCCGAGCATAAAGATCATTTATAGCACTCGTTGGAGTCAAGCTCGGTGGATCACAGAGTTTTGGATCGAGTCGGCTTGGAGACGGCGCTCTACAAGAAGACTTAGGTATCCTAATTTAGTTTATGTTTTAGATCCATGTGTAAAGATTAGATAGTGTGATATGCTCAAGTTCACAATACATGCACGTTTCATATTTTGGATATTGGTTTTTCGATTTTTGATTTAACTGATATTGGTTTTCATGAATAGATAGTATCAATACAAGTTTACTTTGTTTAAGTGTATATTAGATATATTCTATATACATGTAAGCTTAATTTCCTAGACAAACTTATGTTGAGATGCCTATTCATGAGGTTTGGTGTTTTGTGTTTTTTTTAACAAAACATATTTTTGAAAATAAAAGACAAAAACAATGATATGTATATGTTTCATGCATATTGGACCTATGTCCATATGCAACATGCTTTAAAGTGATTAAGTATCATGTTTTTGTATTTGGATGTGTTTTGGACAAAGTTTATTTGAAAAATCAGAGTTTGAAAAAATACAGTTTTTGGTTTTCGGTAATTTTTTCATAACACAAAATAGTTCAAAATGTTTGATAATTGTGTTAAAATTTTTATCACATGTTTGTATAGCATATATAATGGTAGAAACTATTTTTGTGGATTTTTAGAAGTTTTATGGGATTTTTTAGAATATTTAAAAACCCAGTTTTCTGTCCCAAAACAGAACCTGTCAGGCTCTGGCAGTCGACCGGGCCGGTTGACCGGATCCAGAGTCGGTCGACCGACGTGCACAAACTTGTGAACGTTGGCACGGTCGACCAGGTCGGTCGACCGGCCAGAGAGCTTTGCTCTCTGGATTTGGGCGGTCGACCGACGGTCGACCGATTGCTTCCAACGGTCAAAAATATGACCGTTGGCGGTCGACCGGCCGGTTGACCGCCAGCCGCCAGAGCTGCCAGTTCAGCTCCAACGGTTAGTTTTCCATGGGGCTTTAAATACCCCATTTGTATGGGTTTTTCTAAAAGATTTTTAGATCCAAAAATTTCTACTCTCTAGTGTTTATTTCAGCAAGTTTTCAAAAGGTTTTTGGTGCTTAAAGAGATCATCTCTATTTGTTTCAAAAAGGGTTTGGAAAAATCAAGAAAAGAAAAGCTTTGGGATTGGGTTTGATCTTCATTGTATTCTTATTCTAGTTATTTTCCCAATAGTTTTCTTTAAGTTTTTGATTTCCAAACACTTGTTTTCCACTTGAGCTATATCACTCTATCCTATTCTATAGGATCATTTATTTGTGGGAAAAGAAATGGTTTGTGGTTGAGATATACCACCTTGTTGAAAACTTTCTTTGTGGTTGCTCCCTCTTTGGTAGAGGTTGAGGTTGTGGTTTACTCCCTCTTGGTGAGGTGGAGTTGGTTGGTATTTGTATCCCTCTTCGGTAGAGGTGGATTGTGCTTGTATCCCTCTCGGTGAGGTGGATTTGGTTGTATTGGTGGAGTTCGGTACTCCGATCTTCGGTAGACCATTTGTATTGCCTAGGTGGAGGTTGTATTGGTTGAGAGAGGAGTTCGGTACTCCTAGTGGATTGGAAATCCTTCTCGGTGAAGGCGGGGACGTAGAGCTCGGTGCTCGAACCTCGAAACACATCTTGTTGTTTGCATTTGATCCATTGACTCTAAACTTTCTCTCTTTATTTGTGCATAGCATCATTCATATTGTCATATCTTATATGCTTGTGTTGTGCCTTGCATTGACTCATATTGCTTATTCCTATATGCTTGGTTGTGTTTGCTTGTGTGCCTCACTTGTGCTTAACCACGAGAGCTTCATATAGCGCCTCAACTCTTATTCAGAGGAATCAAGAGGAGTTAGTCCAGAGCTCTTCACAGGGAATTCAGCTACACTCGTTGTTGCACTAAGTGTTGTTGCAAATTAATTTTGTAATTCCGCATTTAGTTCTTAGATTAGCCTTATCACCTATTCACCCCCCTCTAGGTGATTTCAATTGGTATCAGAGCCTACGCTCCTGATATTTGGTTTTAACCACCTAGGAGTGAGATCTTGGTTGCTAATCTAAATTTGCATTTGCATTTGCACGTATATTTGTTTGCACACACTCATGGATTTCTTGTCACCTCCCATGTTTGATGTTTCCAACATTGACAAATAAAATTTAGGATGTCCTTATATTTGAAAACCCTAGGCTTGCATGTTTTCCTTTCCGCTATCAAGAAATGCTATCTTGGTAACCGCAATCATATAGGGGCCAATACACTTGCCCTTGAGGCTATTAGAAGCACGCTTAACAAAGATTATCTTATGCTTGTTTCTAACTTTGATTCCGCCTTTGCAGTATGGAACAAGTTGACCACCTCCAAGCTTCAAACGCCTAATAAAATGGAGGATGAATCTAGTGGAGAATTCGAGTCACAATGCTTAATGGTCCAAGGGAATAACTCCCTTGAGGTATCTTCGGAATCTCAATTAGAGTATTATGATGCTAGTTCTTCTTGTGATGATTATGTGGATCCTAATACCTAAATGAAGAACTATCTATTGTTTGTGAAAAACTTTTAGAAAAATATAACCTTTTGAAAAAGAAGACTTTTGCATTAAATAAAGAAAAAGAAAATTTGTCTTCTAAACTTGATTTGGTTTTGCAAGAAAAGGAAGAGATTTCTAGTGAACTTGACTCACTTAATCTCAACTAGACCTTGCCTTAAAGGAAATGAGATTTTGAAAAATAGAAATGATTATAATGAAGTTTTGAAGAAAAATTAAGTTATGTCTTCTAAACTTGATTTTGTTGTAAAAGAAAATGATTCTTTGAAAAACAAATTGCTTCTATTTCTAAGGATTTAGAAATTTGTTTAAAGAAAAATGAATCTTTGAAAATTGATATTGATTCTCATGTTTGCCATGTTAGGATAGCTTCACCTAGTTCATCTATAGCATGTTCCACTTCTTCTTTAATTAAAAATGATATATCTTTACTAAGAAGAATATTGATTGTTTGGGCTCCACTTTGAGCCAATGTGTTTTGAATCATACAAGTTTGGAATCTTCGTTTCGAAAGAAATAAGTTCTATCTATGCATGTACACCCTCCACGGTATACACATGCTACTCACGGTCACAACCATCACACCATGTATGCTCATGTGTACACTTGTACACATTGTGGACGTAAGGGCCACCTTGCTAAATTTTGTTATGATAGAATACATGTTCTAATTTAGCAAATAAATTTGTTTGGGTTAGAACAGGCACTAACCCCCATGGACCCAAAAGAGTATGGGTACCAAAGACCACTCCTATTGTATTTGATGTAGATGTGGGCTCTCGCATGACGTGAGAGTATTGGTGCCTTGAGGTGAATGCGTTCCGTGCTTCATGAGGATTATTTGGATGCATCGCTTTCAAGGGAAGTTTAGTGGGAAGACCACCTTGGTTTGGAGAACTAGAGATGTGCCTTCATCGGTTTTGGTATCGATCTCTAACTCCCGTTATATTTGCATGCTTTTCATGTTCGTCGATTTATAGCATGTCTTGTTTATTGTTCATTATGCCTATGCCATGTTCATTAGATTAGTGATATACATGTTTAGTTATTTGAGACACCCATGTTTAATATGGATCTATATTTATGTGCTCTCACTTTGTTTTTAACTAATATGTATGTCCTAGATCTATTGCACATGCATATACATAATGACCATATGTATGTTTATGATTTTTGTTTTGTTTTGATGCTCCATGTTTTGATGTTTATAGTTTATTATGTTAAATGCCATGATTCTTAGATCATTGACATGCATGTATAGCTTTTGAGATCACCCATGTCTATATGGACCCATATGTTGTGTTCTTACCATTATTTAGCTATTATGTATATCATAGGTCTAATAGCATGTGGATTTACATAATGATCATTTTTATGATTATCATGTTGAGTTATGTCTCATTTTATGCTTCCAATTTTGAATATATGTTTAAATGTTAGTTTTCATTAATACTAGGATATATACTTGTACATTTAGTGGGACACAAATAGATCATTGTGCTTAAACGCTCATTTGTACGCATTAGATGTGCTAGTATAGTCTAGTTTTGATGATTCATACATTTTAAATTTGTATTCCCCATTTTGGACATGTTTTATGATCATGTGGTTTCACTTCATGTATATTTTATTTTGCCAAACTTTAAGATATACATGTATACCCCTTGAGTCATTTGCTTTTCATACAAATCTTTATTATAAACTCAATTGTGTTTAGAGATATGTATGTATACTTCTTGTTTTGTCAAAACATACATATGCCTTGAAGTATATATTGTTTTTTTAATGAAAATTTAGTTTTAACGATTTTCATGTTTTCCATGTTTAGCTTCTTGTATATGTCCATCTTGTCCAAACTATTGATTATGCATATACATCCTTTGAGGCACGAGCCTTCATGCTTATACATTTGTGGACTTGTTGTGTTTTGGATATGTATGTATACTTTAGTTTGTATAAGACATACATATGCCTTGAAGATTAAATAGTTTTTGATGATTTTCATGTTTAAGGAATATTGAGCTTTATTGCCTAGTTTCATGATGATATGCTTCACATTTTATTTGAACACTCACCTTTCTTGTTCACTCATGCTTGTTTTCACGAGTCATATTCATGCTTCATTGACTTTGAGTGTTGGCTATCATGTGAATTTCATGTTTCATGAAAAATATTTTTGTTTTATTCCTTACTTGAAGGATTTCGTACTAGTTTACAAGTTTTTCCGTATAACTAGTTCGTATTCTTCATATGGTAGAGTTTTTCAAACATACTATATTTTCAAACCTATCTTTGAAAACTCCTACCTTCCAAGGGCGGTTGGATGGGATACCATGCACATGTATGCTTTATAGTGAAAATCATTTTAAACTTGAGCATGAAATGGGTGGTAGATGATATGAGGTATACACTTGATATTATTGTTGTTTCAATTGGTATCATTAGATCTTTTCAATTGGTATCAATATTGACATTTTTGTATACTCATATATTGTTTTTGTGTATGTATGCTTTCATTTGGTATCATCTATTTTGATTGGTACTCATTTTTCATACACCTATACATGTTTTATTTGTGCTTACTATATCCTTATATTGTTGAGCACAAATGTTGAATAGGCTAAGCTTAATTTTAAATGACTATTATGTTTCAATTGACTAGTTTTCAATTGGTATTCTATACAAGCTTATGCATCGTTTTATTTGGTATTTCATAAAGGACGAGAAAAATCGTATTTTTATCTTTCAATTGGTATTTTGTTTACCGCTGATTTCTACTCTCACACTTTATGTTGAAAATTGATTTTATTTATTTTCTCACAATTAGTATCAATGCCTTATTTACTTTCAATTGGTATCTTTAAAAATAATTTGATTTGTTTTATTGAGAAAATTCAAAATTTTGTTTTAATAAGAATTAAAAGTAAAAACAAAACCAATAAAAACAAATTTAAAAAAAAAATGTTTTGATTTATATTGCCTATATGCAAGGGGAGCTTAACATCTCTTCTTCATATAGATTCATGTTGAGTGTATCCTATATTGAGGAGCTTGACAACTCTTCTTTATGCGATACACGTGTGTAGGGGGAGCTTCACATCTCCTCTTATGCATTGCATATTATGTGTTATGTGAATTAGGGCTTGTCATCCTTCTTCATGTAATGCATATATGCAGGGAAGTTAACTTAGCGCCTTCCTCTTCATGAATGTATATCACATATATTCTTATTATTGATTTGTTTGATGTCACCCCTTTATTGATTCTTTGTTTCGGACAAAAAGGGGAGAACATTGTTTTTTTTTTTAACCCCTTTGTTAATGATTGACAAAAAGGGGGAGAAGTATTTGGTATATATGCATGTTTTTAGGATTTATGTTTATGCATATATGTTTTGTTTTGCAAATAGGAGAAAAGAATTTATGAGTTTTATGTTTGATTGGCATGTTTATCTCCTTATATTTGCATACATGTTTATTTATGCACGTGCTTCATTGCCATATCTTATGATTTATTCCTATGCATGAGTTAAGGGGGAGCTTCTTTGAAGCTTAACTTTAATCCATGCATATATAACTCCATGAGTTTTGTCATCATCAAAAAGGGGGAGATTGTTGGCCCAGAGGCCTTCCACTCTAGTTTTGATGATGAATAACTCATGTAGTTATGTTTATTAATAATCTTGTGATGTTTAGTTTCAGATCATTAACCAAGATGTTAGTTGGTGATTAGCTTCAACAAAAGAGTTTTGGAGCCTTTCACATGGTGATTCAAGAGCCCGAGCATAAAGATCATTTATAGCACTCGTTGGAGTCAAGCTCGGTGGATCACAGAGTTTTGTATCGAGTCGGCTTGGAGACGGCGCTCTACAAGAAGACTTAGGTATCCTAGTTTAGTTTATGTTTTAGATCCATGTGTAAAGATTAGATAGTGTGATATGCTCAAGTTCACAATACACGCACGTTTCATGTTTGGATATTGGTTTTTCGGTTTTTGGTTTAACCGATATTGGTTTTCATGAATAGATAGTATCAATACAAGTTTACTTTGTTTAAGTGTATATTAGATATATTCTATATACATGTAAGCTTAATTTCCTAGACAAACTTATGTTGAGATGCATATTCATGAGGTTTGGTGTTTTGTGTTTTTTTTTAACAAAACATATTTTTGGAAATAAAAGACAAAAACAATGATTTGTATATGTTTCATGTATATTGGACCTATGTCCATATGCAACTTGCTTTAAAATGATTAAGTATCATGTTTTTGTATTTGGATATGTTTTGGACAAAATTTATTTGAAAAATCATAGTTTGGAAAATACAGTTTTTGGCTTTTGGTAATTTTTTCATAACACAAAAATGGTTCAAAATGTTTGATAATTGTGTTGAAATTTTTATCACATATTTGTATAGCATATATAATGTTAGAAACTATTTTTGTGGATTTTTAGAAGTTTTATGGGATTTTTTAGAATATTTAAAAACCTAGTTTTCTGTCCCAAAACAGAACCTGCCAGACTCTGGCGGTCGACCGGGCCAGTCGACCGGATCCAGAGTCGGTCGACCGGTCGGTCGACCGACGTGCACAAACTTGTGCACGTTGACACGGTCGACCGGGTCGATCGACCGGCCAGAGAGCTTTGCTCTCTGGATTTAGGCGGTCGACCGGACGGTCGACCGTTTGCTTCCAACGGTCAAAAATATGACCGTTGGCGGTCGACCCGCCAGAGTTGCCAGTTCAGCTCCAACGGCTAGTTTTCCAATGAGGCTTTAAATACCCCATTTGTATGGGTTTTTCTAAAAGATTTTTAGAGCCAAAAATTTCTACTCTCTAGTGTTTATTTCAGCAAGTTTTCAAAGGTTTTTGGTGCTTAAAGAGATCATCTCTATTTGTTTCAAAAAGGGTTTGGAAAATTCAAGAAAAAGAAAAGCTTGGGATTGAGTTTTTGATCTTCATTGTATTCTTATTCTAATTATTTTCCCAATAGTTTTCTTTGAGTTTTTGATTTCCAAACACTTGTTTTCCACTTGAGCTATATCACTCTATCTTATTCTATAGGATCATTTATTTGTGAGAAAAGAAATTGGTTTGTGGTTGAGATATACCACCTTATTGAAAAACTTTCTTTGTGGTTGCTCCCTCTTTGGTAGAGGTTGAGGTTGTGGTTTACTCCCTCTTGGTGAGGTGGAGTTGGTTGGTATTTGTATCCCTCTTCGGTAGAGGTGGATTGTGCTTGTTTCCCTCACGGTGAGGTGGATTTGGTTGTATTGGTGGAGTACTCGGTCTTCGGTAGACCATTTGTATTACCTCGGTGGAGGTTGTATTGGTGTAGAGAGAAGTTCGGTACTCCTAATGGATTGGAAATCCTTCTCGGTGAAGGCGGGGACGTAGAGCTCGGTGCTCGAACCTCGAAACACATCTTGTTGTTTGCGTTTGATCTATTGACTCTAAACTCTCTCTTTATTTGTGCATAGCATCATTCATATTGTCATATCTTATATGCTTGTGTTGTGCCTTGCATTGACTCATATTGCTTATTCCTATATGCTTGGTTGTGTTTACTTGTGTGCCTCACTTGTGCTTAACCACGAGAGCTTCATATAGCGCCTCAACTCTTATTCAGAGGAATCAAGAGGAGTTAGTCCAGAGCCCTTCACGGGGAATTCGGCTACACTCGTTGGTTGCACTAAGTGTCGTTGCAAATTAGTTTTGTAATTCCGCATTTAGTTCTTAGATTAGCCTTATCACCTATTCACGCCCCTCTAGGTGATTTCATCCACAAGTGTTCAGCATCAATCCGACCTTAGGTCAATTGGTAAAGTGAAGTATTTGTTGGCTCAAGGTTACAATCACCCGGTTTTATAGTTTTGATGATAACAAAATATATGTGGTTGTTTGTACCAATCAAGTTCAAGTGTTCAAATTTATCTCAGGGTTCTAAGAATTCAAGGAGTTTTCTTCCTCTAAAGGAAGAAGTTAGAGACTCAAGAAGACTCAAGAAGACTCAAATACACGGTCAAAGATCAAAGCACTCAACGTCGCTAATGGAGAACCCCGAATGAAGATCTTGTAGTCATCTAGAGACTTGTAAGATACTACTTTGTTAAAGTGTAAAATATAGTAGTGATGCTCAAGAAGTTACACACACAAAATACATGATTTCGAAAAATACAAGTTTAGGTTGTATTGGTATTTTACATGTTTGATTTTGATACATGTCTCCTAAATTTTTCAAAATTTTATAACAAGTTTAAAACATGTATTTCATCACCTATACAATGATTCATTACCCTTAAATTAATACAAAATATTTTGAAAATTGTTTGAAGTTCAAAATCCATACAGAAAACTGTTTCAGGTCAGAACGGTCAACGGTGACCATTTCAGACCAAAACGGTCGAACGACCGGTCGACCGGGCCTTTGGCCAGGGGCATTCACATTTGTGCACGCTGTCGGTCGACCGCTAACCCTTACGGTCGACCGGCCAGTCGACCGACTGAAAGACCCTAACTCTTGGTTAGGGTCGGTCGACCGACAGTTTAGTTTTTTTATTTTAAACTACCGAGCGGTCGACCAGAGCCAATGGCTCTTTTCTGGATGACCTGTCGGTCGACCGGCCGGTCGACTGACAGGTTGCCAGATGGCCATAACGGCTAGTTTTTGAGTCTGTTTTCTTTTTAGTGGATTCTAACAGGCATTTTTGGTTTTCAAGTGCCTAAACACACCCCAGATGACCTGGCATGATTTATAAATGATATTTATTCATTGCATATATTGGTCATTTGTTTTGGTTTTAGACAATAAAAATACACAAGTTTACAAGTTTTCAAGTTTGTTTCAAAAAGAGAAAAGTTTTTCTACCTTCCAATCTTCAAGTTTTTTTCTTCAAAACTATTTTCTGTTAGTTTTTAAAGCTCCTCTACTCTCTCTGACTGAATTTCATCTCTCATTTGACTTCTCGAGCAACATTTTATATTCTACTCTATGGGAAGTTGTAAGAGAGAGTGTTTGTGACTTTGTTGGATCACCAAGAGCTTTGAAACCTCAATTGGCTTTGTGCTATCTCTTGTGTAGAGGGTTGAGTTGGTGGAGTTATGTACTCCAGTCTTATGTAAACCAGGTGAAAATTTCTTTATGTAAGGTCCTTTTGTGGAAGATCCCTTAGAGGACAGTGAAATATTTCATAGTGGTGAAGGCGGAGACGTATAGCGGTGGCTTTTAACTCGGAATAATTCATTTGTGTTTGTGATTGCTTGTGTCTTGCTCTATATTGATTTTCATTTTTCATACTTGTGTAATTGTTCATCTTGCATTCTATTATTATTTTCATTCTATCACTTTCATTACCAGTCTATACTCATCTCAATAAAGAGGCAATTGAGCACATCAACTCATTATCTAAAGGAATCAAGAGGAAAAGTTCTAGAACCATTCACAGAGAATTTAGCTTCAATTCTTGTTTTGAGTGACCGTTTGCATAATTCATCAATAATAGTTTTAAAATTGCATTTGATTAGCAAAACACCTATTCACCCCCTCCAGGTGTATTTCAATCGGTATCAGAGCTTGGTCTCTGGATTTTAGATTAACAACCTTAGAGAGATCCTAATTGCTAGTAACTTCTTTCACAATTTCATCTTCATCCACTTCAGTAAAAATGACTGAAGGTATTATGACCCCTCCCAAGTTTGATAGCCTTAACTTCCCTACACGGAAGGTTAAGATGACTGTATTTTTGCAATCTTTAGGAAGCCAGGTTGCAAAAGAGGTGACTAAACCCTTTAGTGCATCCATTGGTGATGAGGACACTTGGTCCGATATTACCACTAAGGAGTTTAATGCAAATGCTAAGGCACACTATGCCTTACTTCAAGCTTTGAACGATGATGATATTGTTTGGGTTATCCATTGCAAATCCATCTACGAGATTTGGACAAACCTAGTAGTCACACACGAGGGAACATCACAAGTTAAGAGAGTAAAAAGTGATCTCTTACGTTCGCAGTATGAAAATTTCACCATGCATGATAATGACACCATTGATGACATAATTAACGAGATTTACAAAATAACTAATGGTCTTGCTTCTTTAGGTGATGTCATTGACAATGATCAAAAAGTAAGGAAGGTCATTTAAGCACTTTCACCCTCATGGGAAGTCAGGGCTCCTACACTGAGGGAGCTAAACGATAAATAAGAGATGAAACTCATCGGTCTTATAGGAAACCTTAAGACCCATGAAATGGAGAGGAAGGCAAAGAAAGAGATGGCACAAAAAAAATGATCGCTTTTAAATCCACTGCCAACATCTCTGACAATGATCGTGAAGAAGAGGATGATGAAGAATTCTCCCTCCTAGTGAAAATATAAGGAGGATATACAACATGGCCAAGTTTAACAATAGAAGAAGATGGTAAGGAAAAAATGATAAGAAGGTCATACGCTTCAATTACGGAAGCCGGACCACGTAGTTGCGGATTGTCCGGAGACCAAGAGCAAACCTTCAACCTCCAAGAAGCCCTACAAAAAGAAGGCTATCAAAGCCACTTGGGACTCGGAGAGTGAAACCCATGAAGAAGTAGATACAACACACATGTATTTCATGGCTAATGATAACACACCTAAGGTAACATTCGAACCCTCACTTGATGATAGTGAATTAACAATGGATGAATTGAGTAAGATTTTCTAAGAGTTGTATAACAACTATGATTTTCTTAAAAATAAGAATTTAAAATTGAAAAAGAAAAATGAAACTCGTCATAATAAAATTGTTATGCTTTTAAAAGAAAAAGATGATTTATCTTCCACACTCATATCCACAAAATAAGATTTCGATGTATATAAAATTTCATGTAAAGCAAAATTTTCATTAATTGATAAAAATGATATTTCTATTTTAAAAGATAAAATTACCTCTTTACGAGATGTGTTAAAAAAAAATGTGAGTTTGATAAAGCTAGGTTGGAGGCAATGTTTCCTAAGAAACATACTCTAAAGAAAAATGTTCATACTATATATGCTCATCATATTACACATACCCATGCTCTTAAATCACAACATATACATACACATCATACTAGACAGTCTACACACAGCAAGCATGTTCACACCCTACACTCACATCATGATTTTATATATGGTAGAGTTTATTTATGCATTTATTATGGTCGAAAAGGTCACTTAGCCAAATTTTGTTTGTTTCGTCATAAAAGTTGTACCTGCGGCTTTTTTGATTTACGGTGTTTGTTTTGTTGTAAGCCTTAAAATGCACTTGCATTTTACTTACGAAATATTTGCAGTACAAACAGTTAATTTTGTGATCATGTAAATATGTGTTGCAGACAATTAATTGTATTTAGATTAATATTCTTAAATTATGATTTTTTTTAATATTAGATTAAATATAATTATTAGATTAAAATTTCTAGTAAGAATTAAATAATTTTATGCATTTAATATTTAATATTTTAATTATTTAGTATTTAATATGTTATATTTTAATATATATTTAATTATTTAATATTTAATAAGTTATATTATTAATATCTTTATTTTTAGTATTTTTGAATTTTTATTATTTTTATTGACATTTTAAATATTTAATTATATTTAATTATTTATTTATTCTATACGTAAATATTTAATACTTAATATATTTAATTTTTATGCTTTTATAATTTTAAAATTTTCATATAAATATTTATTATATTATATTATTTTATTTTATTTTTTAATTATTTAATTTATTAAGTTATTATTTATTATTAATATTTACTATTTTTTAGTATTTATTGACATTTTTAATATTTTTAAATTCCAAACAAATAATTTTGTGGTCAATTTTTCACTAATGACTTATACATCACGATAACCAAACACCGTAAAATACAATACACTTTCCCACTTATAATTTTACATTATCAATCAGATGTTAGAATTGTAAGTTCTAGGAATTAATCTGACAACTAATCAATGTCACCGATCTAATTGGCCAGGTCGGTGAATATCAGGTGGGAGGTTTTCCGTTCAATAGAACGTTCCTTAATTACAGAATCACCTTTCAATTATCTTCCTTGGTTAAACACCAATAGATTAGTATAAGTCAGTCTCAATATATTGTATATCAGTATAACCCATGTATAAAGAATATTGATTCACTTATACAGTGCTTGGAGTGAGATATACTTATAGCGAATTTTCTTAAGACAATTACGCCCCCCGCTGCGGTGCTAACGGGTTACTGGATGCTGGTTTCCCAAGATACAACACTTTTTCACAGTATTTGGATAGCACTACCAAATCACCGTACAGTCAACCGTAGTTAACCAGTACCTTCACAAGATTATCAAAGCAGCAGGATCAAGACAAATCTCAGGGAGAATATTTGTCTTTACTTTGGAGGAGAATCCACTGTAGAGAAAGGAGGGATATAGAAGAAAATTCTTCTTTGGAAGTCACAGATTCAAACAACAATTCTATTGAAGAATCTCTTGAATTTTCTGAGCCTTCTTTTAGAACGAATCCGAGTTACTCCTTCACTTTCACTTCAGAATCCGAGTTACAGTAGAAGGGAGAGAGAGATGCGAGTTTTCGCTATATTTTCTCTGTTTTCTGTGTGTTCAAAAATGAAAGAAATGAGCACTATTTATAGCGCTTCGGGAAGGGCAAACTGAACCGTTGCAACAGATCGTTCCAAACAGGAACCGCATAGACCGTTGCAACGGTTTGCGTGCGATTTTCTGTCAGCTGTTGCGCGGGTTCGGATAGCGGAGCAGGCGCGATCCGCTATAACACCGTACCCGTGAGGCCCGATTCAAAAAGAACCAGACCGGGTAAGGAACCCGAACACGAGCCCGAGCTCAGGCTTCGGCTCCGGCGCGCAAGCAGGGCATGGTTTCCCCCTAATCGCGCGCGAAAACTCCAAGTACCCAAAGGGCACACCCTTTATTCCCATTTTTCTCTATTTAAACACTTCAAACTTCCATCCCATATCCAATGTGGGACCAAATGCTTTTAGCTACCTTTAATCCCCTTTTGGCTTTTGAATTAAGCAAACTTTAGACTTGAATATCTCATTCATTCGAAGTCAGAATTGAACATATGAATATACCACGTTCATCCCCAATGGAAGGAGAACGCACTCCAACCACTATCCAATTGATTCTATCAACGGATCTCGCCGTAATTCAACTCAAAGATTCACATTTAATTCTTCATTTTCCCAAAAAATCCCCCACAATAAGTGGAGATTCAGGGAATTAACACACAAAGAGACTGACTCTATAGTGAAAGGTACTTTAGAAAAGAAACTGCATCAGGATAGGTGAACTAGGTCTTGAACCTTCCATAGCAAAAGATTTATCGGACTTACTGGCTAATCGATGTATTGAACTGTTAGCCGTTAGTATAAGTCAAGTCAACAAGCTTCACGCAGTAACTTTCTAAATCAACTTTGGTTCTCGGCTGTGCTATTTTGGCCCTGAACATTCTGTGTTTCAAAGAGTATTTTTAGAAAATAACAGCCTCCATAGAAATTCCCAAAGAGCCGACCCAGCTCTATACTCACATAGGTGATCGTCATATTAAGAGTAGTCTACTCTACTCCACTTGTTTTAATAACAAGATATAGTCATCATTAAAAGCGTTGAGCTTATCCTTAATCCACTTGTAGAAAGGTTAGGAATGCATTGGAGTCAAGCTCCTAAGTGCTTACTTGCTGAGTCAATCATAACTAGATTTTTCTCTTGAACTTAGTCTGTGGGATCTCCAGTCGCTAAGTGAGGTTTCCATTAAGCTGACTCGGTAAGGTTAGGCTTTTAAACCCATTCCCCTCGATGCGCAGCTATATGCTCTTCACTTAAATATTTGATAAACGGATCCGCTAAATTATCTTTTGAGACAAAGTCAGTAAAGATAATTCCATTTGAGAGCAACTACTTAACGGTATTTTGTATACGACGAATATGTCTAGATTAACCGTTATGTATAAAATTTTGTGCCCTATATATAGCAGCTTGATTATCGCAGTGAATACATATAGTGGGCACTGACTTTAATCATAATGGTATATCTTTCAAAAATTATCGAAGCAATTCTGCTTTTTCTCCGAATGAATTCCGATTCCATAGTGAAACGGGCAATACATGTTTGTTTGAAAGATTTTCAAGATACTGCTGCTCCTCTTAGAGTAAATACGTATCTGCTAGTTGATTTTGATTTCTCAAAATCTGCAATCCAATTAGTATCATTGTATCATTCAAGTACAGGTGGATATTGTCCATATCACAAGGTATATTCCTTAGTATGTGATACGTAACCTAATACTCGTATTAGAGCAGTCCAATGATCATCACTAAGGTTATTAGTGCATCTACTTAACTTGCTTACAACATTAGCAATATCGGGTCTAGTGCAATTTATTAAATATATTAAACTTCTGATAATCTGAGAATACTCCAACTGGCGTACTTCAGTTCCTGTATTCTTACGAAGGTGGATGTGTGGGAGAAATGGATTATATTCTCCTTTATCCCATGATCCTTAAATCTTTCTATCATCTTATCAACGTAGTGAGATTGAGATAGATTGGTTTCATCTGGCGTTCTTATGATTTTAATTCCTAAAATTTCATCAGCAACCCCCTTATCCTTCATGTCAAAATTATTAGATAACATTGTTTTAGTGGACTTAATTATTTTAATGTTAGTCCCAAATATCAACATGTCGTCTACATAAAGACAAATAATGATGCATGCATTTCCAACTGTTTTAGTGTAAACACACTTATCACATTCATTGATAGTGAATCCATCTTTGATCATGACACTATCGAATTTCTCATGTCATTATTTTGGAGTCTGCTTTAGGCCGTATAAGAATTTTTTTCAATTTACACACTTTGCGTTCTTGGCTCTTGACTATAAATTCTTCAGGCTGCTCCATATATATTTCTTCATTTAATACCGTTTAAGAATGCAATATTGACATCAATTTGATGGATATCTAAGTTATGCAATGCAGCAATTGCAATTAACATTCGAATGGAGGTTATTCTTATTATTGGTGAATAAGTATCAAAGTAGCCAAGTCCTTCCATTTGTCGATAACTCTTGGCTACTAATCTAACCTTGTACTTATCGATAAATCCATCAGGTTTTAATTTTCTTTTGAAAATTCACTTACTCCCAATTAGTTTACTGCCAGGAGACAAGTTTGCCAATTCTCAGGTATGATTACTTAGTATGGATTCTATTTCGCTATTTATAGCTTCTTTCCATATTTGTACTTCTGGGGTAGACATAACCTCTTTAAATGTTTGAGGCCCGCTTTCAATAGCATATGCTATGAAATCTAGACCAAAAGATTTTGAGATTCTAGATCTTTGACCTCTTCTTGATTCAATTTTCGCATTAACAATCAGTTCCTTAGGGCTTCAATCTCTAAATGCCATCTCATGTGTTCTTTTCCCAGTAGTCTTTTCTGTTTCCCGTTTGTATGGAAAGATGTCTTCAAAGAATACATCTCTAGATTCGATAATCATATTTACATTAATATCTGATATTTCTGATTTATGAACTAAAAATCTATAAGCACTAGTATTCAAGGTATAGTTTATGAATATGCAATTCATAGTTCTTACTCTCAACTTAGTCTTTTTAGGAAATTGTGCTAGTACCTTTGCAAGACACCACCACATTTTGAGGTAATGGTAGGAAGGTGTTCTTCCTTGCCATAACTCAAATCGCATAAGACCAAGTTTCTCGTGGGGTACTCTATTTAGAATATAATTTGCAGTTAACAGAGCTTCCTCCCACAAGTTCTACGGAGCTTCAGAACTTACGAGCATCGAATTGATCATCTCCTTCAAAGTTCTGTTATTCCGTTCAGCAATTCCATTTTGCTGAGGAGTATATGGTGCTGTAGTTTGATGAGTTATACTAAATTTAGCACATAACTCACTAAAATCATTTGAGTCATATTCTCTGCCTCGATCGGATTTTAGAATCTTGATATTCTTGTTGAGTTGATTCTCAACTTCGGCTTTATATGTTATAAACATATCATTGCCTCATTCTTACTGTTTAGAAGATACACATAATAGTATCTTATACAGTCATCAATAAAAGTAATAAAATATTTTTTTCGCTTCTAGTTGGCGTAAACTTCAAGTCACACAAATCGCTATGAGTTAACCCTGAAGGTTCTGTATTTCGATCAATCGAGTAAAATGAATTTTACACGAACTTGGCCTCAACACAAATCTCACACTTGCGAATTTCTTCCAAGTTGATTTTAGGAATATATCCTAAATCAGACAAATTTTTTAAAGACTTGTAATTTACGTGCCCTAATCTAGCACGCCATGAAATAGGAGACTCAAGCAAACAAACAGAAGACTTTTCTTTATTTATGAGCTTAGGGTACAAATACACAGATTTTTTGTCCACAACTGCAACATTGGCCTTAAATAGGCCATCAATAAGATAACCCTTACTCACATACATCGCACCTTAGTAAGTACAAATTTATCTGATTCAAAAACCATTCTAAATCTTTTCTTACTAAGTATTGATCCAAATATCTGATTCTTACGGATATCTAGAACATGTAGCACATCATTCAGAGTAAGCTCTTTCCGAGATGTCCATTTCAGGATGACCTTTCCTTTTCCCTCAACCTTGGATACGGCTGAGTTTTGCTCATCTTGCTCTAGTTTTTGATATTCAGAGGATAATAATTTCTCAGAGCAGATGTGCCGAGTAGCCCCAGTGCCTACCCACCAATCCTTATTGTTGGTTGTTAGATTCACTTCTGACACCACAGCTAAAAAGCTTGGCGACGCATGGTCGGTCAGGTGTCTGTGGATAGTTTTTCTTGTTCTTTTTGAGACGGTTACGACATTCATTCGCCCTATGTCCCTCTTTATTGCAGATGTAGCAAGTTCCCTTGAAGCGCATGTTCTTACCTTCTTGGACCTTGCCTCTGCACCCTTGGGCGGCGGTCTGTTTCCGCTTTAAGCCTTTTGAAGTAGACGCTTTGCCCTTTGAGTCTTCGATCACATTGGCCTTGACTTCATAAGAGTTCTTGTTGCTCCTTTTCTCGGACTTTCGGCTGTCCTCCTCAATTCGAAGCCTCACAATGAGATCTTCCAACTTCAGCTCTTTGCATTTGTGCTTTAGGTAGTTCTTGAAATCTCTCCACGCAGGTGGGAGTTTCTCCACAACAGAAGCAACCTGAAAAGTTTCTGGTAGATTCATACCTCCAGCCTCTATCTCGTGCAAGATAAGTTGAAACTCTTGCACCTGACTGATCATAGTCTTATTGTCCACTATCTTGTAATCTGGAGATCACCCTACTACGAACTTCTTGGTACCGACATCCTCAGTCCTGTACTTCTCATCAAGACTGGCCCATGACTTCTTTGTCGTTGTGATTGGACTATAAATATTGTAAAGAGAGTTATCCAGTCCATTTAAAATATAGTTTCGGCAAAGGAAGTCACCTTGCGTCCATGCATTGACTGCAAGGATTGTGTCCCGATCAGTTCCGGGTTCTGGTGGATCCTCTTGTAGGAATTTGGTCAAATGCAGAGTGGTCAAGTAGAAGAGCATCTTCTGCTGCTACCTCTTGAATTATGTGCCATCGAATTTTCCTGGCTTCCCGGCTTTAGGTTAGGAAGTGGAGCAGGCATCAAAGTTTGAATCTGCATGTTTGTTGTCTTACTTGAGCTGTATTGATTAGTCTCAGACATTTTCTGTATTTTCAAGCAGAACATAAGTAAGTAACTTCAAACATAATTATCTTAATATTGTCACTTCTAGGAATCAATCTGACAACTAATCAATGTCACCGATATAATCAGCCAAGTCGGTGAATATCAAGTGGGAGCTTTTCCGTTCAATAGAACGTTTCTTAATTAAAAAACCACCTTTCAATTACATTCCTTGGTTAAACATCAATTAGACTGGTATAAGTCAGTCTTAATATACTGTATATCAGTATAATCCCTGTATAAAAAAATATTGATTCACTTATACAGTACTTGAAGTGAGGTACGCTTATAGCGAATTTCCTTAAGATAATTACGTCCCCCGCTATAGTGCTAACGGGTTACTGGATGCTGGTCTCCCGAGATACAACACTCCTTCACGGTACTTGGATAGCACTACCAAATCACCGTACGGTTGAACTGTAGTTAACAAATACCTACACATGATTATCAAAGCAATAGGACCAAGACAAAACTCAGGGAGAATATTTGTCTTTACTTTGGAGGAACATCCACTGTAGAGAAAGGAGGGATAAAGAAGAATATTCTTATTTGGAAGTCACATATTCAGACAACAATTCTATTAAAGAATCTGCTGAATTTTCTGAGCCTTCTTTCAAAACGAGTCCGAGTTACTCCTTCACGTTCACTTTGAAATCCAAGCTGCAGAAGAAGAGGGAGAGAGATGCGAGTTTTCGTTGTATTTTATCTGTTTTTTGTGTGTTTAAAAATGGAAGAAA
The DNA here is from genome assembly GCA_038442645.1 of Agave tequilana. Taxonomy (NCBI): domain Eukaryota; kingdom Viridiplantae; phylum Streptophyta; class Magnoliopsida; order Asparagales; family Asparagaceae; genus Agave; species Agave tequilana. The sequence continues at coordinate 162,697 of JAVJIF010007064.1, forward strand.
GGAGCGCTATTTATAGCGCTCCGAGAAGGGCAGAGTCGTGCTTTAGAGTCGGAACGGTTGCAACAGTTTGTTGTAACAGATCGTTCCAGACAAGAACCACACAGACCGTTGCAAGTTGCAACAGTTCGCATGCGGTTTTCTGTTAGCCATTACGCGGGTTCAGATAGCGGAGCGGGTGCGATCCGTTGTAACACCATACCCGTGAGGCTCGGCTCAAAACAAACCGGACCGGGTAGGGAACCTGAACCTGAGCCCGAGCTCCAGGCTGTGGCCGCCGCCGCCGCGCGCGGGGGCATGGTTTCTCCCTGATCGCCGCGAAAACTCCAAGTACCTAAAGGGAACACCCTTTGTTTCTATTTTCTCTATTTAAACACTTCAAACTTCCATCCTATGTCCAATGTGGGACTAAATGCTTTTAACCACCTTTAGTCCCCTTTGGCTTTTGAATTAGGCAAACTTTTTTAGACTTGAATATATCATTCATCGAAGTCGGAATTGAACATGTGAATATATCACGTTCATTCCCAATGGAAGGAGAACACACTCTAACAGTTATCCAATTGATTCTATCAACGGATCTCGTCGTAATTCAACTCAAAGATTCACATTTAATTCTTCATATTTCCCAACATCAAATACTGTAAAACTTATTTTCATGTAACTCATTTACAATTATAAAAGAGTTTTCCGCTTACGAATTATGACTTATGGCCAATTACGACAACCAAACAAGCCCTATGTTGATTGTGTAAAAGTATAAATGAACTTATTGATAGAAATGATTAAAATTTGTAAACAATCATAAAAGAAACGAACCTTTTAGGGTTAAAATTGAAATTCTCACAAAATAATATAGGGCCATCAACTCCAAAAGCAAGCTTATGAGCTTTGTCAAGTGTGCGTAATATCAAACAAAAAGATTTTTTGAGAAAAAGATTTTGCGAGAGAATACTTTTAGGGGTTTGTTATCTTCCGTTGGATTGTTCATTGTTTAGATAAATAAAAAACTTTATATAGTTTAAGGGGTATATAATGTGGATGTCGAGAAGGAGAGGAAAAAATTTGTTTACAAATTCTTGATTTATGGTTGTTGTTGTCTCTTCGCATATATTGTTTTGATTTTCTTTATTGTGTAGTGTTTGTGTTAAATTTTGAATGTTGTTATGAAGTTTACATAAAATTGCTTTTGTAAAATCTCGATCGAAACCTTGAAATGTTAATACTTGTTTTCATTCAGGTCGGTGCTTATAAGAATCTTCTACCTAACGTAATAGCACAAAAAATATCTCCTGAGATCAAAAAATCCGAGAGAATTCAAGTTACTCAGTTTTTGCAGAAGAAAAAGACCTTAAAAATAATTGGTGGTTCGATCACTAAACACGATTGGTTATATGTTTTCAATGATATAGAGAATGACATATATACAAATTATTTTTTTTTCATAAATTATAATTAGAGTAATGTTTTTTTGTTGTGTTTACCTCGACAAGCCTGCATGTAATCAGCGCCTTAAATTGATGACTTTAAAAAAGTAGAAGAAAGTAAAGGATTGCTCATCTCTTGACTATATTTTGCTTTGAGTTGAATTTGCTTTTAATCGGATATCTTTATTTCTATTTAATTAACTTGCTATTTTGTATCATAAAAACCCAAGAATCATCCGCCTTTTTAGGTTATGCTTGTTTATGCTTGTGTCTAGTCATGTTGCAGTACTATTTTTTAATCAAATCTTAGCTACATGACACCAATATTCTTTGCATATAGTTCTTTAATTCAAACAAAAATTAATTCATCAACTCTTAAAGTTTAAAAATAATTTTAATTTAAATAAGAGACCAAGTGAATAAATTAGGTCAATTTTGGGTAAACTACAAAACGGGTACTCGAGATTTGATTAAATATCAAAAGGAATATCAAACTTTATTTTTTCTTAAAATGGATACATGTTGTTACATTCTTTTAGTGAGTTGTTAGATTTTGGACCCACGTTAACATGTGTTGTGCACGAAAGTTAATTTTAAGACCAATTTTATCCTTCTTCTTCTTCTCTGCTTCTCTCCTCTCTTTATCACCCCCAATTCATTCTCTCTCCCTCTTTTCCCCCTCCTCTCGTATTGATCTAACTAGATTTCTCTACATCCTCTCTATTTTTCCAATGAAAATAAAATGGCTTAGCTATGAGCCCACAAAAAAGTTCATACTACAAAATAATCACTTCATTTTCCTCTGTATGTGATCAAGTAAATACTAATTCACTTTAGTATAAGTATTTGAATGCATATCTCTATTAATTCATGACAACGATCATTACCTTTAGTTATTATTTGTCATGATTGATGGAATGATATAAAATTTTCAAAGAACTATTCTCATGGCAAAAAAGTTTTAGAAAGATTTTACTGTAAAATATAGAAATTGTAAAATAGGTACATACATCATGGCAGTTTTCTGTGTAACCAAGCAGAAGTATTTGCATTCTTAGTACTTTCAAAAGTACTGTATTCCAACTCTAATACATTTTTGTATAATGGGTCATAATTTGTTATCAAAATCGACTGAAGGGATTTTTTTTTTTCTGTGACTCACATATAAACTTTGTCTATTCGTCCGTCTTCATTCGCGCGCGCGTGAGAGATTGAGAGAGCAGTGTCGACCCCCTCCTCCTCCTTCTTCTCTCAGCTTCTCCCACATCTTCCTCATGATCGATCGGTCGGTGTCTCACCGACATCGACGGTATACTACTGCTTTGGAGCATCTCCAATGCTGCCCTACATTTTGCAAGGCAGCTTGAAGAATATTCCAGGGTAGCTTGAAGAATATTCTAGGAATATTCTTCAATTTGGAGGGAGGAAATGCAAGGCACTCCAATGCACCTGCAAAACAATTTTTTAATTAAAGTTATTTTAATAAATAGTATAGTTTAAACTAATTTTAACCGAAGAAATATTGTTAGAAACGTTTTGTTGTTACCTTTTAAGGGATCTATTTTACAAATAAGCAAACACAAAAAATTGTACTCAACCTTGAATTGCTGAAGAGATTGAGGGCAATGATGTCGAAAGATTTCAATGATTACTCGGTTGACATAAGAATATTCAAGATCGGGAGGCTAATTTTGAATTTCGTAATGCGTTAATTGAACACTTATGTCAGAGACAGGACAACGAAGGAATGTAATTTTTTTCATTGTGTTTCAATGTTTGATGTATTGCAAGTTCAATATTATTCTCGTTTTGTTACAAAGGGCCTGTTTGGCTAAGGGTGGAAGTGAGGAAGTAAGGAAACGGTAATAATTCCCTTTGGAACCTGAGAATTGGTTAGTAAGTTTTTCGGTGTTTGGATGTTGCTGGGAAGTATGATTTGGAAAATATTTTATCTTTTCCGGTGTTTGGATGGTAATGTGAACGTGAAAGTACCACAAAGTTGACCATAAAATAATATTAAAATAAAAATTAATTAAAAAAATAAAAAATGAACTGTAATTAGAATGCAAGTGAGATTTACATGATCAAAAAATTAACTGTTTTGTGCTACAACTTATTACAAATGAAATTTACATGACCACAAAATTAACTGTAGCACTCTGGAAGTGAGGAAATGATTATATAAAAGAGAAAAGAGAAAAGAAAAGTAGTTTTCTTATTTTACTTTTCTGGTGTTTGAATAGATAGAAAACGGAGCAATTATACTTCCCTATTTCCTTACTTCCGTCCACTTCCTTGCAGCCAAACAGCCCCAAACAAGAATAAAGATATAAAAAAATAATAATATATTTAAAATATATATTAAAAATATTCAATATTAGTCTCGTTACGAAGATATGGTGAGACATTTTCAATGACATAATTTTATTAAAAATAGATGAGTAAATTTAAAACTATATTGGTTTTAAATAATTAGTTTATTTATAATAAAGAATACATTAAGTATTTAAAAAAATCACATGAGAGTGTAAGGATAAAACTAAAATTAATAAAAGTGAATAGTAAAATAGAGAGTGCCATTCAAATCCATCGTCCTCCCTCAAATTTGAAGGGCAAATGAGCTTCCTTCATTTTTTGAGGGGAAATGAAGGGTAGTTGGGGTGCTTCTCCTCCAAATTGGAGGAACAAGGGGCCATTGGAATGTTCTTAGGGACGGGCCATGTGCAGGCCGCAGCCCAAGAGATGATCTCCCACACTCTCAAGACCGGGCCTGGCCCGTTATTTCAGAAAGGCTAAACCAACGGTGCTGATCGATCCCAGCGAAGGATGCAGAAAGGCAACGCCTGTCCTTTCTATTTGAACGGCCAAGAAGGCTGTCCCCGTTTCTCTCTCTCGCTCCCCCAAATCCTAGAAACCCTAGCTTTCTTTCTGGATCCAGCGCGCTCCATCGAAGCCCGCAGCCATGCCTAAGGACGTGAAGAGCTCCGAGCACGATGGAGCGAGCCCAGGGTAGGAGATCTCAACGCAATTCATCTCTCTCTCTCTCTGATGCGTGTCTTCTTGTTACTTTTTTCGTGGTTGCAGGAAGATCTTCATCGGAGGACTTCCAAGAGACACGAGCCAAGGTGAGTTTTTCTCGGTTCAATTCAAACGTTTAGTTTTCTCGATTCGTGTTTCGCTCTGTTGCTTTTGTTGATTTTTAAGTTTACTTGGATCTTTTTCATTTAGTTGTTATTGTTGTTGTGTACATGTCTTTTGCTCCTTTGTTGTCTTGGGCAAGGATGAGCTTGTCAAGGTGCAATTTTATGTGTGGTATTCTTTTAAGACTGATAAGTTTAGTTCTTTTGTTTCTCTGTTAATTGATTACACTACTCTAAGCTGGCGGCTTAGGATGCATTTAGACTCTGCTTCCACATGTAACTTTAACAAAATGTGAAATTGGGTAAAATTACTTTAACTTGCCTTAACTTTTTTTTTTTGATTTATACCTTCAAATAGTTGTAGGAAATTCCAACAGCTTTTGGGGCTAATAAGAACATGACACTGAATATCTATTTGCGCTCATGTCCTTTCCCGCTCCTGTTTACACTAGTGTACCGCTTCCGCTGTTGGTGGGAAACCGACTGATCAGTTGAGAGGAGGAAGGGGGAGAGGAAGAATGAGGAGGAAGAATGAGGGGAGAGCTGAGAGAGGAATAGATGGACGGACAAAGTTTCTATATGAGTCACGGGAGAAAATCTCTCATCGGTCTGTTTTGATAAACGGAAGTCTAAGCTGAAGATTAGGGTAGGATGAGTTGGCCCAGTTGGGTACTAAAGATTAGATCCTACCCTTACCCTCACTTTGCTTTCATACAAAAGATCTAGTGAAATCCTAATCCCTAACCTTTTAAGAAGTAACTAAGCAAGTATTAAAACTCATGCGTCCCGAAAAGTGAGTGTAGGTCAGGTGATTCACGTCACCCTTTTCTGTTTTAATCTGTTCCATAGTGTTTTAAGTCAAGAGTTATATCATCTTTCTCGTGTTCATAGAAAATACCCCCCCTTCTTTGTCCGTCTTGCTAACTCTTAACAAGAATGAAAACTAAAATCCTTACTGTAGCACCTTCAACAATAAAATACTTATTTAGCTATTTATTTTCACCCCACTGATTATCATTTCCCCAAAAAGAATCATTATGATGACATTAGTAATAAACTTACTTGTTTAACCTAAACTTTATTAACTCCAATAGAAAGATCATTTTAACACCCATTAGTAAATACACTGTTTATTCACCTTACCATTAATAATATTTTTCCATTGGAAAATAGTTCATTATAATGCAAAAGATAATAAATTGGTTTAGCAACTATTGATTTAATTGATTAACAAAAAAAAACTATTGATTTAATTTATTACTAGAATGTTATTCCTCCAGAAATAGCCTAGTTTTGTAAAGATTGAAGATTAATTTATCCATTAATATTATGCTGGTTTGAGATAGTAGTAGATCCTCAAGTTAGCCTGATTTTCATGCATGTAGGAACTTCTCATACTGGTGGATAAGTGAGGGTTGCAGGAAAGATGGAAGCGTTAATCAATAATAGAAATAAGTTCTTTGAAAATATGGTTGAACTTGGAAATAATTCTGATAGTTTATAACTTGTCTAAAATCCTCACGATTATCATCATGATCTGTGTGCAGGATTTTGGACATTTAGACGCACATTATGTTTAAGAGTTGCTAATGACAATATTTCACTGTCAGAATGCTATAACTACCAGGGTTAATAGTAGCCGTTCCTCTTTTTTCTAGATTTTATTAGTGGTGCAGAATGTTGCTCTTACATTTTATCTATAATCTAGTTGATTCAATGCATTAATGCACTAACTAATAGTTAATTGTTGGTACTTTTAACTTTCTAGTTTGTATTTTAGGTATGCACATCTTTGTTCATTCTGTTGGATTTATGTGGATTGAGTAAATTGAATTTGACTTTCTCCTTACCTAGGTTGTGGGGCAATCGTCCACCCATTTGCGCTTAGTCCATCCTTTATTACTTTTCACTACTGTCTTCTCATGTGGTAACTTCACTACAATCTTTGCATGCAGTATCTTAAGGGGCATTTGAATAGTAAGCTCACTATATGCAAATGCAGTATTTCATCCTGCAGGTTCCATAACCTGTAGTTTCAGATGTGTAATGTCATTCTGGTATTCTGAAAATAGACAAATATTTCATTATATGGAACTCTCATATCCATCAGATTCATATAGGCTGGTGGAAATATTACTCTCCTTTTTTCAGTCATTCCCTTTATTTTTTCCTCCCTGGACATGATTATCTTTGGTTTCTTTTTGGTATAGTTTATAATCATTTTTTGCATAAAAGAGCTTATTTACCCTCAAGTGTATGTTGCATGGTAGCATTTATGCTATTGTGTTTATGTAATAATAATAATAAGGGATTCTTCATTTCATGCATGCAAAGAAGTGTGTTATCTTTGGACATGTAAACATGTAATCGAGTATACAGCAAACTTCTGATCATTGTACATAATAAAACCAAGTTTTGATCCTTGGTAGGTAGTTTGGAATTCATTGTTTTACTTATTACTGTTAAAACAAATCTATTATTATTGGATTGGATTATGAACATATTTGAAGCACATTTTTTTTGTATTGTTTTTTTATTGTTTCTCTTATGATGGTACCAGCCACTTTCTTGAAGCATTTTGGAAAGTATGGGCATATTATAGACCATGTGATAATGAAGGATCGGCACACTCACCAGCCAAGAGGTTTTGGGTTCATCACCTATTCTGATCCATCTGTTGTGGATAAAGTCATTGAGGACGAACATAAGATCAATGGAAAGTAGTAAGTCCTGTCATTAAGCATACAAAACTACATTTCTTGCAATTTAGTAATCATTGTTAATTATTTTTTTCTGCCGCTTCCTGTTGGTGTTTGGAGATGGCTAGTTAATATACAAGTTTTCATGGTATTAGATGGCTAGTTAATGTACAAGCATTTCACTGTCATGTTCTGCTTGAGTTATTGTTGTTTGTTGCTCTTGTTAGTGTGATTGAATTTTGTTTCGTAGGCTCTTTTTATGATTTCCATAACATTGAGCCATTGATTTTTCTGAATAACTTCTTGGTAATCGTTTATCATTTGGATGTGTATTCCCTTCTATTATAAAATGCACTTATAACATGTATTTTTGTTGAGTGCTGTTGGATTGTTATTTTATAATAAAGTTTTTCGCATGTAGACACCCGAATTATTTCTTAATTTCATATTCACCCCCTGAAATCTTCATATTTCCATATCGATCCTCCAAATCTTATAAGTTTGGACACAGACCCCCTTCGTTAGTTTTTGTGTTTATAAATCAGAATATTCTTGGAATATTCTCTTTTTAAATTCAGTTATCCAAAATAATATGTAAACTTACCATTATACCCTCGTCTCTTTCCTCTATTTCCTCACAACAAACTCATTTTCTTCTTAACCTCGATGTCGGTTCCTAGCTGGGACCGGGCGAGCGCGAGATGGGCACAGTTGAGGGCGGCTCGGACGGCGGCGGCAGCGATGATGCATGTGAGGGGGCGACGGCGGAAGGCGAGGAGGAGGAGAGAGTGTGAGAAAGAGAGAGTGAACTTATTTTATGAATAAGTTGGGAGTAGAAATGATATTTCACCATGCCATCGTTAGAAAATATACAACTAAGGAAGGGGTTTTTGTCTCAACTTAAAAGATTTTGGTGGTCGATATGAAAATATGAAGATTTTGGGGGTGAATACGAAATTAAGAAAGATTTTGGGTGTTAATATGGAAGGAACCCTTTATAATACCATCTTGTGTGCCTCAAAATTCTCCTGCAGTACATGTTATACTGTAGTTTTCTTTGTTATTTATTATCAAATTTCAATTGATAAAATTGTGCTTGGGCAGGACATGTAGCTAAATGGGCTGGGTTTGAGCTTAACAAGGCTCAGGCCAATCTATTTCAGGCTGGTGGACAAAAACTGAAAGATGAAAAAATTACAATTTGAAACATAAATGTTCTTATTTTGGTCTGAACCATTGTTAGAATCATGATTAGATCTCAACAGAACAAAGCATGGCAATCTTTTTAAATCTAACCTTGGCCTAAGAGCATGAAAAATGTGTCAGCAGATGCCATTTCATACTCATGGAGCTTTGTAGTTCAGGAGGTCTAGTAGAACTTGAACCGATGGATCTGACAAAATTTAATTGGAAAACGGAAAGTGCAGTTCTTGCATAGATCTCAACAGAACAAAGCATGGCAATCTTTTTAAATCTAACCTTGGCCTAAGAGCATGAAAAATGTGTCAGCAGATGCCATTTCATACTCATGGAGCTTTGTAGTTCAGGAGGTCTAGTAGAACTTGAACCGATGGATCTGACAAAATTTAATTGGAAAACGGAAAGTGCAGTTCTTGCATAGATCTCAGATAAACTAAAATCAACCTAAAGAACATGTGCAAGCCCACCCAAAGACTGAGTCGGATCTGGTGGCCTCATGAACTTACGCCAAGCCTGGCTGACCCGTTGGTCTGCACATGTTCACCACATCCACTGGAAATTGAAATTATCTAAACCAAATACCAAATGTGAAAATCTATATCTGATTCAGTAAATCATACTCTCATTTCAATGAATATGAATGGTTGATACGTGTCCATTTAAAATAGGGAAGCAATTGTGTGTCTCTTTCCAGACCTAAGTTTTAGGAAACTGTCTGAGATGTCTGACTAGTGTCCCAATACTTCATAGCATGCCGTGATATGATAGGTGCTAAATGAGCTCCATTGTCTTGTGATTTTGTTCAATTCTTTTAAATAGGTGGTCAGATCGTTTTGAAGGTGAACCTATTTTGTTGATATATTTGAAATGAACTCCATTCTCTGATTATGGTTTATAATTGAGTGACTGGATTAAGTTTTAAGGTTGAAACATTTTCTCACACTTCTCATAGTCATATCAGATCCTATTCAATCTGCGCCTGTCATTCGTTTCATATAGAATGAATTCGAGTTAAATATCCAGACCATACACGTAAACCCACACATGTAAGATAATAATGAACAATATGAAACACAAATGAGTGAATGGATTAAATTTTAAGGTTGAAACATTTTTCTCTTACTTCTCATAGTCAGTTATATCGGATCCTATTCAATCTGCGCCTGTTCATTTGTTTTCATATAGAATGAATTCGAGTTAAATATCCAGACCATACACGTAGCCCCACACATGTAAGATAATAATCAACAATATGAAACACATGCTTTCTATGCTCTGGCCTGGCTTTATTGATTATGTTCACCAGCTTCATTCCATGCTTATATTGAAAGCTAGAGCAATCTCATTTGAATGAGCACAAATCTTTTTGTTTTGGTTAGTTAGCATGTATATTCTTATTTTGAGAAATTAATTACATATTGCAGCTTGCCTTTAGTATATTTTCTTTTGTGAACTTCTCTTTATTTGTTTCGCTCCTTCCAATTTAGCCTTTTGTTAGATACTGATTAATAAAAACTGAATTAATGGCACATTTAGATAAATGACTGATGGTTCACTTATTTTTTTGCAATTCATATCACTAACTATCGTCAACTTATCTGTTGAAATGATGTGACCTTACCAATACCAAGACACTGGATCCCATCAAACGTATCCATCCCTTAGCTATATCAACAAGCATATGCTACTAGATATCTTAGGCCTTGCAAAGATGCGGATAAATTAGGCCTTGCAAAGTTCTCATATATATTGCAAAAATTAAGTTGACTATAGTTCAGTTTATTAAAAGTATCAGTAGTTTAGTTTTGATTAGCTGTTGGATGACAGTGGGGTTTTCATAAACTGCTGGGTTACTGAAGTGTATATAAACTAAGGGTCTGTTTGGTTGTAATTCATAAATCGTAACTGGTAAATTTTATAGTCGTAAATGAGTTACAATCATGTAAGTTTTACGCTATTTGGTTGGTAATATAAGGTTGTAAGTGAGAAAGTGTATTGTCTTTTGCGGTGTTGGTTGTCTTAATATGTAAGTCGTAAGTGAAAAAGTTGACCACAAAAATTAACTATTTAGTGATTTAAAATTTTTTTAATATTGCAAATAAATACTAAAATGCTAAATATTAAATAAATTAATATTAACATAAAAAATAATACAAATTTGCATGACCACAAAATTAACTGTAAGTGGGCTGTAAGTGAGTGGTAATTGGTTTGCAAGTGAGTGGTAGTTGAGTTGCGTAAGTCTTTTATGAATTACGGTCCAAACAAACGCCGTAGTTGTAATTGGGTTGTAAGTCATTTACGAATTACGGCCTTTTACGGCTTTTACGTCCAAACAACCCACCCCTAAGTAAACCAACAACACATGGTCATGAAGGCAAACAAGCAAATAGATAAGATTTTGAGGAACATAAGGACAGACCTGTTGCTTTCTTTATGCGACACACCAGTTAATCCATCTTGATGACAGTGTACTAACATAAGGTGTTTTCTTTATGTGAAACACCTATTATTTCATCTTGATGACAATATTACTCATGATGGAGAGTTTCTTAAAGAAGATAAGGGTACACCTATTGTTTTCTTTATGTGAAGCACTTGTTATTCCATCTATATGACAGTATTATTCATGGCAGAGGAGTTATATTTATCAACATCTGGTCATTGCACCTTGTCATTTTTTTTTTCAGTTCTCTGATACTCAAATAATCTCTTGCTCAATTTTAATTTTGAATAGCCTTTTGAGATAGGATCTTTTGATATAAAAGCAGCAGTTTTGAAATTATATTTATATAATGCATTTACTTCTGAGCTACTGTTTTCCCACATGTCAAACACCTGATCTTTCAGCCCCTTCGTGACTATTATTCTTGCCAGCTGGAAGTCTATTTGATGATATGCTTGTTAAAGTGTTACTTGGTAGATCTGATTTTAATTAAGTAGTATTTTTACTCTTTTTATACTACTATTCTAACCTTTCTTTTATAAGGGATAGAAATTCCTGCCGACTTTCATGTTGGATATCTCTATTGACCAAAAAAGTTTGAGCTGGAGCTTTGATTTTTAATTAGCATTTTTTAAATAGAACTAGTAGCTTTCCAGTTTTATGCCTTCATAGATATTGTTCCCTAGCTAACATAATGTTTATACCTATGGACATCTACTTGGCTAACATGTTCAGGTTATGTTCTTTTATCCCGATGCTTGCCTCTCCTTTTGCAGAAATATTTTGAGTTTCACATATTAGTGTAGTTGCTTGTTAATATTCATCACCACCTTCCCAAGGAATCTATTACGTGCAATGCTGTCTGCCTGTCTGTGAAACTTCGGGTTGCTCCTTTCAAACGCTTTGGTCATATGTCATGTAGAAACCTTGTTCTGGGAAATATTATCATGCTTGTCGACGCCCCCCCCCCTCCTCTCTCCTAAATGACATAATGGTGTAAAAACCTTTCTTTCAAAAAAAACTAAAGTCACTTTAATGACATTGAACTGCAGGTTGAAATTAAAAGAACCATTCCAAAGGGTGCTGCTCAAGCTAAGGATTTTAAAACTAAGAAAATTTTTGTTGGAGGGATACCAACTACTGTAGAAGAAGGTAATTTCATTTTTGTCCTACAGTTTTTTCTAATTGTCATTAGCAGCTATTTAACAACTAATAGTCCTAAATCTTTTTCTGCATGGTTTGATACTCTGATCAGATGAACTCAAGAATTTCTTTTCCAAGTTTGGCAAGGTGGTGGAGCATGAGATCATTCGTGACCATAGCACTAAGCGATCTCGGGGCTTTGGGTTTATAATCTTCGACTCTGAACAAGCCGTTGATGTTTTGTTAGAAAAAGGCAATATGATTGATTTTGCTGGTAGTCAGGTGAGTCCAGTGAAATGTTACATCAAAACATTGTATACAAATAAATTGTCTGTATGCCAAATTTCGCATTTTTGTCAGGGAAACATGCCCACTACAAAAAATATTGGCCATCTGCATTTTGTCTGCTGTAACTTAGCAAGGTTTCTGTCATTGGTGCATTACTTTTCAAATACTGCATTTTCACTTGCAACTGTAGTGCTTTTGAATTGTTTCATCGACATTCGTACTTATAGTGATATAATATGGTGTAGTCAGCAAACACATTATGCATTATTAAGATATCATCAAACCAAAAAATATGGCTGCATCATAGGATCTGATTCTAATTTCATTATCAAATACATCAGAGCATACCCTGTGCACTTGTTAGTTTCTTTTATTTAGACTGATACTACCTGGGTCCATAGATTTGTACACTTTGCCTCTAAAAACCCATTTTGAGAAGACCTTAGGTTAATATGCTTGCTCTGTTGTAGGTTGAGGTCAAGAAGGCTGAACCAAAGAAATCCTCAAATCCTCCACCTCCATTTGCTAGTGAGCCTAGGGGCCCCTTTTTCGGAGATCTTGGTGGATATGGCAGCTCTTATGCTGGTTTTGGTGGTGGTGAGTTTGGTCCATCATATAGGACACCTGGAAGTCTTGGTCCTAGGCTTGGTGAATATGGTGGTTATGGTAGTGGTGCAGGGGAATTTGGTGGTGGATATGGCGGTTTTGGTGGTGGCTTAGGAGGTTACAGGGGAGAATCCTCTCTTGGTTATTCTAGTCGCTTTGGTACTTATGGAGGTTATGGTGGTGGTGGTTATGGTGGTGCTGGCCTAGGCGGTGGGTATGTACGGGATGAGGGCTTTGGCGGTTATGGTGGGTCTAGCTATGGTGGTGGCTATGATTCAGGCACAGGTTCTAGCTTTGGATCAGGCGGGCTCTATGGTGGTAGGGTGGAGACTATGGTGGTGGACCCGGCCCCTCTGGCAGATATCATCCTTATGCAAGGTAGACATTATAGCTTCAGCATTGTTCTAGATGCCACACAGGTTTCCAGTGGATCTGACAGTTTCATGGGATAGAGTTTCTGATAGTATAAATGCTATAAGCAGGCCTAAGTGGAGATCTTGAGCCATATTTTGCTTGCTATGCTATGTAGATTTACTATCAGGCACCTGTAACATTGAGCAGGTTGAACTAGATTCTCCTTTGTTGGTCATGGTGTGTCTGATTTTGTTCTTAGACTACATAGATTTATGTGTGTGGATTGTAGAATTTCAGATTTAAGTAGATTTCGATGTTTTTGGGTTGTAGAATCTATTTAAGAGGCTTGTCCTTTTCTTATGATTCCTTCTGATAGAGGATCATCACTAACCAGTTTCTTCTCTTCTTGCTTGAGTTCATCAGGGTAATTTGAATGTGGTAGGAAAGAGTCGCACCGAGCACAATATATTTTCCAGTTTTGCTGTGTGGTGGGGTTTCACTATTTGATTAAAGCTGTTATCTACTCGGTGGTTAAATTGATGTTTATAGGAACATTTAAAAATCTGAAGTCAATGAGGTGGTCTTGTTTTCTGTGGGAGTAGGTATTCATTCTTCAGAGAATAAGAATTGAATGAGATTCTGGGGGCACACTTTTGGTCATTTAAATGTTTTGTCCTTGTCAAACTAGATTTTTTTTTTTTTTTAGACACAACAATAGCTTTTGGTGAAATATTTCAGGGGGTCATGTTCTTCTTATTCTTTGTCCTGTCACTTTTCGTCTGTTGTGTTATTTGTTTTTGAGTGCATGCTGAAAGTTTTTGTTTCTGCGCTCCTGGGGGTTTGGGTTGAGTACAGATACTTCTTCTTAAGCCTTCTGCAGGTCCATTTGTGAGTTTTTTTGTTCTGATTTTGGTGCTCTAATGCTTGGATTGGTTAGTTTCTGCTAATGAAAGCGGTAGGCAAATTGCACCCAAAATACCTTCAACTATTGGGCTACTTTCATATATATATATATATATATATATATATATATATATATATATATATATATATATATATATATATATGAGAGATGTAAATCAGTTGACACAGGACGCAACTCCCTCCTATGTCGCACTCAAAATCAATTTCCCGACTGAATTTTCAAGATCCGACCGCACATTATCATCTTCATATTCTAAGATATACACATATAAAAAATCAAGTGATTTGAAGTTCGTTTACTCATTGATCTAATCGTTCCATTTTGTTCTATTGTTAAAAAATCGTTAATGTTTGAACCCAAAGAAAATGGAGTAAACAAACTTCAAATCACTTGATTTTTTATATGTGTATATCTTAGAATATGAAGATGATAATGTGCGGTCGGATCTTGAAAATTCAGTCGGGAAATTGATTTTTGAGTGCGACATAGGAGGGAGTTGCCTCCTGTGTCAGCTGATTTACATTTCTCTTATATATATATATATATATATATATAATATATATATATATATATATATATATATATATATATATATATATGGGTCAAGTGCTCCTAGTAGGTCTCCTTAGATTGTAATCTAAGAAAACGGCTTAAAACTCCAACATCCCGATTTTTTTTCACGATCCGACCGTACATTATCATATTCATGTTATAGGATGTACGCATATAAAAAATCACGTAATTTGAAGTTCATTTACTTATTGATCTAATCGTTTCATTTTGTTCTACTGTTTAAAAAACCGTTAATGTTTGAACCCAAAGAAAAAAGAATAAACAAACTTCAAATCACGTGATTTTTTATATGCGTACATCTTATAACATGAAGATCGTGAAAAAAAAAAATTAGGATGTTGGAATTTTAAGCAGTCTCCTTAGATTACAATCTAAGGAGACCTACTAGGAACACTTTTCCCTATATATATAATATATATATATATATATATATATATATATATATATATATATATGTTACTGTATCTCAGCCGCCAGCTGAGAGAGTTTCTCAGCCGGCGGGACGTGGCAACATTAGAGTCGCAAAGCTGTCATAAATTTTGGCGGACAAAATCCTGAAAAATCTCGCCTAATTTAATGTCAGTCACCTCAACATTGTATTTTCTGAAAATACCCTCACTCATAACTTTTTATCTTATGTAAAAACATTTCCTTTCAAAAAAATTTACAGCTCTAAAATTTCACCTGATCATTCTGATCCAATTAGTTCTATTGTTTCACAAATTTGATCCGTTTTTAAAAAATATATTTGAAACACATGGCGCCAAAGAAATCATTCGCCGAGAAAGGTACTACAAAAATGATATTTTCAAAAATTTTTTAGGGTTTGTGGATTTTAATAGTTTTATTTTTTTTCCAGATTTATTTTCGTTTCTGTCTCTCTGTTTTTTTTTTTAAAGTCTTGGGACTATGGTCGTAATTAAGAAACAGATTCTGAAACTTTAGATGAATAAATTTTTAAATTTATAAATTTTCTAACACAACGATAAATGTCTATTTTTTTTCAAGTTTTTTCATTTCCTTCTATTTTTACCATGGTCGCAGTATTTTTGAAAAAGAGATGTATATGTATGCGACATTGCTAATATTTATTTAAATAAATTTTTTTTTTCATACACTATTTGTCAACCTCGGTCGCAGTTGTTAAAATTATAGTTGCAGATCTGTGCGACTTAGATCGTAGAGTTTTAAAATTTTTATTTTTTTTTTGGACTTTTCGTTGTAGACGAATGCGACGTTGGTCGCAATATATGATACATCCTTTGTTTTTTATTACATACTGGCGACATGGGTCGCAGTTGTTTCAGTATGTGATGTAGTGTCGTGCGACCATGGTCGCAGTGTATTTAACGTCATCTGTTTTTAATTTCCGGGTCGCAGTTGTTTATGTTTGCACTGTAATCTTATGCGACCTTGATCGTAGTGTCGACCTGGGTCGCTGTTGTTTACATTTGTGCTGTAGATGACTGCGACCTAAGGGGTCGCAGTGTCGACCCGGGTCGCAGTTGTTTACATTTGCACTGTAGATGACTGCGACCTAGGTCGCAGTTTTTTAAAAATAATTTGTTTTTTATTCCCTTATAATTTTAAAATAATCATTGGTCTAAAGTTTTTAATTTTTCTTCATCTATAGGTAAATAACAAATGAAGGTTAGTCCTCTGAGATCGAGCTTAAAACCTATGTGCGAGTTCATAAAGAAATTCAAAAAGTACATTCAGGTTGATTTCTTAGAGACGATCAAGAATACTCCATTTGGCCCAATCTTCATGGCATTCTACAATGAGGAATTTGGGGTTGAAAAGGGTCTAAAATCAAACATTACTGTACTGAGTATTTTAGACCGGTATGATAGGGATACAAGGACCTTTAGAATTGGGGCAAACAAATTGAGTTAACAGTGGAGGATGTTGCCCTAACTTTTGGTCTACCTATCATTGGGGCGGATTTTATTATGAATAAGACCTGTACGATGAAAGACAGAGGGGTTATAAAACATTATTTTCCCAATATAAAGAAGATCATGAAAGTATCTATTGAAGAGGCTTTGGATGATCTTCTGGTCAAGAAAAAGGAGGAGGGGTGAATTAGATGTGACAAAGGATGAACAGCTTGAGCAGCAAGTGACTTTACATGAAATTATAAGAGACAGACAAAGACTTGCAGCTCAAGACTTTACTTCAATAATCATCCTGTACACGTCGGCCACTCTATTCTTCTCTGGCAGTAAATACACGGTGCCGTGGTATATTGTGGAACAGATTGCCAATATGCAGCTGATGAGGACAATATGCTGGGCTAAAGCTGTTTGGCAATTCCTGATTGAGTCAATGGACATCTTCAGGCACATCACATACGAGCTGCAAGGATGCTCCGTGCAAATTATTGTAAGTATGAATATCAAATTTGGCCAACAGTGTATGAAATTTCCCCATAATCTTGTGAATATTTGTGTAAACTAATTTAATTTTGCATTTTGCAGTATTCGCTATGTGAGAGGGCTCCTTTTTTTGAGCCGAGGTCTGGTTTGGAGGACAAAACCCCACGCGCAGTAAGATGGGACCTCCATAACATTAGCAGATCTCTGCTTGAAATTGATCTAAATGAGCTTGACGCAAATATCGTAAGTTTTAAAATATTAAATACCATATAGTGTTGATTAAAATTTTATACATTTAAATGGGCCTTGGTTCAAGTTCTTTTTATGTGCAGTACAAATAAAATGGGGCCATAATCTCAGAATGCGACCATGGTCGCAGTATTGAGCTGCACGTTTCGCAGTTCATTTTACGTGCCGGACATACAAAGTGCGACCATGGTCGCATTCTCATGATAATACCGTATACATTAAATGCGACCATGGTTGCAGTATTAAGCTGCAAGTCTTCGCAGTTAAATTTATGTGCCGGACAAACAAACTGCGACCATGGTCGCATTCTATCTTAATAGTTAATAAATAAACTGCGACCTTGATGGCGTCACCAATCTGGGCATCCTGATCAGTAATAATCAACTTTGGTGCAACTCCATGCATGCACTTGAGCCATTTTTGGAATAGCCACACAAACGTATCTCTCTGCTCATCAGCAAGCAATGCACAGCCGAACAAAATTGACTGCCGAAGATGATTTACTCCAGTGAATGGAGCAAATGGCAAGCTCAAGTGATTAGTCCTGTATGTTGTGTTAAAAACGATCACATCACAGAACCTCAAATACGAGGAAATACCTCTTCCATCAGCCCAAAAAATGCTTCTAAGTGTGCCCGCGTTATCGACTTCACTTGCAAAGAAAAATTCTGGATCGGTCTCGGCTTTCTCTTGGAAATATTTGATAATAACAATAAACTCATGGCCAATGTTATTTCTACGTTGACGAGTAAAATCAATAACTTGTTGCGGGCTCACTTCTTCACAGCCTTCTCCCTGGCTCATTGCATTCACAACACGGGAAATATTTGAAGGGCGCATTCCCACATCAACCAAATTGCTCATAATGCTTCTGCTAATCTTCGAACGATGAGTCTGGTGAGAGTAATGGTGATGTACCTTATCCGGGCTTGACAATTCATGTGAATGAGAATCAACAAATTTTGTGACAACCCAATATCTTTTGTCAAAAAAAAAAAAAAACGAAGACGAACATGCATCTCAGCAGGACACGCTACTCTAGTGTCAATTCGACGATGCACTGTAAGCCCCTCTTGTCTTTTGTCACACAACTTCTTCACACCTTCCTTGTTGAAGCAAAATTTTCTGCAAATAACTTCATGAGGAGGATTCCGTGACTTATCTATTTCTTTTCTTCTCACACCAAAACCTCTGTTCCTTGCATAAGAATTGTAGAAATTGTATGCTTCCACATCCGTGAGAAACTGTTTCCCTAAAAAATTATTAGAGCTTCCAGACATTTCTCCATGTGCATTCATATCCTACAAAAATAATTAGACGAACTACATAATATAAATATTTTTTAGATATCACACGTTTAAAATATAATTTCTAAAACTGCGACCAAGGTCGCAGATGAGATGAAATTTATATTACTTCTTACTAAAGACTGCGACCGTAGTCGCAGTTATCCGTATAAGCATATTTTTAAAAAAACAGAATAATAACTGTGCAACAATCTAATGAATATATAAAATGGATATAATTTACATAGAAACATATAAGAATTATGACAATAAAGAATGCGACTTGGGTCGCAGTCACAAAAATCAAATTGCGACCGTGATAGCTGTTCTAAAAAGATTAAAACAAGTGATTATTCTATTTCGTAAAACAAATTATAGTTCGAACAAGGAATGCGACTTAGGTCGCAGTTACAAAAAAAAAGATTTCACAGCCGGAGATTATTTTCAAATAAGATTGCGACCGTGGTCGCATTTCTGAAACTTTAGAACAAGTGATTATAGGTCGCAATACCATATATACTAAAGAGAAAAATTCTATATTTAAGAAATTGCGGGAAAAAAAATTGACACAATTAAAACCTGTTGATTGGCATGCAAAGATGTTAACCCTTCAATATTTTCAATATTTTGAGAGAAAGTTGAACCAGATGATATATCCTCCATATTTAGATCGCCAGATAGAGATCGCTTACGACTGCGACCATAATTGGCAGGGGAAGTACACTGCTCAGACGTCGACATTAAATAAAAAGGATAAAAAATTGCTCTGAAAAAAACGATATTTTCAGAAAAAGTTTATCGCAGGCTGAAAAGGAGAACCTAAATCTGACAAAGAGAGGTAAGGAAATAGGGGAAAAAATCATAATAAATAATAACCTAAATCCTATAAAGAGCGGCAAAAAAAGGAGAAAAATAATAATAAACAATAAACTAAATCTGACAACGAGCGGTCAAAAATTGCCTTGTGGGGAAATAATAATAAACAATAACGGAAGTTACCGAAAGAGTAGCTTTTCATAAGGGGTATTTAATAATTTAACTTCTTCCTATAAGCGGGTCGCAAGTTAGTGCGGTGACAAATATTGAGCCACGTCACCGCAGGCTGAGAGAGTCTCTCAGCTGTCGGCTGATATACATTTCTCTCTCTCTCTCTCTCTCTCTCTATATATATATATATATATATATATATATATATATATATATATATATATCAATCATAAGACAGCTGAGAGTCTCTCTCAGTCTGCGGTGACCTGGCACATTATTAGCCACACTAGGAAGGACGGCCCGCCTATTGAAACAGTTGAAATTACTAAATGCCCTGCGGTAAAACATAGTGGATCTGTATAGTTTATTATTTTTTTATATTTCTGCCGTTAGTTAATATTGTCACCATTATCTTTTATATCCGCGATCAAACTGCGATCAACTGAATATGAATCATGTCTCTTCAAGTGCAACTTCATCAAATCACGAAACAAATTTGAATTCTTCTTTATTAAATTTTTTTTTACGCAGATATTATATATTTTAGGAATGCGACTAAGCTTGTAGTGGTCAGTAAAATAATTTCTCAATAGTTTTAAAAGCGTTCTTTGTCGCAGTCTATAATTGTTTAATTTGTAGATTTTTATGATATGATCTGTAAGAATTTTACTGATTACGAACATAGTCGCAGTTTAATTGTTCGCATGTAATGTATAAATTATATTATTATTTTTTACATATTCCATGCGAATAAGGACTGTAACAATGGTCACAGTGCTTAACGACAACATGTCGTGGATTATTTTTTTGCGAGGTTAAATGTAATAACGATGACTAAGGACTGAGAATATAGTCGCAGTTTATGTATGATTTATATATTTGTTCTTCACTGTGACTGTTATCTCAGCCGCCTATAAACTATTAATTTTTTTTATACATATTATATGCGAACAGGGACTGCGACTATGGTCGCAGTGCTTAACGACAAAATGTTGTGGATAATTTTTTTTGCTACGTTAAATGTAATAACGGTGACTAAGGACTGATACTATTGTCGCAGTTTATGTATTATTTATATATTTGTTCTTCACTGTGACTGTTGTCTTAGCCGCATATAAACTATGGATTTTTTTACATATTGCATGCGATTAAGGACGGCAACTATGGTCGCGGTGCTTAACGACAGCAGTCGCTGTTTTCTAATTTGTGATATACAGTGAAATATGCTGATTTGCGAGGATTGCGATCATGTTCTCAGTATCATCTGTTTATATAGTTTAATTTTGGATTGCGATCATGGTCGCTGTTTTTAACTTTATTGAATGCAAAACGATCAAACTATTTATGACAGGACAACGATCGTGGTCGCAGTTTCATATATAAATATAATTAATCATGGACTTCGACCATAATCGTAGTTCTATTAGTTCAGAGTAATTATTATCTGAGTACTGCGACCATTATCACAGATAAGATGCAAAAATAATAACTATACAACATACTTTATATGTAATTTAAAAATATGAAAGATCATTTTAGAGATAGAAGTAAATTTTGTTTATAATATAATATGGTCAGAAAGAGACTTTACATAAAAAGAGCATTAAAAGCTCTTAAAAGAAGACAAAATAACTTTGAATATCAGAAGATCAGGAAATCCTAATCCTCGTTGTCATCACCATCATAAGCAGATTCGTCGTGTTCATTCTCCTCGTCTTCTTGTTCATCACTTATTTCCTCATCTTCTCCCTCGTCGTCCAGTTCGCTGTTCTCTTTAGTTTCTTCCTCCTTTCGTGGGTGCTTTGATTCATCGATAAACTCCCAGAATGGATCGTCTGTATCAAGCTCTTCTTCTGACCCGTATCGAGAAGAACCTGTAAAAGATATGCTCAAAGAAAGCGAGCCCTCAGCATCAGAGGACATGCTTTCATCAAGCATGTCTATGTGAAGTGGCAGAGGAATAACTTTATCATCCTCATGAAGAGGAGGATCAGATAAAATATTATTTGATGTAGTGAGATAGTCAAAAGAAGTGAAGTTCATACTGCTATCAGATTCACTAGAATAACCTGAAGAAAGAGGACCGGTGAGAGAATGATTGAAGTTGAAATCTGAGTGTTCAGAGGAAGAAGATGGGGAAGACATGATTTAAGAATGAATTGTTTTCTGGAAGTTTTGAAATCAAATTGAAAACGAAGAACACAAATATCGTTTTTAGATATGAGATAATATATTAGTTACAAGCACTATAAAAAGGTCAATAATGTGAAACATCATGAATAGTAATAATAATTGTTATAGGTGACGGTTGAGTATTCGAAGAAGTGGTAAAAAGAAATTAAATATTTAATTGAAGCAGTTATGGCGGGAGAATCTAAAGAGTTCCTTTTTTTTTTCCAGAGGTTTATTATGTGAACTACAAATTAACTTTTTATATAATACTTTGTCCTATATATTTAGATTACGTATGGTGCACATCTTTCCTTATCGAGATTAATATTATTGCATCTCCTTTTTCGAGACTGTTGCTGTATCACGATAGATAGAATATTAATTACTTTAACTAGTTCAGAGTAATTAATATAGTATTTTATAAGATGTGATATAAACGGACTGATCTGACGGTCGCAGGGCTAACCTACTTTGTAAAACGATCAAAATTCTGTTACATAAGACATGCGAATAAGGGACTGTGATCGTAGTGCTGATCGATAGCATGTTTCGTCTGTTATTTCTATGCGAATAAGGAATGCGACCAGGGTCATAGTCGTGATATAAAATTGAAAGTTATATTATATTAAGTCTGCGACCATGGTCGCAGTGATCGAAAGTTTTGTTATAATATGACTGCGACTATGATTGCGGACTTTGTAAAACGATCAAAATCTTGTTACATAAAGCGTGTGAAAAAAGACAGCGACTGTGGTCGTAGTGCTGATCGATAGCATGTTTTGTCTGTTATTTCTATGCGAATAAGGAATGCGACCAGGGTCGCAGTCATGATATAAAATTGAAAGTTATATTATATTAAGTCTGCGACCCTGGTCGCAGTGATCGAAAGTTTTGTTATACTATGACTGCGATTATGATCGCGGACTTTGTAAAACGATCAAAATCTTGTTACATAAAGCATGCGAAAAAAGACAGCGACTATGGTCGCATTGCTGAACGATAGTATGTTTCGTCTGTTATTTCTATGCGAATAAGGAATGCCACTAGTGTCGCAGTCGTGATATAAAATTGAAAGTTATATATTTTTTTGATTATTGTTTTGAATGTATGTGTACTGCGACCTGGATCCAATTTATAATATACATTGAGAATAAAGCAATTTTTAGTACCAAGACCGACCATAATTGCAGTTCATTAAAAGTTGCATGAAATATTATCTAACCAATCTGCAAATATTGTGGCAGTTACGAGAATATCTGATTTATAAAATATGTGCAAAATAATTAACCATTGTATTTCATTATTTTTTTTTTACACTGTACATTTGTAATACAAAAAACATTGTACGCTGCCCCACATTAAATTTCATTTTTCTATTCATTTCAGTTTCTTTTATTAAATGTATATGAATTGAAAATAACACGAAATTAAATAATAAAAAAATTATATAGGTTTCACACTTGTTTTTTATTTTTACTGCTGCTGTTTTTTTCTCATTATCTTGATCCAATTTTTTTCCTTATATTTTTGATGCAGTAGAATTAGAAATTTTTTAACTGTAGATTTATTCAACAGAAAATTCTTTGTAAATTACAAATATTTTAGTTAAAATTTTGTTGTGGATGAGTTTTTGCTAGTTTTGAAGTAAAAGGGATATTTTGGTCAATTTGATTGACGATTCTTTAAGCGGAATGTTTTTGATTTTTTGGCGTCTATACTCTGCCACCGATATGTAGCATATATTTGGCTATGACACCGCCGACTGAGAAACTCTCTCAGCTGTCGGCTGAGGTACAATAACCCCTGTGTGTGTGTCCTGTACAATTTTTTTTGCATGATAACGCTTCTTTACTTTTTGTTTCAACATGGATCAGGGGTGACATCAGATCGGAGATTGTCTTTATCGTATCCATATTTGTGCTCAATTTTCAGATACGAATATTGGCGGATGTGAAAAAATGATATCCGTATTCGTCAAAATCGGATATCGGATATGGATCGAATATTAGCGGATCAGATGCGAATACTAATCGGATAATGTAAAAATTGAGACGATTAAAGATAAGCTAAATGGATATACTTATATTACTTTTTATTTCAACCACAATATTAAATGTGATATATACAATGATATTATTGTTTAAATATCAATGCTTTCACCTTTTCTATTCTCATTCAATTTTTATAGTAATGGAATACACGACCTCCGGTGCTAAATATCGATTCGAATGTCATGATTATTGTCGAAATACTTATAATATCTCGTGCTACTCTTGCAAGAGTATGATATTTTTCACTATTACTTTTTCACCATCTCAAATATCAAAATCTATTGTCTCATTTTGTTGAAGAGTAGTTTCTTCCATACGCATATCATTATCAAGTACCCAACGTTTGGATATCGGATCAGATACGGACAGGACGTGCTTTTACCATATCCGTATCCGCACCTAACTTGCAGATGCGGATACGGATACGAATATTGACGAATGTGAAAAAATGATATTCGTATCTGAGTTGGACGCGGATTCAGATGCGGATATCCGCGAATAATCCGCATCCGGTGCAACCATAAACATGACACCTCACGGATGTTGATGACAAAAATACCGTCTTAATTTTTTCAACTCTAATCTCCTTTATCCTCACCTTCTTTGCTGTCTCTGGTCATCACCCTACCCTTGCCTTCTCCCTTGACCGCCCTCCACTCTCTCCCATTGCCACTCCTCCGCCTTGTACTTCGCCGCCTCTTCCCTCCTCCACCACCGCCTCCACCACCGCCTCCACCGGATTCTTTCGGTGCCATTGTTCATCATCCTCCTCCTCAAAAGATCTCACTTCCAACTCGAGCTCCAAGGCCAAGCGCAATGAATCCGAAGGCTCTCCCAAGCTGAAATCAATGGATATTGTGCTGGATAACAGATTTGTTATGCATAAATTGTCAAATAAAAACCCCAAGGAAAATAGGGTTATGGGGTTTAATTTTATTTGCTTTGAGCTATATTTTTAATCATAATGTATTGAATTTTTTATTCCTTGTGCAACTTCTAGGTTACATTGATATGCCATTGCTTTCTCTAATCTTATTTATGGATATGCTAAAGACCAGCTAGAAAATTTAATTTCCTTGAATTCTTTTTCTAAAATATCAAGAGGGGAATTTTGTAATTTCTTTGCAGAATATGCAATCTTGCATAATCTGAAGTATGTGATTCAATGTTCCAAGAAATATTAGGCGAGAGAGAGAGAGAGAGAGATATTGATAGAAGAAGATAAAATAATTTTCTCTCTTAACTTAGAGTTATTTTGTCTTGCAGCTAATCCATTTCAACAAATCATTGCAAATTGAAACCAGTTTATAATTAAGTCTTTTTATCTTAGTTTTAATTATCTAATATTAACTTGCTAATATTTTGTTTGCAATCTTGGATAATTTAGATTATTCCGTCTGATTTAAGATTTATTTTCTATATTAATTATTTTATTTCACTCGATTTTATTCTTTGCTGAAATCAAATAATTTTGTTTCGATATATTTATAGAGAATTTTTGTAGTATAAACATTTCATTTTGTTACAATTAATATCGTTTAGGAGAATTATATTCCTACTCTTCACTACCATTCATTCCATATTCATCCCTCAAAAGGAATTATCTTATGATTTTCTTGCTTGCTTGCGAACCCAAAAGTGTTAAAGGATTTATTTATTCTAATTGTTTATATTTTTTAGAATTAAAAAAAATGGTTCTTTCTTTTACAAGCTTTAAAATTAAATCTTTCATACAATAATTCTAATTCTTGATTTTCCTATAAATATTTTATTAGCAAGTTATTATGGCGCATTAAACTATCTTCTACTCGTTCGAAGTTAGTAAAGTCTTTGTTTTCATATTATTGTAAAACAAAAAAAAAAAAAATTCTATAATTCACTTATCATATTTAATTATATGCAAATTTATTATTCGTACGTATTTTTATTATTTTGTCTCTGCTTCTTTATCTATTCCTATTTCTCTATCTATTTCTATTTTCATATTTATCATGGTCACTGACCCTTTGCAGGTATTCTTGTACCTGTTTAATGTTAGAATTATTGTGTATATTGTTTTTATTTCATGTACTGAGGCTTAGCATATACACGTGTGGGGTATTAAACTCGCCTATATACGTCGCCGATTCTCGTCATGTCCCCCGCTACTGTACATTTGGGAAGCGGGACGCGACAATTTTTTTTTTTTTTTTTGTAAAAATGGTACAAATAGGCGTATTTTGAAAAATGATTATTCCAATACCATCATCGCCGATATGTCAAAAAGGAAAAATTATTTGTGTGCATCGGCTGCACTGTTCAAATGGTCCAAGCCACATCATTAGCGTAAGTGAATATAAATGTTGTAAGTAAAACTAATTGATACAAGAAGTCCTCTTTAATTGGGAGATTTTTAGATCCATTAGGATAATTGTCTTGTTGGTGTGCATCAACAATTCAAATATCAAAGATTACCATGTATTGTTTTCCCATGCTTTGCTTTGTTTATTTTTAATGTGTCACACTCGTCCCATAAAAAGAGAAGTTGTGGTATGATTACTCGTTATAAAGACGAGTGTGCTCTAACATGATGATCACAATATGATTGGTTAATTATTTATAACTCAACATCGTTTGTGAAAGCGAATGAGAGATATGATATTAGGGTGGCGTCTAGACTTGGACTAAAGAGGCGGATCAAAGGTGGGCTGGGCCGGGCTATAGCCCGGCCCATTTTTTCAAATATTGTCTTAAATTTATTTTTATTTTTGTTTTTTTTTCAGATATTGTGTTAGACCAACTTCTACTTTGACTTTATATTTATTTTATTATTTGCATATTAGAAACCGAGCTCAATATATGTATCACACATGTTTTGCATAATCCACTGTTAATGTTGAAGTATAATCTGACCAACCCGCCCGACCCTGTGGGACCCACCCCAACAATAGAGTATCCACGAATAGCTAGTAGTATATGCAGTCAAAATTCATGTCGGCCATCGATAAGCCGTTGTGTTTACTCTTTAATGGAGGCCGGTTTGAATCTCGTGAGGGATGACATTTTCCTTTCGGAATTATGCTCCATAATTTTTAGGAAACTAGTGTGAGGGGGTGATTGCAAGTCTTCTTGAATACCTTTATATTAAAAATAAAATAAAATAAAATAAATAAGCTAGTAGTCTCTGTTCTCGAACCTCATTGAAAATAAATGCATCAGAGATGCCTGATGTTGTAAGGTGTCAGTGGAATATTCGGTTTACAAGAAAATTGGTGGGCAATCCAGTTTGAAACGGAACATTTTGCATCGCAAGAGAGAGAATATGATTCGCCCACTGTTTATATCACGCATCTGAATAAAATAGTAGAGAGAACTCAATCTCAATTTCCATGTCTATGGCGGCTGCTGCTGAAGTTGAAGGAAACGAGAGCAGCAGCAAGGCCAATCACAGTCACACACCTCTCTCTCCTCACAGCGCCAGAGATCTCCTCCAATCTGTCGATGCCTTCCTCTTCGATTGCGATGGTCTCTCTTTCCCTCTCTCTCTCCCTCCTCTTTCTCTCCAATTACATGCGGTGAGTTCGTACTTATCATGCGGGTTTCTCTCTTTCTGGATTCAGGAGTCATTTGGAAGGGAGAAGCTCATCGATGGGGTTCATCAGGCTCTCCGATCCCTGCGATCCATGGTAACTTTCCCAACCCTGACTACTATTCCAAGAATTGGGTTCTCGTCAAAATGCCTTCTTTTCCTTGATTTAGTTCCCAAAATTGTTTTTTTTTTTTAATAACCTTTTCTTTTTGGGCATTTAGCACCTTTCCTGTTCTCATTTTGATGTCAGTTTGCTAATATCTCATACGGTCATACTCACAACTTAATGCCTAAAGATTTCAATTTCACAAAATGTTAAGAGTTTTAGTGTGTATACCCAGATTCTAGAGTATGAAAAATTAAGGTAATGGTTAATAAGCATGTCTACGGATGTGAACTGTTGTGAGCGTTCACGAAATTTTATTGCTAATTGAAACCTTACTTATGAACTAGGCTATCACGGAGATGTAATTCAGAGCATCAAGTGGTTGCTGAAAGTCCGTGTATGAATAGAAAATGCTGTGCTGTGGTTGTAGGCCATACGAGGGGTACATCATATGCGTGGGGTTATAGCTTATGAATTGCCACTTTCCCTAATTGGTTAGGGTTGGCTTTGGCAAGATAGAAGTTTAATTGAAAAAGTTATTGTTAGAATTTTGAAATGCATATTCTTTTATAAATATTTTATCTTTTGATTCCATTGGCAAGTGTAGATAGAGAATGTTTTCCCTGAAAACATCTTTTATGGTTTGTTCATGCTCAAAATTAGAACTCTAAAGACTAAAGTCCTATTTGACAGTTGGTTGAGAGATAAAGGTTGGCATATATATTTGATGGCTTTCACCCGAGTTGAGATGTTCTTGGGGAGAGATGGGTTTATAAATCCTGGCTTAACGGGGCTAAAAATCATGTAACTATTGGGCCTTGGTTATTTTAATCCATATTGACAAAAAAGTTGTTTGGCAAAGCAGACAAGGGTAGAAATTTCTTAGTATCTACTTTGAACCATTGTGGAATAAGGCCTAAGGACTAGTACAAGCCCTCTTCTATCCCCGTCTTTTTGTATAGCTTTTTTGTGGTTGAATGATAGTTAAAAGAAATGGAATGGGAAAGGGAGAGACTTAGACAAATAAATGCCTTAATAGATACTTTTCTCTCACTTATACTAGTTGTAGTTCCTTGGGGAGAAAAACATTAAAATGGAAGGAGTATAATTCAATTTTCACTTTTAGTGCTTAAACAATTAATTGGGGGAAATCAATGATCTTTATAGGTAAATCACAAATAACCTAGTTAGGCTATATACCGGGTTGCACTCATCAACCCTCAAGCAGGTTAATTAGAAGTTAACATTTCTCAGAGGCAGGGACATTAAAACTCTGCCAAATTGTATTTTTAACTGTTCCTTAACGCTCTTCCAATTGTTTACTTGGTGTGTGTGTTGGGGTGGTGGTGGTGAAGGGAGGTCTTATGCAATTCATTCTTTCTCCCCCCTAGTGTCTTGCCTTTCTCTCTCCTCTCCCACTCGCTGTCCTCTACCTCTCATCCCCCTAAGGGTGGGAATTAGTTGGGCTTGTGACAAACTCATATAAGCCTGGGTATACGTCTGTTTTTTAATTGAGCCCAAGCCTAAGCCATTTACATACCGGGCTTGGATTTCTAAGCCCAAGGTATTCCTAAACTAAAAGGATCGGATTTGAACCACTATGTAATCCACATTCATACATGATAAATAAGTAAGTTTTCACATAATATAAATACTTTTTAGATTAACCAACTAAAGAATAGATAGAAAAGTAAGTGTAAAAAGTTAGATTTATATGTTGCGGATAAATTACTAATTATGTTAACAAGTAAAACCTATTTACTATTTAATCAAATATATGTTATTTGTTCTTATAACAATATAGAGAAGATATAGTTGTGCATTAATGTGATTGTGCAGAAGATTTATTATCTTATGCAATCTATTTTAATATTATGTACAAAATGTAATAATCCAACATATATGACAATAACAACAATCTATTATCAATTTCTTATGCATATCCCATGAAGATTAAATTAAAAATTCCTGGGCACATATTACTCATTCGGGCTCATTGGGCCACATCTTAAGCCCAAACCCTGTCCAATTGAATCAGGTCAAAAAATTAGGCCCCTGATTACGATTTATAAATGCTTGGACAAACCTCTGCTCTAGCACTAGCTGACTGAGTTAGACGTAGGCAGTATTGTTAGAGGCGATCGAGGCGATGCGCCCCAGACACGAGACGAAGCGAGGCGCAACAATGCGCCCCGCATCGCAGGTGAGGCGCTCGGGCAGCGCTAGGCGTGCGCCCACGCGAGGCGATCGCCTCGCGTGCGACGCGAGGCGATCGCCTTTATGCTCTTTTTGTTTGTGGGCGGGTCGGTTTACAACCCGCTAATTTAGCGGGTAAACCCGGTCCGCTTAAGTTAGATAAAAATTAAAAATAAAAAAATCAACTTTTTTTTTGCAGGCGAACCCGATCTAGGGCAGAGGGGCCCCCGCGTTTGTCGTTGTCGCCTTCGTCACTATCGCCTTTGTCGTCGTCGTCGGATAAGCACACTCTCTCCATTCCAGCTCTCTCTCTCTCTTTCGACCCCCTCTATTGATCTCTATCTGTCTCTCTTCTCTCTCAGAGACAGAGATCTCTCATCTCTGAGAGAGAAGAGAGACAAAGAGAGACTAAGAGAAGAGAGAGGAGGGGGGAGAAAGCTGGAGAGGAGAAAGAGATCAGGAGAGAGGAAGAATGAGAGAGAAACAAAGATAGATAGATCTGTTTCTGATGATTTTTAGTGTAAATTTTTAATGGATTTTTAATGTAATTTTTTTAATACATTTTTAGTGTGCGTTTTTCAATATCGAATACAAAAAAAAAGAATACATCCATAATCATGTGCCTCACTGAAGTATGTGTCTCACTGAATACATCTATTATACATCAATACAAAGAAAAGAATACATTCATACAAAGAAGAAATCTATAATACATTCATACATAGAAAAAAATACATTCATAATACATTCATACAAAAAGAAAAAAAATATGTGCCTCATTGAAGTGAGGCAATCGCCTCGCCTTGCGCTTTGTGTGCGCTTGATCCTTTGCGCCTCACACTGCGCCTCGCGCCTCGATAACACTTGACCTAGGCGAGCTCAACCCAATTCCTACTCCCCTTTCAAACCTTATAGAATATTTGTTTGCATTCACCGCCTGACCCGATAGCTTGCAGTACCTCTATACTATATGAGTGAGATGCACTCCCTCGTTTATTTCAGCTCTTGTAGTCAACAAGCAATACTCAGCGCAAGTGAGTGGGTTTATAGAAGTGTTGTTCCTGCTTGGCCTGAATCCCATCAAGGATTTGCTAATCGCTGCGTTCTTCACTTGCTTTGTCAAGTATTCCATCCCCAAGATGAAAAGGTACGGTGATATTGGATCGCCTTGCATCAGTCCCATAGAGGCTGCAAACCACTCCATACAAATTCCAGTTATCAAACCTGCAAAATGAGGCTTGGTAATACAAGCCCTCATCCAAGAAATCCACTTCTAACAGAAGCCAAAACATCTCATCATCTCTAGTAGGGAAGGCCACTTCATCCGGTCATAGGCTCGCTACATATCTAATTTCACAACCATTAACTTGCAGTTAAGCCGAGATGATTCCATACCATGTAAGATCTCCTATGCCCAGCATAGAGTTATCAGTTATACTTCTGCCTTGGACAAACACCGTCTGTTTCTGGGATATCAGCTTTGGCAAGAACTTTTGTATTCTCTACACCAAAATTTTTCTTATTTTGTAAACATTGTTGCATAAACTTATTGGCCTAAAATGCTCCGACTTCTCTGGATTTTTGCTGCTTAGGGATGAGAGCTATATAGGTTGAGTTCCATTGTCTCAGAAAAGTTCCCGTTGCAAAGAAAATTGGATGGCTCTGAATACATCACCCTCGTACAGTTCTCCAGAATCTTTTGTAGAACATCCCTGACATGCCATCCGGCCTCAGGCTTTTGTCACTTGGCATTGCACGCACCACTACCAATGCCTCTTGCGCAGAAACATCCCTCACCAGCTCCTCATTGTCCTCATCAGTAATGGCCTTGGAAATAACATCAACGAGTGTCTCAAGCTCAGTTCCTTCCCTCGTCATCCCTCCACGTGTTTTTAAAGTACTCAAAAAACTCCTTGATTTGATCAGGCTTGTAGAGAAATTCACTCCTCATTCTTGATGCATCGGATACTATTTCTGCCTCGTCTCGTTAGCACCATACAGTGAAAGAAATGAGAATTAATATCCCCACTCTCCAGCCATTGTACCCGAGCTTTTTGGTGTCACAGTTCTTCAACATCCTTGAGAGCATTATGATACTCCACAACAACTTCTCAGAGATGGCTTGCTTCATGCACCCCGTTTCGCCTTCTTTGCACTGCAGCTCATCAATAGATTCCTCCAACTCTTCTACCTTTGTATGAATGTCCCCAATATTATTCCAGTTCCACGCTTTCAAATCAGCCTTCTAAGTGCTTAACCTTTTTGAGATTTTCCTCATCGGGGAGCTTTGAACACTTCTCGTCCACGACTCCTAACAACCTCAACCTCCTCTCTGTTCAACCAAAAATTTCAAATTTAAATGGCCGTTGACAGTTGGCCCAAGGGTCAACCATTTTGAGTAGGAGCGAGCAATGATTCGACCCTGTGGGAGCTAGATGTCTAACAAAAGCTTCCCTGAAAAGTACACACCATGATTGCGAGCAAAAGGCATGATCGAGTGGGACCCAAACTCTCCTTCTACCACGCTAGTCGTTGCACCACATGAATCGTTGGCCCGAGAAACCATATCAATAAGTTCGCGTTCTTGTACACATTCTCGAAACTCCCTTACGCCCCTCGTAACAGAGAAATCAACTCCCCCTCTCTTATCCTCAGCTGACAACACTATATTGAAATCCCTTATCTCGAGGATAGGGGTTCAAGATGTAGACATAGTGCAAAGAGTTTCCCAAACTAGACGACGCTCAACATCATTGTTGCTGGCCTAGATGCCACACACATACCATTTCTGATCATCACTCCGAGTGATAGAAACACACAAGTAATTGTCTCCCGTCACTTCTGCCTCTAGCTTGCCTATACAGTCTCTCCATAGAACCACCAAGCCCATAGACAAGCCATTTGCAGAGATACCTCAATGTTCCAATCTCCCCCAAAACATCCTCAAAGATCTTCCCATTTGTCCACCCCAATTAGTGTCTCATTTCCTCCAAGTTGACCCTTATTGTTGAGATTCGCTTGACTTTTTCACATTGTCCACATCTGACGTCGCATCGCCACATAATCATGCTTAGTTTGCTCTTGATTTGCTCTCATCCCCACTAGATTTTTAACAAGTATCTCATTTGCA